>CM060624.1:30073119-30375619 GCA_030578275.1 Meda fulgida
TGTTTTTAGTTTAACCTGCTTTTGCTATTTGTTTTGGACTATTTTTTCTTCTTCTGTTTGATATTCTAGCATCCATGCACCAGACAGACATTACAGGCGACCATGTTGTTTTCTTGTTTTATATATTTTTCTATTTATGTTAATAAATTGCAACCATCTTCACTATGTCCTCGATCCATTCCTTTGTCAAGGCTTTGATCTGGTTGTGACATTATTATGATTATTATTATTAGGGGCCAAGGACTGTGCGTAGTGACAAACACATTTTCTATGCAGTGTGTGTGAAACCAAACTAAACATAGTTGTTTGTTAATGACATATTTAAAATCACATCAGAGATGTGTCTCTTCTGTATACAAGAAAACTTGAGCCATGACTAATTTGTGTTGCCAGATCACAACATTTTGATCTTGTTTTCAATATAAAGCATTTGGATCCACACCTGCACACTTTAATAACTCAATAAACTTGATTGCTTTATGCGCCAAGCTCAAACAACAAGCTCAAGAACACATAATATGTGGACATGGCAAAACTGCAAGAGCAGTAAAGCAACCTTCCAAGCATAAATGAGACGCCTCAGTCAACAGTGCTTTACGTAAGCAGTAACGTATGAGAGGCGTTGCCTGCAACCCTTTCAGCCTTGACTTATTTACGATACACCACTAGCCTTGAGTACCTTATTGCTTTTATAAAACGGTTTCCACACAATACAAATATTAAAGCCAAAAAATATGTATCAAAGCCACTTTCATGACGTAAAATCACTAAAATCCTTACTTCCGCTGAAAAAAAAATAGTCCCTGATCGTGAACAGCAACAGAAGTTACACTATCAGTCAGTAGAGAAGACTTTGATATTGAAAGGACTGAAACTTGTTATGCACACAGAGAAGCAAGACGCAACTGACAAATGACTAGTGTGTCAGGGCAAGAACTGGAACTAACCATTTTATAATTAAAATTACAGAATGAGTCTTTGCTAATATTCAGTTGGTCGAAAATAGCTGATATCAAACACGTGAGATGCCGTAACGTTGCTATGGTTACCGCAGTGCCAATCATAGCAATTTCAGGACTCCTGTATTTCAATTTGGTTGTCACTCCTGAAACAGTGTGTGCGTGGACATTGGCAGCCCATAGAACCGTTTGTGGTAAATTTATGAAATTTGGCTCACTGGTAGAGAAAAGTCTAAACTTTATCCACAGCAAATTTCTAGCCTTTTTTTTTAACTCCTCCTAGGCAGTTCGTCTGATTTTCATGAAAATCAAGTCAGAAAATCTCCAGATGATGCCAAAAAAGGTTATGCAATTCAAGCTAAGTTAAACCGTCCTCAAAAACTGTACAGACAATTTTGACGGGAGAGCATGCCAAAATGGACACGAGGCTATGGGTGCTTCTCAATATTCCTCCTTGTCTCCTCGCTCCTCCGTCCTCCATCCTATGACCCGGAAACCGATCGAGCTCAGCCATCTTGAAGGACATCTCAGCTTTCTAATTGCACCATGAGGAGGTGAGGATCGAGGAGTGAGGAGGCTTCCAGAGAAGTCATGAGCGAGGATACACGGTGGATCCTTTGCGGAAGTGTTTTATTGACTAAGTGTGACGCACATATCAATTCTCCTCCCCCTTCACATCGGTCACAACAATGTTAATTTATACTTAACCTTTGCAGTTTATATAAACCACAAATCTCACATATTTCAACAGGGTATCTTGCTTTATTTGTATTTATTATGAATTCCTTAAATAACCAAAATATTAATAATAATTAAATAAATATAAATAAATAATTTGGTGAAATAACCAAACTTAAACAACATTGGAATACTTGATCACTCACAGCGTCATCAGCTGCGCTCTAAGGCGCTCTATGGAGATTCAAGTATTCCAATGTATAAAAAAGCTTTAATTCGATTCTTCCATCCTCCTTTTCCTTTGCTTGCAGCCTTCCCTCACATTCTACAGGGGGTCGAGCTGAGACGCGAGGAAAGGAAACGAGGATGCATAAATAAGAATTGAGAAGCACCCTATATTTCTCTGCAACTATTTAGCGTAGGCCTATTCAGACAAAACGTGGTATATGTCATCACAAGCCTGACCTGAGGCTACTTGCAGAGTTTCGGAACAGTGCCACCTTCTGGTTAGGAGATATGAAATGGATATTTTTGTGCTTTGAACGTCTGAATAGATTGACAGCTCATATCCCCGTCTCTGTAAGTTTCTGAAACCACACATAAAAACATGCAACATTGTAAGAATCAGTGAGTAAATGTGCTTGTCAATCCCAAACACTCACAGGGTGCTTCATAAAATGCACTAAATTTTACTAAACTAAAATTTACTCCCGTAAATAACTGAACAATGTGTGAACATGAACATATAAGACAGGCTGTATGAATGTGGCCATTGGTTTAATTCATAAATTGAGAAATAAAATTTTCCTGAATCTTTTGACATATAAGAGGTCATTGTTCTATGAAAAAATACTGTAAAAAAAGTTTAAAAAAAAGTAAAATGAAAACCTCAAAACCAAGATACCAAATTTATTTGTTTTTGTATTCAGTCCTCTTTATTTCGTAATAGATATGAATACATCATCATCACAGATCAATGACCTACTTCTTCATCATCATCTCTTTGGACCGCCCACTGCTGTGTGTTAGTGAAGTGATAAGGCAAGAAGGGATATACTAAATACTGGGATCACCGGGTTAAAACAGGATCACTGGGTTAAAAAACGTGCCTTTCAAAGTATCTTAAAATTGAGAAAATGTCTTTTTATTTTCATCTATGTAAATGTTTCAGAAGAGCATTATTTGTTTCAGTTACTGATCTATATAATAATAAGAACCAGATAGCTCATGACATCTTAACATGTAAAGCCGCCATGCCTCCACACTATTCCCACACATTTTAAACAAGTTGTTTAAAGTTGGGAATTCCTCCTGTTTATTAAAAAGTTACATTCATATTCATTACAGAAGCGAACATCTGATCAGCAGACAGGAGAGACATATGAATGACAAATGTCAAAGTGCTCATTCTGAAATCTGAAAACAGATTAATATTTTGCAAGATTTGCGCATACAACTTGTTTCACCTTGTACGGTTATTCATTGTCGTTGTGTTTAAAAAAATGTGTGTTGTATAATATCGTTTTTTGTTACACTTTATTTCGATTGTCCACTTTAGACACTCTGTAAGTAACTTTGCAAGTACATGTCAACTAATTCTCAGAGTATTAGTAGACTATAGTAGACTAGGCTTATCTATGTAAGGTGTTATCTATATCTTATCTATATAAGGTTAGGTGTTAGGGTTTTGGTTAGAATAAGTTGAAATGTACTTGCAAAGTTACTTATAGTCAGTACACCAGTGAGTTTTTTTGGGGGACCATCAAAATAAACTGTTAGATAAACAGCAGATATTAAGCAGACAGTCTATACTCTAATGAGAGTTAAACCGTGTTCACACTGCACTATTTTGGCCATGATTTGGCTTTCTGAGATAAATTTTGCAAATCCTAAAAGAATCCTCTGATCCTAGGCTAAAATCTTAAGTCTTAGATCGTTAGTTTGACATGTTCACCGACAGCTGACAAATTACCTAAATGTGATAAATGTGATAAAAGTTTTACCTCCAAAAAAATTCACTTAGATTTGACTCGAAGTCCGTTTTTCAAGACAAGCCATGACGAAAAATTAACGTTTGAGATTTCTTTGTAGCCACCTCTTCAATCCTGTGTATAATGCAGCTCACTGTCACCGGATGTGTCATTGATGGATGATGTAAAACTCCGGACGAGTTTGCTTGTGTGCAACCAAATTTAACGCGTCTTGACTGTCATACAGTCTGACATTAATGACAACTGAGATTTTACAGTGTGAGATCTTATATGATCATGTTCATACAGTCTGACAAGGATCAATATATTATAATATTACTATTATAAATCGCAGTGTGCACCCGACTTTAGTTGAATATGTTGTTGCAAACTTTTAGTTAGTGGATTATCTAAAGTGGACCATCAAAATAAGGTGTTGACTTGTTTTTATTTGTACGGTAACTGTAAAGGATTCAACAATGATTTCATTAACAGCATGTATTTTTAAGCAGTTAATATAACGAGGCCACTTGTCTGGCTTGCTTAGTTGGGGATACATTTTACACATACACTTTTCATACACTATTACCATGCTAAAAATCTCCAGAGAGTTCTCATGATATAAATACCAGTTTGCAATATCAAACATCATAACGAGCGTTTTTGTACAGCTAAAAATAACTGGAAGCAAATGACACCGGAAGCCAGACACATTCAAATTGCAAATGGCCGCGCTCGCTCTTACCTGTAAAAATAAGGTGGATATATACTTCCTTGTTTCTTCAGTTACTTGTCTGGTCTCGTTGTGTTTCTGAGTGTTATGGCAAAATTCAATACCAGTCAATATCACCTGAGTAAGAGTCATTCAGAGTCAAATTCAATAAAATAAGTATTTTATTCTTGCAGGAGTAGGTTCAGTCCCAAACACACAAAGTTCAATCTGTGCGAGGAGTGACACCCCACTCGGGAGGCAGATGGGGGTTTTATACCATTTTCAAGGACCTTTCCTTCTAAGTTTACATATACGATATGGCTGTTTTGTCTTTTAAGGGCACAACAGGGGCCTCTCTTCTCTAGGCCACAGCCTAATACAGAAATACACTGGCCGAAAAGCTGACCAGTGCCTAAGGTCAAAGGTCTCCTCCCATCTGCTCCTGAGCGTCACGCCATGCACGTACACACGTTTTAGTTTATGTCATCAAAAACATCAGGAGCCACATGGCCCAAAATCCATCTAGTCACATTAACTACTGATTACTGTAAGATTAAAATTTTCCTCTACACTGAGTTTCCGGAGTATTTGTTATTAAAAATAGTTCTAGTGGTTCTCTATCATTGTGCTTTTCTTTACAGTCACCATAACCCAACAATGAGAAGAAACAATGAATTTATGACAGAATATATACCGAACACTACTACAGAACAGAACAGAACAGTGGTTTTGGTACATTTGACTGTGGATTCTTTGGTAAATCAGTTGCAAATCAACGCAAGTTTTGTAAACAGACTTTTACAGAAATATATGGACCCTGACAGTAATGCTGTAACAGTGTTTATTAACCAACAGAAATAAGTGTTTATTCCAATGCCTGATCTGTCATAATCATTGACTTTAGATAGGGTAGCTGTTTTTTGTCTCAATCTATATATATATATATATATCAGATTGTATATATATTAGTAAATCAAGCCAGTGACTAAATGGTCAACTTCACACTGATCCTTTTAATAGCATGAAAATAATCCAACCTTGGCTCAATGGAAAACCTGCCTGTAAGTACATTTTTACAAAAATGCGAGAGCATTGACTTTTTAGTACCACTCACTGACCATTTCAATACGTACAACAACCAATATAATAAAATGTTGTCAGATTCACATTAATCTGTTTTGGATAAAACTGCTAGGAAAAAAACACACTTTTAGCACCACTCGCTGGACATTCCACTTAAAAGTGTCACAAAACTGTTTGACTTTACATGAATTCTTGCATATCAAAAATCACTGATCACAGATTAGGCATTATAATTAACACAGATACTGAATATCATCAGTGTTACCGTGAAAACAAATGCCATGGTTCCTAATGATATCTCCCAAGGGCAGGGTGAAAAGCAAATGCCCTAGTACTGAGCTGAACTTGTGATTGACATGACACCTCTATATTTACTGCTACAAATTGA
This sequence comes from Meda fulgida, assembly GCA_030578275.1. Taxonomy (NCBI): domain Eukaryota; kingdom Metazoa; phylum Chordata; class Actinopteri; order Cypriniformes; family Leuciscidae; genus Meda; species Meda fulgida. The sequence goes on from CM060624.1 coordinate 30,078,910, forward strand.
TAATGGTCAGATAAATACGATGAGAACCATGCCAAAGCAGTTCCGCTAAATGCCAAAATAATTTTTTAGCCTATCCACAAGAATGTTGTAGTCGATAGTCTCAACTTCAGCACTAAGATCCAGTAAAATTAATAGAGAGATGCAGTCATGATCAGTTGATGAGCAAGTCATTTGTAACACTGATGAGAGCAGTCTCAGTACTAATATGGTTTAAATGCCGGATGGAAATCTTTCTTCAATAAGGAACATATGAGGTTACTGCCTTTGCAAGTATTTATTTACAGAAAAGGGAGATTTGAAATTGGACTGTAGTTAACTAATTCTCTAATTCTCTTTTTTTTAGGGACATATCCTAATGACAATGATGAATTCATAATATTAAGACTATGATCTACGACTTCCGTAATCATCTCTTTCAATAGCTTAGAAGGTGCACTGTAAAAAAAAAAAAATTGACCTGTAAGTCATGGAAAACTTGTTTTTGCATTACCTTAACTCATCTAAATAATTCAAGCATTTTCAACTTTTTTATGTTATACAAGATTCAACTAAATTGAAGTCAGTTCAATATAATTTAAGTTGAAATGACTTGCTTATACTTAACAAATTTAAGGCAGCAACTGAACCTCAGTTTTTTGTTTTTTTTTACATATGGGGTCTAACATACATGTTGTTGATTTAGATGATTTAAAAAGTTTAGACAATTCATTCTTTCCTATAGCAAATAATTAATTGAAATTATCTAAGGATATAAAGTGCACTGTCTGGCGCAATAATGTAGCAGATGTTTGGATGGTTATAATTTTCTCTTTGATAGTAACAATCTTGTAAGTAAAGAAATTCATAAAGTCATTACTGCTGTGCTGTTGAAGGTTTCTGAACCTATATTGATTCTTTATTTATCATTAATTTAGCCACTGTATCAAATAAATACATAGGATTTTGTTTGTTTTCCTCTAAAAGAGTCGAAAAGTAAGCAAATCAAGGAGTTTTAAGGCCCTTCTGTTGAAATATATCCTTCCATGCATTAAAAAATACCTCTAGTTTTGTTTTCTTCCAGCTGTGACCATATTAAATATAAAGAATGAGTTCTGACACATGCTGTCTAATGCCAATAGAGTTTAGAATGTCTATAAATACCAATCCCAATGCATGGTTTTCATTATTTAAGTTGATATTAAAATCAGCAACAATTAAGACTTTCCTGCATCCAGAACTAACTCAGATAGAAAATCAGCAGGGAGAGATGAGGGCCACGAGGGTGATAACAGGGTATCTGCTCTCTTCATTAGTTCTGTTATTATTGAATTACTGCAGCCAAACAGAGCAAGAACAGTTAAATAAAGACACTCAAGATGTGGTGCTGATTAATATTTTTTGTTTGGCTTTCTTTCTATTATCCTCATTCTTTTCTCTTTTCTACCACACACAGTTCTCATAGAATTGTTTCATTCTGTCTATATTTCATTCATATTCTTTGTCGCTCTGGTGTCTTTCTGTCTTTGTCCCCATCTGCTGTATGTCTCTCTCTCTCTGTCTCTCTCTCTAATGATGAGGGTGTGTGTGGCTTTGACACAGTCACATCTGCCAGTTGTGTGAGTCGTTCCCTCACTGCGCTGCTCGCTAATGAGATCCTCCCCATTTAATTAATACCATAAGAATTTTAATTCTGACTGAATCAATTTAATGTGATGTGATTTTGTCAGACCTATTCCCTGAGAGAGAGAGAGAGAGAGAGAGAGAGAGAGAGAGAGAGAGAGAGAGAGAGAGAGAGAGAGAGAGAGAGAGAGAGAGAGAGAGAGAGAGAGAGAGAGAGAGAGAGAGAGGCCAATGCTTATTACATACATCATTTCACGGGGGTCTGCATTCCCTGCTGACTTAAACAAATTCTAATTAAGACTAATTAAAGCATCATTTATGAAAATGCTTGTGATAGTTATGCAAACATTCTGGGTGGGTATGCTTTGCATCATAATTAGCCCTTGGTTTAAATTAAGACTTTTTCCTTGACAATTATGGCTGTTAGAGCACACTTTTCAGATAACATGCTGTGCTCTCTCCCTAAAACTGAATACAGACTATAGACTTTAGTTCTCTCGAACACCATATATCAGTCAAGTGTTAGAGGTTTATTCAAACAGGTGCAGTCCAGAATGAGACAGTGAAAAATTACAAGATGTCCAGTGCACGTTTACACAGATAGACAATTAAAAAATAGCACATAAGTTGATTGCAAAATAGATTGCAGTGGACTGTAGGTCAGGGATATGATATGCTTATGTTCAGTGAAATGGATTCTAAACAAACAATATATTGAGTTCTAACCACTTTTTGTCTGTTCACTTGTTCATTTACTTGCCTGCCAAAAATAATGTACAAGAAGCAATGCTTTTGAAGTATTTTTTTTATGGTAATTTTCTCCTGTGACAATTTTAGTGTCTAGCGCTATCAGTGAATTCTCATTTATAATTACATTTTACAACTTATTTTGTTATTACATAATTTATTTATTGGAATACTTGATTTTTATTGGTAAATATAATCATTCATTGGTAAAATATTTTTGACCACAATCTTTCTTTTCACATAATAAAGTAATTCAACTTTAAACAATATAATACAATTCTGTATTTATGTCCATTTATTATTATTTTTTTATTTTATTTATTAATTAATCTTTTTAGTAGCAAGTAGACCTATGATAAGCACTTTACAGCTGACTGTTCATTCAGTCAGTTAAAAACTATTCAGTTCATGAAGAGTTTGAAATGAGTTCATGAATATAATTGCTTTTTTAAGTAGAAGATATCTCATGGATATCTCATCTTTTTACCAAAGTCCTTTTTTTAGGTAAGTTTGTACTTTTTATCTGGCCTGCCTTTGGCAATTGTTTCTCCATCAGTCTTTCTTCTCTGTCTTTATCGGTGTAGTACAGTCCACATCTGAAATAAGACTCTTGTCTAAAGAGTATTGTGCAGATTTGCTACAGGTTTACTTAAAACAAAGAGCGCATGAAATCACTGTAACAAACATAAATGTCAGCTGCTTCTTACAATAACAAGTCCTGACTAAGCACGTACATACAGCCATCATACACAGAAGTACACTGTGTAATGTTTGATTTGTCTGGCTCTACGTTTTCAACAGCGATCTCATTAATCTGTGTTGAGTCTAATGTGCATTTGTAAATGTGTAGCCCTTTTTATGGCCCAAGTCAGGAAAATAATCTGGACACATGAATTAAAATAAGTGTATTAGTAATTATAAGTTATAAGGTTTATATTAAACATAAATATAAAATATATAGACATAAAAATATTCATGTAGTTGTGTTCTTTTAGTCAGATTATGGAAAACCACCGTCCAAGTACATTTCCTCCTGGGACATTTACTGGTAATATTGGTGACTTAAGTGTGGATTCTCTCTGCTCAGGTGTTGAGACTTGAGACGTTTGTTTATATGTTTGTACAACACTCATTACCTCTCTGTTGTTTGTTTAGTGGCCCCCTGCTCTTCGATTTTTGGCCTTGCTTCAGCTATATTGCCTTCCCTGAATGGGAGACAGCTGGTTCAATATTTAAGAGAGAGAGAGAGAGAGAGAGGGAGACAAAACTAAGGAAGGGTCTTACACAGCCCAGTTAACGTGTTGAAGCGGTTTTGCGAAGCACGCAGATGGCACGCCGTTCCCAGATTTCATTTAAGCTAACCTAATCCTTTGCCTGCTCCCTACAGAAAGGCTGGGAATTAGCCGCCATATGTCAACTAGATTTGTCAGATTATTCATTACAATTAATTGCTGCTCTCACTTAAGGCCTCTAAGGCTGTGAATCGCTTCGAATTCTACTGCAAACACAAAAATTATGAGTAAAAGACTTTAGCCCTGTCATTCAAATTTCAGTCTGACCTTTAGCAGAGATCAGATCTTTGTGAGTTAGCATGTGGGTGAGGCTCTCTAATTGGTGTTTCGTTCTCTTTCCCCTCCATGTTTTTTTTCCCTTCCATCATTGGTTCGGATTGCTGGTAGTCTGTCCATCTTTTCTGTCTTCTTGATGGTCGAGATGACAGAGCTACAGAAACATGCAGTGGAAACCGTCACTTGCCTCTTAATTTCATCTCTAGAACTAGGCTTGAGGAGTATCTTATAAGCAGTGACACTATTACCTTAACTGCATTTTTCAGTAAGGCAAGACAATGAAAGTTTATTTATAAAGCACATTTCATTCACAATGTTAATTCAAAAAGTTTTACATAAATAGGATTAAAAATTAATCATAAAATAATCATTATGAATGGGTAAGAAGGTAAAATTAACAATAAAGAGTAAAAAAGATTTAAAACAAACAATAAGAGAAGAATAAATGCAGTGCAGTGCAACAGTAGGACACAGCACTGTGCTCATTCAGTAAATGCACATCTAAACAGATGTGATTTTATTCTGGATTGAAATGTGGCTAGTGTTGGAGCACATCTGATCTCTTCTGGAAGCTGGTTCCCACTAAACTAAACTGTGGGAGGTATAATAGCTAAAACTCCATTCATAGCTAAAAAAGCATTCTCACCTTGCTTTGAGTGAACACTTGGTATATCTGACTAGATCATAATGATCTAAGTGGTGTGTTATGTGTATTACCTGCCATGCATAAAAAGGCCCTAGGCCATTGAGTGATTTTTAAATAAATAAAAGTACTTGAAAAAACAATTCTAAATGTAACTGAAAGCCAGTGTGAAGACCTGAGGATCTTTTGGTTCTGGTGAGTATCCTGGCCACAGTGTTCTGAATGAGCTGCAACTATCTAAAGGCCAATTCACACTGCAACGACAGATGCCAAGCAATGAGAACAGTCACCAGAATTAAACTGTCTTATACAGTGACCATTCTGTCACCTGATGGAGTTTTAGTTCCTTGTCGCCTTTGGCTTTTGGCTTACTTAGTTGGGGACATTTAATATTCAACAATATTATTGATCTCCCTTAATTGACACCATTATATGAGAACTGAACTGAGCTAGATGATGACATCACGGTTTTCTCCAGAGCGGCTATGTATATGAATTAACTAAATTAATAACTTTTTTTCAACAAAAATTATCTATCACTAAACTTACTTAGCTGGACTATGATGCTTTTTCTTCTAGAAAACAAAATTGTTTCATTATTTTCCTGTTATCACTGTAAAGCTGCTTTGAAACTATTTGTATTGTAAAAAGTGCTATATAAATAAAGCTGACTTGACTTTACCAGGAAGGACCATATTCGTTTCACTTAGTTTTGTCGTGGCCACACCAGAGTAACTCGTAGGAATGTCATAGCATGTTGAAGCCACAATATATTAAAAGGTTAGTTCACCCAAAAATGAAAATTAAGTCATAATTAACGTCTCAGGTTACGTATGTAACCCTGGTTCCCTGAGAGGGGTGGGAACGCCCTGCGTGATTGCGTCGTGAAGCACGTGTAAAATCATTCCAATGGAGAAACGAGACGTCATGGATGACGTCACCGACCAGGAAGCTCTAAAGCACCCTTAAAATCAGATCGCGACAGCTTCTGAAAAAGCCTGAAGCAAGTCGATCAAGGTATGCAGAAGTATGGCAGACGAACACAGCGTCTCGTTCCCTCTCAGGGAACCAGGGTTACATACGTAACCTGAGACGTTCCCTTTCAAGGGAACTCGAGCTGCGTTTGAGACGTGGTGGGAACCCCATACCCACTACGCCATAGTGACAATTGCCTGTTCTGTGAGAAGTCCTTGCGCACACTAAGAAGCAAGCAACCTAGCCCCAGGAGTGGAGAGGTCTAGGTCATAAAACCTGACAAATGTAAGCGGTGAGGACCAGCCTGCCGCATTACATACGTCATGAAGGGAAACATCCGAAATTAAAGCCATAGAGGCAGCCATACTCCTCGTAGAATGGGCCCGAACAGCCATAGGTGAAGGCTGTCCGGCCGCTTCATAAGCAAGCGAGATAGCCTCAACTATCCACTTGCTCATAACCTGTTTAGATGCAGGGCCACCTTTCTTGAGTGACCCAAAACAGACAAATAACTGCTCCGATTTACGCCACATGGCAGGTCTGTGAACGTAAGCATCCAACGCCGAACCAGGCATACCAGATTAAGCTGTTCCTGATCTGGGGTATTAACAGGTGGAGGATAAAAGGCCTGCAACACTATAGGTCCCCCAAGATTAGTGGGGACCTTAGGAATGTAACCCGGTCTAGAGTAAAGAAATGCCTTCACCATACCAGGTGCAAATTCCAGACATGAAGGAGCAACCGACAGGGCCTGCAAATCTCCAATTCTCTTAAAAGACGAAATGGCAAGAAGAAATACCGTTTTTAGAGTAAGGAACTTTTCTGAAACCTCTTCAATAGGCTCGAAAGGAGCAAAAGCCAGACCCTCAAGTACAATGGCCAAATCCCGAGCCGGTGCTCTAGAGTGCAGTGCAGGTCTCAACCTCAGTGTACCACGGAGAAAAACGAGTAATCAGAGGATCTCTCCCAAGAGAAGTGACCCCGAGAGGGGTGTGGTAAGCAGCTATAGCCGCGATGTATACCTTTAAGGTAGAAGGAGATAATCCAGCAGAGAAACGGTCTTGCAAAAAATCAAGAACTGAACCAACAGGGCAGTTAACAGGATCTAGGTGACGTTCACCACACCAGGTAGAAAACAATTTCCATTTCAGTGCATAAAGCTTTCTCGTAGAAGGAGCTCTGGAATGGAGAATGGTCTCAAAGACCTCAGTCGAGAGACCGGATTCTAAGAGCCGGGCCCCCTCAGAGGCCAGGCCCACAGATTCCACAACTCCGGATGAGGGTGAAAAATCGTGCCCCCTGCCTGGGACAGCAGGTCCTTCCTGACCGGAATCTCCCAGGGAGAGCCGTCTAGAAGAGACACTAGGTCCGAGAACCAAACTCGGGTCGGCCAGTATGGGGCTACTAATAGCAGACGGGCCCCTTCCCGGCGAACCCTCTCCAGAACCTCCGGAAGCATGGATATCGGGGGAAACGCATACGCGGCCACACCTGTACCATCGCATCCAGTCCGAGAGGAGCTGGGTGCATAAGAGAGAACCACATGGGACAATGGGTTGAATCTAATGATGCGAAAAGGTCGACCTGAGCTCGACCAAACTTCTCCCACAGGAGCTTCACCACCTCGGGGTGAAGTCTCCACTCCCCGGGCCTCAGCCCCTGTCTCGACAGGATATCCGCTCCCAAATTCTGATGCCCCGGAATATATACTGCCCTGAGAGACAGTAATTTCCCCTGGGCCCATAGGAGGATCTGATGGGCCTGCTTGCATAAGTGACGTGACCTCAGGCCCCCCTGATGGTTGATATAGGAGACCACCGATGTGTTGTCTGTGTTGACCAACACATGGTGGCCTCTCAGGTCTGGCAGGAAATACTTGAGAGCTCGAAATACCGCCATCAACTCCAAGTGATTTATGTGCCAAGAACATTGATGGTCCAGCCAAAGACCTTGCGCCAAGCGGCCACTCATGACCGCCCCCCCATCCTGTGAGGGAAGCATCCGTTGAAAGCGTAACGCGTCGACAAGGAGCCCCCAACACTGAGCCCTGGGCTAGAAACCAAGGCTTCTTCCAGATAGCCAAGGTGCGAAGGCATAGCCGCGTGACCTTGATCATGCGAAACGGATTTCCCCTCGGAGAAAACCCCTTGGTCCTGAGCCACCACTGCAGTGGTGATTACTCCAAAAGTGATTACGTTGGACGCAGCTGCCATGAGCCCCAACAGTCTCTGAAACTGTTTCACAGTGAGTGACTGGCCTAGTTTTACATTCTTTACAGCTATTAGAATTACAGACATTCGTGCAGGAGACAGATGTGCCTGCATTGATGTTGAATCCCAAATTACACCGAGAAAAGTGGTCCTCTGAGATGGGAGGAGAACACTCTTTTTGGTGTTGAGCCGCAACCCCAACCTTTTTATGTGAGACCTAGGCCGAAGGGAAGAAAAACGATACTTGTATGCTTCGCCCCCGAAATCAAACCTCAGGAACTTCCTGTGATGCGGATGGATAGATACATGGAAGTAAGCGTCTTTCAAGTCTATTGTGACAAACCAGTCCTCGGACTGAATCTGTGATACAATCATTTTGAGTGTAAGCATTCTGAACTTGAGTTTAAGAGGCGCAGATCTAGAATAGGATGCAGCCCTCCATCCTCTTTGGGACAATGAAGTACCGGTTGTAAAACCCTGACTCTCTGCTGGGAGGAGAAACCCTTTCTATTGCTCCCTTTTGAAGAAGTGTCAGTACGTCTTGCTCCATAACCAGAGCCTGCTGGGAGTCCACCACTGTGGGTAGGACTCCCTGAAATCTGGGCGGACGAGAACCAAACTGAATTCTGTACCCTTTTTCTATTATGTGCAGGACCCACAGAGAAATATTTGGCAGAAGTTCCCACGCTGCCAGAAATTCTACTAAAGTAACCAGTCTCTCGAGACTGGCCTCTGAATTCGGTGGAACAATCACTTCGGCGCCCTGAAACGGCGAACCGGCAGGGAACGACCGAACTAATCGTTCTACGACCCTCCTCGGAGGATCGTATGTGGACGCTGACACCCCGGTGCCCTGAAGCGGATAACCGGCTGGGAACACCCGAAGTGGCGGCGCTGCGACTCTCCTCAGACAATCGCCCCCCAGAGGGTGCCAAGGAGGAACGATTCCTCGAAATCGTCCTTCCCTGGAGTGGACCACCCTCAGAAGTTTAACAGCCTCGGCGTCAGGACTTCTTTTTAGACCAAGCCTTCCTAGAGATGACAGTCCTCAGATCTTGCCTACCCCTAACAGGTCTGGACTGCAACCGCCACCCAGGATCCCCAGATTGAGGAGAAACCCGAGCGGTGACGCTCTGTTTTTGTTGCACTCTGTGCTGTGAGGAGCTTGTAGACGGTCGAGACTGTTCCACCTTTATATTACGGGCAGTCTCAGGACCAGTGGACCAGCGAGGAAGAAACCTCTGGAACGCAGCCGCTTGCTTTTTAGTTTCTTGAAACCGATCGACAACACAATTAATAGCATCACCGAATTGACTTGAAGGTGAAAGCGGTGCGTCCAGAAGAACAGACCTATCTCTATCTTTGATTTCAGAAAGATTTAAGCATAAGTGTCTCTCCGTGGCCACCAGGGCTGCCATAGAACGGCCCACAGATTTGGCCGTCTCCTTGGTGGCCCGGAGAGATAGATCTGTCGTGCGAAGCAAATCTCGAATTGCATCAGCACCAACTTCCTCACAATTGTCCATGTCCTTCAGTAGGTCAGCCTGGTATGCTTGCAAAATAGACATGGTGAGCAAGCATGCCGCAGCTTGACCCACTGCCGAATATGCTTTACCCACTAGCAAAGATGTATTTTTTAAAGGCTTAGTGGGTAACGTCGGGGTTTTCAGAGATGACGCTGACTCTGGGGAGAGATAGCTCGCAAGCGTCTCTTCAGCCGGAGGCATTGTCACATAACCATAGTGTGCCATATCTTTAACTTAACTATAGTTACTGGTTTGTGGATTATGAACTCTGAATGAAGCTGGTTTATTCCATGATCTCGACACCTCAGTGTGGAGATCATGAAAAAATGGCAACTCCCGACAAGGAGGTCGTGATTTAGATGGCAAAAATCGATCATCTAAAAGACTCTTTCTACACACAACATCATAATCGTCTGCAGGCCAATCAATATTTAATTTGGTAACAGTGCGAGTCAAGACCTCCATTAACTCCTCATCAACAGGGGTATGAGCTGGCGAAAACTCATAATCCCCAACCTCAACGACATCCAGTTCCTCAGAACTGGATAATCGCAACATTGGTGCCTTGACCTGTGAAGGAGAAGCCGCAGTGCGGGCTCCTTCCTGAGCTGAGACACCGAATTCAGCAGGTAAGGGTTGAGAAAGGGCGGGGCCCGTCTCAAACCCCGCTACTAAATCCATATGCGAACCCCAAGTCGATAATCGACGCTGTGCCTCAGCAACAGCGGGACCCGAACCTCGGGGAACGCGAACCGTACCCTCCTCCTCAAAGAACGCCCATCGAGAGCGGAGCGTCCTCATGGACAACTTCACGCAATGCTCACAGTCAGCTCCCTCGAGAACTGACTGGACATGCTCCACTCCCAATCAAAGCACACAAAGTAGATGTGTGTCTCCACCCGTGATAAAACGAGGGCAGGGAACAACACAACGCTTAAAATCTTGCTTATTCTCCATTTTATATATATATATATGAGCTTTGACAGACAATAATAAATAGACAAGGACAGATATACAGAGAGCGCTTGCTGAAGGCACAGAAGCTGTCGCGATCTGATTTCAAGGGTGCTTTATAGCTTCCTGGTCGGTGACATCATCCATGACGTCTCGTTTCTCCATTGGACTGATTTTGCATGTGCTTCACAACACAATCACGCAGGGCGTTCCCACCGCGTCTCGAACGCAGCTCGAGTTCCCTTGAAAGGGAACTCTGGTGTTGTTCCACTGCCATATTCCCTTTTGGTAACTTTGCCCTTCTTTCTTTTCTTTTTCTTTTTTAGACCACAAAAGGATATATATATATATATAAAAAAAAGTCCATTATCCATATAATGGTATAATGGCAGTGAATAGTGCCCAGTATCAAGCTTTTAAAAAAAAGATGCAAAAGTATCATAGAATTATCACATCATCTCATGTATAATAAAAGGCAAGTGTTATGGGGTATACAATAGAGTTTGGTGAAAAACCCACCAAAATTTAATGTACTATATAACGGAAATCCTTACCTTGGGCTTTGGTCTTCTGTGCACGACAGCATGTTTATGACACTCTATTAGCACTGTAGTTCATTCTGACATCAGAAAAGATATCATTAGTAATTTCAGATTTTATTTTGAATAAAACAAGATATTGCAGCATTAAGACATTAATATAATATAATATAATATAAAGTTTAAAAATATTTTTGTCCTCTAGTGGCAAAACCCAGTATTATCTCATTAAATATCTTCAATGTAGTTAGCTACTTGTCAAAATTGTGAGCTTGAGTGTTGTTTAAATACTTGAAATCATGCTTGTAGCTTGACAAGTTACTGTTTCTTATGTAACATAGTATATAACCACCTCTCCAGAATGCTCCAGTTTTTTAAAACAATACTCCTAATTTAGGCAGAAGAAAACTTGTGGCACCGGGAAAAAGACATCAAGAGGAAATCAAGCACATTTCATATTGATGTTGCTGTATAAAACATGCAATACATTCACCCTGAATCTTTTACGAGAGCTGTATGTAGTACACTAATAGGCAGCACGATTAATGGTGCTGTTCTGTAAAATAAGCCTAATGTTGTCATGATTAATGCATTCTCCATGTGCTGCTCTCTTCATTGGCACCTATGCAAATACCGGCACCTCAAACTATGTGAACAACAGTTACGATCTCAAACTAAACCACTTCTACAAACTCTGTCTTTTTATTTATCTTATTCCTTCAAATATGATGTTTGTTAAGACAATACTTTGAAGTAAAAAGACTCTACTGATCATGTGATTAAAATAATGATCGTTTCCTTAAGAGCTTCTTCAAGTCAAAGTGCTGTTATCTCAACAACATGATTGACACAGATCCACAAAACGCACTCATATTTAATGAGATATTTTGGTTCATTAGTGAGTTGAACATGGCAGGAAAGTGATTTCATGCTGGTTCTGATTGGACTACTTAATTATGCTGTCTCTGAGAGCGCTGGATCTCTGAGTGGGTGGTTCAGGAGCGTTAGTGAACACCTTTGGCTCGGCTAATGAGCAGGTGAGAGCTACAGAAGCTCTTGGCCACTGATGTCATGACACCGACTCATTTTCACATTGCTGATTGCTCAAACCTGTTGTGTTTCATCCTCTTGCCTCTGAAGCACAGTGCTGCTCTAATGTGGATTTTCTCTTGAGATGAATCCCACGGAAGATGAGGATTTAGAAATAAAATTAGAAAAGTAATTAAGAAATAAAGTTACATTCAAGTGCACTTTAATTTTATTATGTAAAACTGCTTTAAAACAAGTTCACATGTCTGTAATTCATCATTTAGCAGAGGATTTTATCTGATTTTATCTAAAAAAGTTAAAGTAGCAGCTTATGAGGGTCATTCCCCAACAAGGTGTCTGCCTTGTTCCCTTTCGAGGGAACTCAACACTGCGTCGAAATCGACACTTTGGGGACGCTCCCTAAGCGTGCGCCTCTGAAGTATGAATAAAACTAATCCAATCCTGATTGGTGTTGCGTCGTGACGTAACATGTGACGGCATACCCGGAAGTATAAAAGTGACGCTGTCACAACACACACTAGCTTTCGCTCTTCAGCAAGCGCTCTGTGTATGAAACTGTCAGTCTTATTTGGTGTTGTTTGTCCCTATATATATATATATATATATATATATATATATATTATGGCCAGCGAGCAGTTCAAGAAGTGTGTGCATCCTTGCCCTTGTTATATTACGGGTGGGGATACACATTCTTTGTGTGTGAATTGTTTGGGAGCGCAGCACGCACGGGCAGCTCTTGAGGGAGCTGCTTGTGTTAACTGTGAAGCACTTCCCATTAGAGTGCTGCGCTCCCGGCTGGCGTGCTTTGATGAGCACGGTCAGGCTCGCGCTCCCCGCGGTTCTAGTCCCGCGTCTATTGAGGCAGCGCGGCGATTGAGATCGTGGGGCTCGCAGCGGGATCTTTTAGATGAGAATGAGGCTGCTGAGGCACCTTCTCATTCTTCGTCTGAGGATCCCGTAGCCCCTGAGAGTGGTCCAGGAGCCCGCATCGCGGCTTCTCCTGCCCACGATCAGGTCCCAATGCTTGAGCTCTCTGCTTCTGAGGAAGTAGATGTGCTCAGTATTGATGCGGATGACCGTGATTTTGGCGCGCCAGTTCACGGCCAAGCGTATGAGGAGCTGATAGAGGTTGTGACTCGTGCAGTGGCTAGACTTAATATTAGCTGGCCACATGATGAGCAGGGAACGCAAGCAAAAAGTAAGCTTGATGAGCGTTTCCTGCAGCATAGAGCACAACCTCAGCGCCGGGGTTTGCCGTTTTTCCCCGATCTCCATTTTGAGATCTCGAGATCGTGGGATAAACCGCACTCGTCCCGTGTTTCCAGTCCCAGTGTTTATAGCAATGTTGTGGGTGTACGGGACAGGGGTTATGGGAAGATGCCTAAGGTAGAAAAGGCTTTAGCAGGTTATCTTTCCCCTGATTCGGCATCTTCCCTGGAAACCCCGGCGCTGCCTAGTAAGCCCTGTAGAGATACATCTGCTTTAATAGGCAGGGCTTACATGGCGGCAGGTCGGGCTGGTTTATGTCTGCACTCTATGGCTATCTTGCAGGCATACCAGGCCGATCTCCTGAAAGATTTGGATGAGGGGGAGGGGCTAACTCCTGAAGATATTTTAGAGTTAAGGAGAGCCACAGATTTGTGTCTCCGGGCCACAAGAGAGACGGCCCGTGCCATTGGCCGCTCTATGGCAGCTATGGTAGCTACGGAGAGACATCTGTGGCTGAGCGTATCTGGTATCAAAGATGGAGATAGATCTTTTCTGCTGGATGCACCGCTCTCGCCTTCTGGCCTGTTTAGTGACGCCGTTACATCGGTCGTCGACAGGGTTCAGGAGGCGAAGAAGCAATCTGTGGTGTTCCATCAGTACCTCCCCCGTAAGGCAAAATCCAAATCGAGTAGGGTGGGGCCGAGTGATCAGCCCCAGCCATCAGCCAGCTTCTCACACCGAGCTGAGCAGAGAGAGAGTGTTTCCTCTAGAGCCCCTCCTCCTGGAGCTTGGCAACAGAGGAAGCGCTCTCAGAAATCGAAGTTCTCCAGCCAGAGAGGCGACCTGAGGGAAGTCTTTCAGGCTAGGAGGGCTTCGGGAAGAGGTCCTGACCGAAGTGGTAGGACCTCTGAGGGCTGTTCCCTCCACTGCAGGGCAACCGAGGTTGTTTTCGCAGCGGAGCCCTCTGGGAAACGATGTAGATTGCCCGCCGTCAACGACGTTTCGGGCCGCATCTCTTTTCAGCAAAAGTATTCTAATAAAGAAAAAGCATCAGTTATGGTTAAAAGAACCGTATCGACTACAGCCTGCCAGTATTCCGCTTCAGGAAGTCGAGAAAGATGCTCGAAAAACACCAGAGGCCAGTCTCGAGAGGCTGGTACCCCTAGTAGATTTTGTAGAGGCATGGTATCATCTGCCCAACATATCTGCGTGGGTCCTGCATATAATGGAGCTGCAGTTTGCGCACCGCCGCCCCAGGTTTTAAATTGGGGTGGTGCAAACTACAGTGGTTCCAGAGCAGGCTCAGGTGATGGAACAAGAAGTACAGACTCTGCTACTAAAGGAAGCCATGGAACGTGTTCATCCTTTAGACAGGGGGTCCGGGTTTTACAGCCGGTACTTTATAGTTCCAAAGAAGGATGGGGGGTTAAGGCCAATTCTAGATCTCAGGGTTTTGACCCGATCTCTAAGGAGGTTCAGGTTCAAAATGTTAACCATTCCTGCAGTCGTGAGTCAGATCAGATCCGAGGACTGGTTTGTCACGATAGATCTAAAGCACGCCTATTTTCTCATCTCCATTCTTCCATGTCACAGGAGATACCTGAGGCACGAATGTCTCCCGCACGTATCGAGTCAATTCTGGCGATGGTATCTGGGTTAAGGCTGGACCAGGCCATCACTGTGAAGCAATTTCAAAGAATGCTGGGCCTCATGGCAGCGGCATCCAACATCATTCCTTTGGGCCTTCTGCACATGAGGCCCATTCAGTGGTGGTTAAAAACCAAGGGGTTTTCTCCCAAGGAGAATCCGTTTCGTATAATCAGAGTAACGCGCAGATGCCTTCGTTTTCTGAACATATGGAAGAAACCTTGGTTCCTATCCCAAGGGCCAGTACTGGGAGTGTCGTGTCGCCGGAAATCCGTTTCGACAGACGCTTCCCTCACTGGCTAGGGCGCGGTCATGGACGGCCGCTTTGCCAGGGGTCTGTGGCAGGACCATCATCGTTCTTGGCATGTAAACTGCCTAGAGATGATGGCTGTGTTCAGGGCTTTGAGGAGCTTCCTCCCAGACATCAAGGGTTACCATGTCTTAGTACGATCCGACAATACGTCGGTGGTAGCCTATCTGAACCGACAAGGGGGACTCAGATCGCGCCCTCTGTGCAGACTGGTGCATCTGATTATTCTTTGGTCCCAGGGGAAAATACTGCCTATCAAGGCAATGTATATTCCGGGGGTTCAGAATCAGGGAGCAGACATCCTGTCGAGGCAGGGGCTGAGGCCCGGGAAATGGAGACTTCATCCAGATGTGGTGAAGTTGATATGGGAGAGGTTTGGACCAATGGAAGTGGATCTGTTTGCGTCTCGAGAGACGTCCCACTGTCCACTTTGGTTCTCCCTCTCACTTCCAGCCCCTCTGGGGTTGGATGCCATGGTACAGGCCTGGCCGAGGCTTCGCCTGTACGTGTTTTCCCCGATCGCTCTGCTCCCGGGAGTCCTGGAGAGGGTCCGTCAGGAGGGCATCAGTCTTCTTCTGGTTGCCCCAATGTGGCCGACCCGAGTATGGTTTTCAAACATAGTATCACTCCTGATAGCTCTGCCATGGCAGATTCCTCTGAGGAGGGATCTGTTGTCTCAGGCGGGGGGCACAATTCTCCACCCTCAGCCAGAGCTGTGGAAATTGTGGGTCTGGCCTCTGAGGGGGTTCAGTACCTGAATGCTGGTCTATCAGCTGGAGTGGTTGAAACTATACTTAGCTCCAGAGCTCCGTCTACTAGGAGATTATATGGCCTCAAGTGGAATGTTTTTGCCACTTGGTGTAGAGAACATGAGTTAGATCCAGTAAACTGCCCGGTGGCTTCAGTTCTGGAATTTATTCAAGATCGGTTCTCTGCGGGTCTCTCCCCTTCCACGCTTAAGGTGTACGTGGCAGCCATTGCGGCTTTCCACGCTCCGTTAAGTGATGGGCCCCTGGGGAGGCACCAGTTGGTCATTCGGTTTCTCCGCGGTACTTGGAGGATGAGGCCGGCAACCAGGTCTAGGGTTCCTGCTTGGGACCTGGCTATAGTTCTGGAAGGGTTATCCCTGGCCCCTTTCGAACCTCTAGAGTCGGCTTCGCCTAAGGATTTAACGCAGAAAATGGTTTTTCTCTTGGCCATTACCTCACTTAAGAGGGTGGGAGATCTCCAAGCCCTGCCAGTAACACCAGCTTGCTTGGAGTTTGCCCCTGGCAGAGTAAAGGCCTTTTTGCACCCGAGTCCGGGCTACGTGCCTAAGGTTCCTTCGAACACGGCTCGGTCTTTAGTCCTTGAGGCATTCCATCCTCCACCTCATGTGTCGGCAGAAGAAGAGAAGCTTCATTTGCTCTGCCCCGTCAGAGCTTTGAGCGTGTACCTTGAGAGGTCCTCTTCTTGGAGAAGGTCGGACCAGTTATTAGTATGTTTTGGGTCACCTAAGAAGGGGCTCCCGGCATCCAAGCAGACTATTAGTAATTGGATAGTCCAGGCTATTACTGCGGCTTACAAGGTGCGCGGTTTGCCTTCACCTTTAGCCGTCAGGGCCCATTCAACTAGAAGCATGGCTTCTTCTAGGGCCCTTCTTTCGGGAGTACCTCTACAGGAGATCTGCGAGGCAGCCGGTTGGGCTACTCCGCATACTTTTATCAGGTTCTACAGTCTCCACCTTCCAAGTACGCCTGGCACACACGTGCTCAGTCCTTGCTGAGTGCCTAGACAGTTTCACTCCGGGACAGGCCTATTCGGTGCGTGGCCTAGTGGGCACTCGTTCCCCAAAGTGTCGATTTCGACGCAGTGTTGAGTTCCCTCGAAAGGGAACGTCTCGGGTTATGACTATAACCCTTGTTCCCTGAGAAGGGAACGAGACACTGCGTCGTTCTGCCACGCCCCTCGAGGCCTTTGAGCGTCTTGCTTCATCGCGAGGCTAGTGTGTGTTGTGACAGCGTCACTTTTATACTTCCGGGTATGCCGTCACATGTTACGTCACGACGCAACACCAATCAGGATTGGATTAGTTTTATTCATACTTCAGAGGCGCACGCTTAGGGAGCGTCCCCAAAGTGTCGATTTCGACGCAGTGTCTCGTTCCCTTCTCAGGGAACAAGGGTTATAGTCATAACCCGAGACGTTTTCAGGCCTTGCTTAAAGGTAGGGTAGGCAATTTGTTTCATGAACACTTTTTGTTATTTTGGTTAAAACTCTCTTCACATCCTGACATTCTAAAATAATAGAATATATATATATATATATATACATAAAATAGCGGACACCTTTAACAGCTCCTCCTAAACCAAAACAATGAGCGTTCATTATTATTACTTTCATTATTGTTACGTTCATTATACGTTAATTATTATTACATTCATTATTATTGCAATGTTATGTGTTTTGAGACATGAAGTAATTTAACGCTGTCTCTCATCTTATGATGCTTTGCAGACTCTGCTGCGTGTTCATGTGTTCTGAAGGAGGTGTGAGGCTCTGAAGGGAGGGTAGGATCTTCTGCTTTCAAAGCTAGCGAGCTATTGCTAGCCGGCCTGAAATTGCCTCCCCTAACTTTAAGGACCCAAAGGATTTAAATCGTATTTCAAATATTCAACTTTGGTAGAAAAAACCATCAAATGTCCAGCGTTATTAATGGCCACAACATTTAGCATTTAAAGTCACCATAAAATCAATCCGTGCACATCATTATTATTTATTTTTTAATTCATGTGCCCTCATAATCTTTAATGAAAATAACTTTATCTTCATCAACGACATCTCTTCCCTTCTCTTATGATGTTTCCTGGCATAACAGTGGGACAATCTGTCACTCACATGGAATTTCAGTAATAGCAAACCGCAACAATCCAATGATCCAGTCAATTCCCGATGGACAAAATGTCTCGTCTTCCAATTTTTTCCCCCCTCATTCGAGAAGCCGTTTCACTCAGATATATGTTACAATTGGGAAGGAAAGACTATCGCATCTTCCATTTCATGTCGACTTTAAAGGTTAGCATATTGTTCTTCCGTATCTAATGAAACTAGTTTTATCTTCTAATTAGAGTAAATGCAATAAATGAGATTAAATAACATAACCAATTGAAGAAACTTTTTTCTAACTTTTTCAGTTCTATTCATTGGCTTGGCGGGTAGACAAATGTTAGTTCCCTTTCAAGGGAACTCAAGCTGCATCGAGACACAGTGGGAATGCCCCTGCGTGATTGCGTCGTGAAGAACATGTATAAATCAGTCCAATGGTGGGACGAGACATCATAGGCGGGTGACGTCATAGACCAGGAAACTATAAAGCACACCTGAAAACAGGCCACACTAGCTTCTCTGCCTTCAGCAAGCATCCTCTGTATACTGTCTATTTGGTGTTGTCTGTCATTGCAAGCACAATATTCACACAGTTATATATTTAAATGGCGAGCAAGCAAGATTTTAAGAGGTGTGTTGTTCCCTGCCTTCGTTTCATCATGGTGGTATACCTGACTTTATCATTATGATCTAAGTGGTGTGTTATGTGTATTACCTGCCATGCATAAAAAGGCCCTTGGCCTAGGAATGATTTATAAATAATTAAAAGTACTTGAAAAAACTATTCTAAATGTAACTGAAAGCCAGTTAAAGACCTGAGGATTTTTTTTTTTTTGGTGAGTATCCACAGCGTTCTGAATGACCACCTGGTGGCTCAGGACCAAGGGGTTTTCTCCGAGGGGAAAACCGTTTCGCATGATCAAGGTCACGCGGCGATGCCTACGTGTCATGTGGAAGAAACCTTGGTTCCTTGCCCAAGACCCAATGCTGGGGGCTTCTTGTCGACACGTAACGCTATCGACGGATGCTTCCCTCACAGGTTGGGGGGCGATCATGAGTGGTCGTTTGGCGAAAGGTCTATGGCAGGACCATCTACTTTCTACTTTCTGTTACTAATAGCTCCATACTGGCCGGCCCAAGTTTGGTTCTCGGACCTGGTTTCCGATAAGGGGGGACCTGCTGTCCCAAGCAGCGGGCACAATTGATCACCCTCGCCCGGAGTTGTGGAAACTGTGGGCTTGGCCCCTGAGGGGGCCCAGCTCATAGAATCAGGTCTCTCGACTGAGGTTGTGGAGACCATACTCCAATCCAAAGCTCCATCCACGAGAAGACTGTATGTGCTGAAATGGACACTGTTCTCTGCTTGGTGCGGAGAACGCCATCTGAATCCTGTTAACTGCCCTGTTGGTTACTCTATTATCTGCAAGAACGTTTCTTTGCTGGGTTATCTCCTTCCACCCTGAAGGTGTATATGGCGTCTGTATCTGCTTACCACACTCCTCTGGGTGGTGCATCATTGGAGAGAGATCCTCTCATTACTCATTTTCTCCGTGGCACCCTGAGGCTGAGGCCTGCACATCCATCACTAGACCAGAGGCTTGGGATTCGGTCATTGTTTTGGAAGGCCTGGCTTTGGCTTCCTTCGAGCCCATTAAAGAGGTTTCAGAAAAGTTCCTTACACTAAAAACTTTATTTATCCTTGCTATTTCTTCTATCAAGGAAATTAGAGATTTGCAAGCCTTGTTTGTTGCTACTTTGTGCATAGAATTTGCACCTGGCATGGTGAAAGCCTTTCTTCACCCTAGGCCGGGTTATATTCCTAAGGTCCCTACTAATGTTGCAGGCCCAATAGTGCTGCAGGCCTTCTGTCCTCCACCTTTTAATACACCAGATCGGGAAAAACTTAATCTGCTGTGCCCTGTGGGAGCTTTGGATGCTTACGTACACAGAGCTGTCCTGTGGCGTAAATTGGATCAACTATTCATCTGTTTTGGGTCACCAAGAAAAGGTTACCCTGCATCCAAGCAGAGGATGAGCAAGTGGGTAATCAAGGCTATCTCACTTGCTTATGAAGTGGCTGGTCAGCCTTCACTGTTGGCTGTCCGGGCCCATTCTACCAGGAATATAGCTGCCTCAAAGGCTTTATTATCGTTGGTTTCCCTTCATGTCATCTGTGATGCAGCAGGCTGGTCCTCACCGCATACATTTGTTAGATTTTACAACTTGGATCTAGGCTCCACTCCAGGGTCTAGGGTGCTTGCTTATTAGTGTGCGCAATGATTTCACACAAAACAGGCATTTGTTATTATGGCCTCGTGGGTATAGTGTTCCCACAGCGTCTCGATGCAGCTTGAGTTCCCTTGAAAGGGTGTCACAGCGTCTCGACGCAGTGTCTCGTTCCCTCTTCAGGGAACGAGGGTTAATTACGTAACCTGAGGAGTTTTGTGAAAGGGGAAAATATCTATAAATTTCATTTTTAAATATGTGTTAATTGGGCTTTTATGGAATAAACAGGTTTTGGTCAGAGTAGACATTAGAATGTCTAATATATATATATACATTCTAATGTCTACAATGACCAAAACCTGTTTATTCCATAAAAGCCCAATTAACACATATTTAAAACTGAAATGTATATATATACAGGTCCTTCTCAAAAAAATAGCATATTGTGATAAAGTTCATTATTTTCCATAATGTAATGATAAAAATTAAACTTTCATATATTTTAGATTCATTGCACACCAACTGAAATATTTCAGGTCTTTAATTGTTTTAATACTGATGATTTTGGCATACAGCTCATGAAAACCCCAAATTCCTATCTCAAAAAATTAGCATATCATGAAAAGGTTCTCTAAACGAGCTATTAACCTTATCATCTGAATCAACTAATTAACTCTAAACACCTGCAAAAGATTCCTGAGGCTCTTAAAAACTCCCAGCCTGTTTCATTACTTAAAACCGCAATCATGGGTCAGACTGCCGACCTGACTGCTGTCCAGAAGGCCATCATTGACACCCTCAAGCAAGAGGGTAAGACACCGAAAGAAATTTCTGAACAAATAGGCTGTTCCCAGAGTGCTGTATCAAGGCACCTCAGTGGGAAGTCTGTGGGAAGGAAAAAGTGTGGCAAAAAACGCTGCACAACAAGAAGAGGTGACCAAACCCTTAGGAAGATTTTGGAGAAGGACCGATTCCAGACCTTGGGGGACCTGCGGAAGCAGTGGACTGAGTCTGGAGTAGAAACATCCAGAGCCAGGAAATGGGCTACAGGTGCCGCATTCCCCAGGTCAAGCCACTTTTGATCCGGAAACAGCGGCAGAAGCGTCTGACCTGGGCTACAGAGAAGCAGCACTGGACTGTTGCTCAGTGGTTGCATGTCATTCGGAAATCAAGGTGCCAGAGTCTGGAGGAAGACTGGGGAGAAGGAAATGCCAAAATGCCTGAAGTCCAGTGTCAAGTACCCACAGTCAGTGATGGTCTGGGGTGCCATGTCAGCTGCTGGCGTTGGTCCACTGTGTTTTATCAAGGGCAGGGTCAATGCAGCTAGCTATCAGGAGATTTTAGAGCACTTCATGCTTCCATTTGCTGAAAAGCTTTATGGAGATGAAGATTTCATTTTTCAGCACGACCTGGCACCTGATCACAGTGCCAAAACCACTGGTAAATGGTTTACTGACCATGGTATTACTGTGCTCAATTGGCCTGCCAACTCTCCTGACCTGAACCCCATAGAGAATCTGTGGGATATTGTGAAGAGAAAGTTGAGAGACGCAAGACCCAACACTTTGGATGAGCTTAAGGCCGCTATCGAAGCATCCTGGGCCTCCATAACACCTCAGCAGTGCCACAGGCTGATTGCCTCCATGCCGCATTGAAGCAGTCATTTCTGCAAAATGATTCCCGACCAAGTATTGAGTGCATAACTGAACATAATTATTTGAAGGTTGACTTTTTTGTATTAAAAACACTTCTTTTATTGGTCGGATGAAATATGCTAATTTTTTGGGACATGAATTTTGGGTTTTCATGAGCTGTATGCCAAAATCATCAGTATTAAAACAATAAAAGACCTGAAATATTTCATCTGGTGTGCAATGAATCTAAAATATATGAAAGTTTAACTTTTATCATTACATTATGGAAAATAATGAACTTTATCACAATATGCTAATTTTTTGAGAAGGACCTGTATATATAGTGAGAATAATGACAAAATTTAGAACAATGTGACATATTTGCTGTCAGCTTTAAAAAATTCTAGTTTAACAGATTTTTGCTCTTTAGTTTTTTTTAGAGATGTTAGAGACCTACCATCATATCCCAATAACATCATAAAGACACAAGGTTACAAAGCTAATAATATCATAATGTTATGAATAAAACCATAATGTAACAAAAACATTAGCAAATGTTTTCAAACATACCATGTAAGAAAGGCTCTCAGGCTTTGAGCGATTACACAAAACCACATTCTTCATATGAAGATGACAATAACCATAGATCTTTGTAATTTTATGTAACAAAGTACAGGGATCTTTTTTTGACAGTAGAGTTAACCCCTTATTCACATCCATATGAAGCTTCGCTACGCTCTAGTTTGATGTGAGTGAGATGCATGCAGGCCGTAGTGTTTGTAGGTCCCTCTGCGTCTCACATCGGTGACTGTAGATGGATGGAGTTTATGTGGATCTGGAGCCCAGCTCGTCTGCGTACAGTACAGCCCAGCGCTACCTCCCCGCTCATTAGAATACAATATGGCTTCCACTAAAGGTCATCCTCTCAGAGTATAATCACACACAATCAAACGCACAAACTTCATACATCACACAGACAGTAAACAGCCACTGGCTTTATTTTCCACTGACAGAGAATGGCTTGCAGCCTATTTATAATTTTACCCTCTCACATCAATTAAAGAAAGCTGGGAGCATGTTAAAAGTTCTTTTGGACGATGGGTGAAGCACTACATGAATTGTTTGGGCTGAATGATTAGAGAGAGAGAGAGAGAGAGAGAGAGAGAGAGAGAGAGAGAGAGAGAGAGAGAGAGAGAGAGAGAAAGACAGAGAGAGAGAGAGAGAGAGAGAGAGAGAGAGAGAGAGAGAGAGAGAGAGAGAGAGAGAGAGAGAGATGTTTATTAGAAGTTAGATCTGTGCCAGTGGCTGTTTGAGATAAACTGTTGTAATGCTATAAAAAAAAAAGATAAACAGAGCTGGAAACATCAGCTAAATGTATGTGTCTTTGCTAATTGCTTGTCTTTATTCTCATTTTGGAGATGTCCACCTCCAGCGGACAACAGTGACTTGACGTTTCGTCTCTTTTGTTGAAATGACAGGAGCCTGTCAAGAGGATAAATGTGTCAAAATGGAGGTGAGATTGGAAGCTCTCGCTTTCTCTGTCTGATTATCATAATGAGGAGAGCACATTTAGTAGTTCATGGCCCCATGTCATCTGATTAGAGCAATGATTAATGATATCCTTTTACCAAAACACCCCTCACTCTCATACTCACACTTAGATAATGAGCATTAATGCAATAATGACTTTGTGCAGCAATGTTTTGATTTTTTATATTTGTTAGCAAGAGATTTTCAAGTGATGTTTATTAAGACAAGGGGAGAAGAATCACTGGGGTGATTTATAAATTTCACAATCTTTTACTTTTCAAGATCGTCCAAAAAACAATGAGATGCCTTTGGCTCAGTGCAATACCTAATCACAATTATATATATAAAAAAAAGTCAAAATTGTGACATAAAAAGTCGCAATTACCTTTTATATTTTTAATTATGTGGCAGAAACAAGCTTCCACAAGCTAAGGTGTTGTGAGTAGCTGCTTGGTTATTCCTGAGTTGATCTTGGTGGTTGCTTTGTGTTTGCTTACTTGCCCAAGTGATATTCTGTTTGGTCTTTGATCTCTTGTCCAGTCAACCTCATCAGCCAGTATAGGAGAGTTGTTATAATAATAATTCATTACATTTTCTTGGCACTCAAAGCACTTTACATAGAAGGGAGAATCTCCTCAACCACCACCAATGTGCAGCATCCACCTGGATGATGTGAAGGCAGCCATATTGCGCCAGAACGCCCACCACACACTTATTGGTGGAGAGGAGACAGAGAAATGAAGCTAATCAGTATATAGGCCACTGGGCAAATTTGGCCAGGATGCCGGAATTAAACTCCCTACTCGTTCGAAAGAGATCCTGAGATTTTTGGTGACCACAGAGAGTCAGGACCTCAGTTTAACGTCTCATCCGAAGGACAGTGCTCTTTTGACAGTATAGTGTCCCCGTCACTACACTGGGCATTAGGACCCACATAGACCACAGGGTGAGCGCCCCCTGCTGGCCTCACAAACGCCTCTTCCAGCAGCAACCTGGTTTTCTCAGGAAAAAAACTGAATGGTTTTCTCCCATTCAGTTACTGACCAGCCTCAACCCTGCTTAGCTTCAGTGGGCAACCAGTATTGGGCTACAGGGTGATATAGCTGCTGGCATATTATCTTGACAAAATAATTAAAGGGTGGAAAAAAGCATTTATTTCATAATGAGATTTCCCCCCATTTTCTAATGTTTTACTTTTACTCTTACTTAAACCAATTTTTATTGTTTTAATGAAAGTTTAAACTTTTGGGAATTTTTTGAACAAGAGGTCAAAATGATTAACATGAAATGAAAATGATTATTTTCACAGGAGTCTTTGTTCATATTTACCAAGGGTCCCAATAATATATATATAATTGAACATTTTACTTTTTTTTATCATGATTGACTCTTTCCCTGCCAGCATTTTTTTTTTCAGCCACTGGCAGCAATTTTGATATTTTTTTGTTCGATTTTCATGGCACTGAGGATATTTTGTTGCATGAATATCTGAACATGCAACATATCAAAATAAAGAACAGAGCCTCTGCTTTAAACAAACAAAAAAAAAAAGTTTTGTTCTAGCTTAATGCATTATTTTTTATCAACACTTGAATGTGGGTAAGTTTAATAATAATAATAAAAAAAGCTATATTTTAAGCAAAAAAAGAAAAACACATTTAAACGTAGTAGATCGTGTCCATCAACACCACAAAAGCTTGCACAGTCCTATACTTTGTCCTGGGTTGACATTCCATATGGTAACATTAGGCAGTTTTGATTTATCTACTGTTTAATGTTTGTGATCACATTATGCATTATACATATGCATCAGATTACACATGCTATGGCTTGTTTCTGCTTCTTCTTCACATGTCTTTTGATCAGGAGATTCAGTACAGTCATAATGCCCTCCTACTGTATAAAACGTGGAAAGCCTGAAATTACTGTCAATGACAGAAAAGCGTTGTATCATAAATGACGGAAATGGCAGGGAAAGAGTTAATCACACCATTATCATTTAGTTACCTCCATTATGCTCTTTTCAGATCATGCTGTGTTTAATAATAGCTGTTTGTGAATGTAAAAGGTCTGCAAAGTTTTAAAGCTCAAAGTACTCAAAGTAGTTTAATTGCCCCCCCCCCGTACGTAACAATGTAACAAATTTGCATAATGCCATGACTGCCCATGAACAATGTCTACTTTGACCCGCCCTCAAACACTGTAGCTGTTTTGTGTTGTGTACATGTCGAGAATACGCTGTTTTCAGCAATGCAAAAGAAAATTCTCTTTGTAAACACTTCTAAAGGATGAGGATGTGATGATTGAGTGAAAATAACCAGTGTGACACAACAGCAGTATAACCTTTTGACAATTGCTTCTCAAATCTCTGTGAGCTTTAAATAGGATTTACAAAATGCTTATCCATTAAAGATGGGACAGTACTTTATTTGGACCAACCTGCCCCTCAGAATCACAACTAATTAGTATGACTAATTATTGATGTATATATTTTCTACCAGGTGTTCAAAATATGTAGTTTTATGTTTTATACTGTGAGACCTCCGGCTGACCGGCTAACTTTTAAACAAAAACAAAACATTATCCGCCCAGCCGGGGGAAGGAGCCGCGCATTCACCTGAAGAGCAGTCTGATCCACCTCTGGGTTGCCCGTCTCAGGGTCGTTTGCACCTCTTCTTGCCTCCTGGCTTGCCAGCGGCCTGGACGGGCAGGGCTGACTTCTTACGGATTGCTCCACGCTGAGGCCTAGGTGAAGGGTGCTGCTGAGGCTTGACCCCCGTAGGAGGTCAGCCTCGGCGACAAGTGTACGGAGGGTCTGCGCCCGGCGGACGGGTGGGAGCAGTAGCGGTCCGCCGTAGCAGGATGTGCCGGATTGCCTCCGTCTGCTTCTGGGCGGCCGAGAACTCCTGGACAAAGCTCTCAACCACTTCGCCGAATAACCCAACATGGGACAGAGAGGCATACCGGAACCATTATGTATCGGTGTCCCTAACATTCACCAGGTTGAGCCAAAGGTGGCGTTCCTGGAGCACCAAGGTGGACATCGCCTGACCGACGGAATGTGCGGTTTCTTTCGTCGAGGTCAGTTGCCGCACAGAGCTCCCGGAGGAGCCACCTGGGCCTGGTGGACCTGCAGGAGCGCTATGGCATGGAGGGCGGATGCTGCCTGTCCACAGTCTCTGTTAGCCTTCGCCGTAAGACCGGACGAAAACTTACATGCCTTGGACATGAGGCATGGATTGCCCCACCAGGAGGAAGCGGATGCTGGGCACAGTTGCATCGCAACGGCACTCTCCACCGGCGGGACATCCACATACCCCTTAGCCTCTCCTCCATCGAGGGTGGTGAGGAGGGAGGAGCCACTAGGCCGGCTTCTGGCACCATACAGCGCCGGCCACATACTTGTGAGCTCCTCATGCACTTCCGGAAAAAATGGTACCAGGGCGGCACGCTGAGAACCAGCACGGCCCGCCCCGAGAAACCAATCGTCCAGCCGTCCAATCGGACTTGTGCAACACTACACTCCCCGAAGGGGGCAACGCAGCCGAATTCTCATCTCCAGAGGACTGAAACTCCCCCTCCGATGCTGCAACCGACATCTGGTCATCAGGAGGAGCTCCAAAAGACACGACTGGTCGTCCACGTGAAGGACCAGCATTCTCTTTTGGAGGCTCCATTGGTAGCAGCATTCATGAGGCGTGAGGGGCCCACCGAGATTGCCTCGGCGGGGAAGCCCTCACGATAACCCTCAGATCATCCAGGCTAAGCACTGAAGTTGGCCTTTTCTGAGGTGCAGTACTAGATCGGGGCATAGGCAAGGGGACTGCACCTCCCTTGAGGTAAGCAAGTCTCGATCTTAATGCTGCCATAGTCATGTTCCCGCAATGGGAACATGAACTATTCACAAAGGCTGCGTCAGAGTGCTGAATGGCCAAACACGAGAGGCAGCTATTGTAGCCGTCTGCTGGCACCAGGGAACGACCGCATCCAGAAACGCACAGGCGGAATGACATCCCGAAAAGGCTTCATGTTTATACCCACGCTATGGGATGGGGCGGGGCGGGGCGCGTGACATGATTCACACACACCAACGTCCATTATCTTGTTCTGTAGACACTCGAAGATGATAGGGCTCCCTGAAGTGTTCCAATCACGTTGTCATGTCGACGTTACGTCTAACGTGAGCAACTGATTGGCTGCTGCTGTTCACTGATCGATTGCTCCTGTCTGCCTTCCTGCCTGCTGTGAGTTTGTTTGCGTCGAGGCTGTAAGCTCTACGCCTCGTATTAGCTTTGTATTTCTTTCTGTTTTGAACCATCATTTACTATCATTCCTAGTTGTTTATATTACTAAATATAGTTTACCCACCATCTCAGATTAACCTTACATCGCTAGCTTCCGTTATTGTTAGCACAGAACGCGTGTTTACGCGCCACCCGCGCTCATTTATTTATTATTTATTTTCTCTCGCGCGCCCGCGCCTTTGAGTTCATAAAAGCCCAGGTAAGTAAGAATCAGTCAACACAAACGGTGAGTAATGTCTTGTCCTGTTATTGTCACCTGTGTCACATGTCATATGTTTAGTGTAGCCTTCTCCGATGGCAATATAGGATTTATTTGTGATAAATGCAAGGAGACAGTCAGGCTGACGGAGAAGATTTCAGAGCTAGAGACACGCATCCAAACTTTAATTGAGGATAGTAAGGATAGTACTAGAGCTTTAGATACTATTTTGGATGCGCCTAGCATAGTGAACTCTGTACGTGATTCGGTTCCGGCTGAAGTAGAGCCCAGGCAGCAGGGCAGATGGGTGACCGTGAGAGATCGCTCTAGTCGCGGATTAAAAAACCACCCTTCCGTTCCGATTACCATAACAAATCGATTTGCCCCACTCAGTGAAACACCCACTGAGAATTCTGTTGATTGTGCCCTGGTAATTGGTGATTCGATCACACGGAACGTGAAAATAGAGACACCAGCCACCATAGTCACATGTTTGCCGGGAGCCAGAGCGCCTGACATCAAAGCAAATTTAAAAGTGCTGGCTAATGCTAATCGTAAATTCTCTAAGATCATTATTCATGTCGGCACTAATGATGTTCGACTCCGCCAGTCGGAGATCACCAAAATTAATATTAAAGAGGTGTGTAAACTCGCAAGTACGATGTCAGGCACTGTAATTTTCTCTGGCCCCCTTCCTGTTCGCAGGAGTGATGAGATAGTTAGCAGATTGGCCTCACTCAATGGTTGGTTGTCTAAGTGGTGTCCGTTGAATAATATAGAATTCATAGACAATTGGAAAAGTTTTTGGGGCAAGCCTGACCTGTTGAAAAGAGATGGTGTTCATCCCTCCTGGGATGGTGCTGCTCTTCTCTCTAGTAATATGGCACATAGTCTTAGAGCTAAAACATGACAATCTGGGGCTCAGGTCAGGAAGCAGACAGACTGGCTAAACCGACCGTCTGCTAGCGGCCTCGCGTCACCAAGGTCAGATAAATCCCATCACATAGAGCCTCTTTCACCTAGATATCATCATATAGAGACTGTGTCTGTTCCCCGAATTTGGAAATCCAAAAAACGTCAGGTAAAAAATTTAATTGATGTTCAACAAATAAAAAACAGATATAATACAGATGAACAAATGATAAAGCTTGGGTTGCTGAATATTCGATCCCTTACTTCAAAATCGCTCATAGTTAATGATATGATTTCAAGTTATAATCTAGATGTGCTGTGTTTGACAGAAACCTGGCTAAAACCAAACGATTACATTACTTTAAATGAGTCAACCCCACAAGATTACTGTTATAAACATGAACCTCGTCTAAAACGCAAAGGGGGAGGTGTTGCTGTAATTTATAGTAATATTTTCAAAACCACTAAGAAATCTATTTTTAAATATACTTCTTTTGAAGTGTTGGTGCTTAATGTAAAAATATATAGTGTAAACGATAAATTACGTTTGAGATTTCTGCTGGCTACTGTATACAGGCCACCAGGGCACCATAAAGATTTTATCAAAGAATTTGCGGACTTTCTATCAGAATTAGTATTGGCTAACGATAAAGTACTAATTGTTGGTGATTTTAATATACATGTAGATAATGAAAAAGATGCATTGGGATTGGCACTTAAAGACATTGTAAACTCAATTGGAGTTAGACAACACGTGTCAGGACCCACTCATTGTCGTAATCATACTCTAGATCTAATATTATCACATGGAATAGATGTTGATGCCGTTGAAATTCTGCAGCAGAGCGATGACATCTCAGACCATTATCTAGTCTCATGTAAATTACATTTAGCCAAGGCTGCAAAGCCGACTCCGTGTTATAAATATGTTAGACCTATAACTTCTGCCACTAAAGATTGCTTTATCAATAATCTTCCTAATCAGTTTCATCATCTCAGCATCCCGGATAGCTTAGAAGAACTCGATATTGCAACAGAAACTTTTAACTCTCTCTTTTCCAGCACTTTAGACGCAGTTGCTCCGTTGCGCTTAAAGAAGATTAAAGAAAATAGTCCAACGCCGTGGTACAACGAGCACACTCAGGCCCTTAAGAGAGCAGCCAGAAAAATGGAGCGCAACTGGAAGAAAACAAAACTAGAGGTATTTCGGATTTCATGGAAAGAGAGCTCGATTGCTTACAGAGAGGCTTTAAAAGCTGCTAGATCTGCTTATTTTTCAACCCTATTAGAAGAAAATAAACATAATCCTAGGTATTTATTTGAAACAGTGGCTAAACTAACGAAAAAGAAAGCTTTAAGCACAGAAGTTTCCAAGCAACACAGCAGTAATGACTTTATGAACTTCTTCGCTTATAAGATTGATAATATCAGGGACAAAATTATAACTATGCAACCGTCTACTACAGTATCGCATCAGGGAGTGCATTGTAGTCTCCCTGAGGAAAAATTGTTTTCATTTGTTGCTATAGGAGAGGAAGATTTCTGCAAACTCGTTAATTCATCTAAATCGACAACTTGTATGTTAGACCCTATACCGACTAAGCTACTGAAAGAGATGCTTCCAGAGATCATAGATCCTCTTCTTAATATCATTAATTCGTCTTTGTCTCTAGGATATGTACCAAAAACCTTTAAGCTGGCTATGATAAAACCGCTTGTTAAAAAACCGCAATTTGATCCTTCAGAATTAGTCAATTACAGGCCGATCTCAAATCTGCCTTTTCTGTCAAAGATATTAGAAAAAGCAGTATCCTCACAACTGTGTTCCTTTCTTGAAAGAAATGATATCTGCGAGGATTTTCAGTCAGGATTTAGACCGCACCATAGTACTGAGACAGCTCTCATTAGAGTTACAAATGATTTACTTTTATCATCCGATCGTGGTTGTATCTCTCTATTAGTGTTACTTGATCTTAGTGCTGCATTTGACACAATTGACCACAACATTCTTTTAAATAGACTGGAAAACTATGTTGGCATTAGTGGAATTGCACTAGCATGGTTTAAATCATACTTATCTGACCGTTATCAGTTTGTAGCAGTAAATGAAGAGATGTCTTATCGATCACAAGTTCAGTATGGCGTACCACAAGGCTCAGTACTAGGACCGCTGCTGTTCACTCTGTACATGCTACCATTAGGACATATCATTAGGAAACATGGAATTAGCTTTCATTGTTATGCCGATGATACTCAGCTGTATATTTCTTCAAAACCTAACGAAACTTACCAATTCACAAAATTAACGGAATGCATAGCTGATATAAAAAATTGGATGACTAGTAATTTCCTACTACTAAACTCTGAAAAAACAGAGATTCTAATTATTGGACAAAAAACTTCCACACGTAATAACCTAGAATACTGTCTAACCCTTGATGGCTGCTCTGTTAAGTCTTCGTCGTCGGTTAGGAACCTGGGTGTGCTCTTTGATAGCAATCTTTCATTTGAAAGTCATGTGTCTAGTATCTGTAAAACCGCATTTTTCCATCTTAAAAATATATCTAAATTACGACATATGCTCTCATTAACAAATGCGGAACAATTAGTTCATGCTTTCATGACAACAAGACTAGATTATTGTAATGCTCTACTGGGTGGTTGCCCTGCACGCTTAATAAATAAACTACAGCTGGTCCAAAACGCAGCCGCTCGAGTTCTTACTAGAACCAGGAAATATGACCATATTAGCCCGGTTCTGTCAACACTGCATTGGCTGCCTATTAAACATCGTATAAATTTTAAAATATTGTTGATTACTTACAAAGCACTAAATGGTTTAGCTCCGCAGTACTTGAGCGAGCTCTTAACGCATTATAGTCCTTCACGTCTATTGCGATCTCAAAACTCGGGCCAGTTGATAATACCTAGAATTTCAAAATCGACTGCGGGCGGTAGATCCTTTTCCTATTTAGCACCAAAACTTTGGAACAGTCTTCCTACCATTGTCCGGAAGGCAGACACACTCTGTCAATTCAAAGCTAGACTAAAAACACATCTCTTTGACCTAGCATACACATAATATATTATAGACTTCTATAATTCAATATTAGGCTGCATAGATTAGGTCAGCCGGAACTGGGAACACTTCCCTTAAATCCTGATGTACTCGTTACATCATCATAAGAAGAATGGCATCTACGCTAATTTTAGTGTCTTTGTTTATCCCGAGGTTTTCCCGCAGCCGACCGGATCCAGGCCGTATCCAGATCTGACTAGGAGCTTTGCCTGGACCCGATGACAACGCAGTGCTGAAGTGCCAACTAGCCTCTCCCTATGGAGGATCCCTTTCCCACTCTACAGATAAAATGTTGTGATTCCGGTTCGCGTACCCACCCCGAAGTGATAAAATAAAACAAAATTCTGTATCAAATTTACAGTTACTGTAAATCCGGCCTCTAGTTCATAAACGCCAGAGGAGAACTGGCCCCCGACTGAGCCTGGGTTCTCCCAAGGTTTTTTTTTCTCCATTAGGTCACCTGATGGAGTTTTAGGACACCAGTAGGTCACTTGATGGAGTTTTTCGGTTCCTTGCCACTGTTGCCTTTGGCTTGTTCAGTTGGGGATATTCAAAATAATTAGCCAAGCATTAATACCATTGATCAGCCCTACCAAACGTGGATGTTTTTTCACTAAGAAACAAACATTATGTTATTTGATTGATATTGTGAAGCTGCTTTGATGCAATTTATATTGTGAAAAGCGCTATATAAATACACTTGACTTGACTTGATAGGGAATGAGCGTTTCTTTTTATCCAACACGCACTGTAAGCGGTAGACCAATCACAACAGACTAGACCACCTGGCCAATCAGAGAAGAGTAGGGTCTTGGAAAGGAGGAGTTTAGAGAGACCGAATCTTCGGATGAGTTTAGAGACTGAATCTTCGGATGAGTTATTTGGGAATCGTTGAAAAATGGGATGATGTGCAATGTATATTATGAGAAAATGAAATAATTTACCAGATCTTGACCAAAAATTCATGCACCTCTTAATAGAAATAACATCACAATATTTATTTTCATCAAGAGGTGCATCAATTTTTGATTGAGATCTTGTATTGACAATGCAAGAGTCAAGCACTCTAAGAAAGTCTACTCCAGCCCATCCCAAAGACTTTTAATGGATTTAAGGTCTGGACTCAGAAGTGCCAATTCATGTGTGAAAATGATTCTCCATGCTCCCCCTCAACCATTCTTTCACAATTTTAGCCAGATGAATCTTGACAGTAGCCAAGTTTCCATCCACTTTTTGTACTCTTTTGTTATCGACAAAGTGAATGTGTAAAAAAAGATGGCAAATTTTGTTGTATCCAGCCTGTTTCCATTGAATTGGACTTTTACCGATAAAATGGTGTGTATAATGACGTTATCAGTCATCCTTCAATATGGCCATGATGTGTCTTTCTAAGAAATGAAAAGCTACACACTCCATCAATTAGGGTTTGAATAGCATCATGTCAAGATGCAAAGGTTTTGCTATTTACAAGGAGTATAGTAACCTCTGAGTACTGATGGAAACCTATAACACGGATGCTATACCGTGAATATAAAACAGGCCCTATATAACATTTCATTTTACTTTAGGTCCATAGCTGTTCTCCTGTTTATTGGGGGTTTGTGCTCTGATGGCCAGCTGTGGTTTGACATAATACACTGTAAACAATGTCCCTAAGGTGTGTAAGTATGGCAATATTTATTGTAAACCGTATACAATTTAAACCTTTTAAAATCAAAATACAACAATAACAGATCTTTCAGTGGAAACTTGGAATGTAGAAGAAAAAAGCCTGTTGGTGACTCATCTGTAAATTCCTTCCTCTCATTCTGTCTTTCCAGACGCCTTGTGATACAAAGCTCTTAGTGTTCCTTGCATGACATACACAAAGTGGACTGTGTTTTTAATTGTGAATGGGGTGGGTGTAAACACAGCTTTTAAATCCCTTCTTTGTGGATCCGAGGTGTGGATTTAGATCTGGAGGACACAGTGATTCATCTGCTGCTTCTTTAACGTTTTAGTAGAGCCACATTCTTCTACTTCCTACGATGACACATTGTACTATTGTCCTATGGCACCTCTGGCAATGTGATTGGATGTTTTAGGTTTGAGGGCGGGACTTGGTGACCTAGATGTGAACTTGGGCACTGGAGGGAAAGAGGTGGACGATCTGACGATCTGGTTCCAATGTGAGCAGCTACAGTATGTATGAAAATTCTAGTTCTAACAAACCTCTTCTTAAAAAAAAAACTATACAGTTTCAGGTATCATGCATGTTAAAAGCACAAATGGTCAGAATTAGTTATGAATATAATCAATATTAAATAGACAATTCAACTGTAAATGTCAAAGATAAAATCTTATTGTAATATAATCATAAGTAGAAAAAACAGATGTTGGTTAATCTGGCTTTTACTGTTATAACTGAATCTAAAGTAGTGTAACCCCTGGGGGGGATTTCAGAATGGTTTTCATGTACACTCACATACATCAGGTCTGAAACTATGTATAACGCTGTCAAAAAATTAAATGGAGAAGTCATTCTAACGGGCACCTTCTGACCCTTCGTATTTTCTGTCAATTACAAAGGTATAAAGTAATGCATAATTATGGGCCTATGTATTATAATGCACAACTAATTTGTGTTTATGCTAAAATTATTTTGGACCACATTGTTGCAGAATTGCTAGCCATGCATATCTAATGTACTGCATTTAAAGCATGAAAACACACAAAAGCACTTGTATCTGTGTGCGATAATAATAATCATGGTAAAGGCTGATCTTGGTGTGTTGAGGTGTTTTCAGTGTTCTGCTGCTTAGATGGTCATAAAGAGATGCTTACTTGTCCTGCATATTGACTACAGCAAAGGCAAACAGTGTTTTTGCTAATGATCGTCTGTTCTTAGCATCTGCTTAGTGGGGCTCTGGGGCCCCCATGTTACTCAGGTGGGCATAATTACATTTCTTAAGGTCAACCTCTCACCAGGATGAATTAGTGAAATTACATAGTTGACCACTCTAGGGCGTAGATCCAAATGCAATTAACTTAGTTAATAGATCTCCAGTAGCCTACAATGCCTGTGAATGGGGCCCATTCCACACAGGGGCCACACACAGAGCCCGTTCACTTAGAGACATTTTTAAACTCACTTCTTTGATTGCTCAGGTCACAGCCCGCTTTGACTGTGAAAATGTGAAAATATTCAAATCCCAAGGCGAGGTGGGGTGCTTAGGCCCCATAGGCTCAGACAAACACAGCAGCCTACCAGCAAGAGCTCCTTGTATTTGTTTAAACATGCAATAGGGAGCAAGCTATGAGATATTGATTAGTGTATACTCTGATCAATCACACTAAATGATTGGCTGTAAGCCCTGGGATCCCCTACAGGCTATAGAACGGAGGCAGACAGTGAGATCTGGGATGGCCTCTGCAGTCCACTGAGCAATGCAAATGCACTCTAAACAGGGCCTTAGCCGAGCGGGGGCTTTCAATCAAAAGAGGCCAGCGGTTCAACTCCCTTTGAGCATAATCCCAGCCTGCTGACCCCAGAGACTTGCCTCTCTTCCACTACCTATTTAGTGGCACAGATATTAGATAGCCATATATAGATATAGGGTAAACATCAATTCATGTTAGTTCAATGCACATGTGAAAATTCAAGTGTGTTTCAAGTCTTAGCTTTTATTTTTATTTTTTGTAGTATCTTGAATTTGACTACTACTACTACTAATCTACTAATCTTTTTAAGAAAGAAAGAAAAATTATGAATGAATAAATTAATGTAAAAAATAAGATTCACAGAAGTGGAATAGAGGTGTGGGGGTTGGGATGTCCTCTACCCTCTAGTTAAAGGGTTAGTCCACCCACTTTCAAGACCAAGAACGGTAGTAAAAACATCATAAAAGTAATCCATGTGACTCCAGTAGTTTATCCTCAATTTTATGAAGTGACGCTTCAGTTTGAGTGAATGCTTTGTTTGAGCAAAAAAAAAAAAGACATAATTTACCACTTTATTTACAAAATATTAATCTCCAACGCAAGAGCAGACATTGTTGCATAAACGTACATTTGAGATTAATATCTTGTGAAGTGCTAAATTCTTTTCTTTTTTTTGGCGCAAACAAAGCACTCTCGTCGCTTCATAAAATTGAGGTTAAACCACTGGAGTCACATGGATTACTTTAATGATGTCTTGGTAACACTTTAGAATACTGTTTCTTACTTACTGCATAACTAATAAGGACTTACTGAAGAACTAATAGGTAATTCTTCATTAACACTTAAGTCACTACTGTTAACTACTAAGGAAGATGTGTTAACTAATCAGTATGTAATAGAATTTTATGATTGTGTTAAGTATCAGTTAGTTAATCAATAACTAATTAATTATGTCATACCTCCTGAAGAACTACTATTAATTATGGTTCAAGAAAAATTACTATGAAGTAACTACAAATGAACAGTCATACACAGTATGAATATTTTAACCCGCCGAATGGGGGTTAAAATATTTAACTAGGTAATTCAATCAAATTTGGCAGCAGGCATAGGCCTAGTCTACATGAGGACTGAGGCATACTGTCAGAAAAAAATAAAATTATACTTTTAGTCAGTGGGACCCTAGTGAAAATAGCCTGTCACTGGGGTAGTACCCTTAAAAGGACACATTTGTCTTATCAACCCCTAAAAGGTGAAGTTTTGTATGTACTTAATAGTAATATGCACCCTTAAGTTTGATGTTGCTTTATGGGTACTGCCACAGTGATAAGCTGTAAATCTAGAATTTTTTTTTGAGAGTGCATGGGCTTTTATTCAGAAATAATATGATTGCCATCAAATTATATGTTATGTTATTATATATGTCATATTACATATACAAATTTGATTACAAAATGTTATAAATGTTAATATGTAAAGCTGTGCTTGATAATGAAGTCATTCTCATTGCCAATTGTGTTTGGGGAATATCAGGAATAGTAATAATAATAATAGGAATTTCTTTACAATAAATCATATTTGAATAAAAAAAGTCGATATGGAGGAGACATGTTTTTCCAACGTGCCTTGGTCGATCATTTTAAACTAAAATCTTGTTTTATTTTTTTTTAAATCTTTTTTGCAGTACACCAAACAGATTTAAACCTATAAAATAATTAGATTTTCTGATAAATGAAATAAACAGAAATAAAACACAAACATTGCCGTTTCCTAATGAGTTTTTTTTCTGTCTCAATCACATTTATTAGCATTGTACTTCTTAAAACATAAAACATATCTAGACCTGAATTGAAACATGGATCTTAAATTTTAGGTATACAGGAGCTTTTTGACAATGGGTTTCCTGGTAGAGCTCTAATGTGAAGGTTTGATTTAGCAGACACATACACACACTCATACATGAATTACAGAAGTGAACTGGTACAAGTGAGATTTGACACTGATCATTCATACTTGTCCATTTTCTCAGACAGTGGAGTGTGACAAGGGAACTAGTCTCTCTAATCCAGTAGATGAGTCTGCTTTTTGTTTGCACCCAGCCTTGCAGAAGAAAATCCACAGGGGATTGGAGCTACCATTCAGGTTGTGCATTATGACTGCTCAAAAGCTCACTGCTAAGATTGACACATCAAAACAGATTCATTCATTTGAAATGCAATTGCTAGAATTTCTGGAGGATTTGCATTTTTTCCTCTTGATGTCTACAAGATATGATCAATGTTCAGTTATCCAGGGTATGTAATGTATTACAGTAATGCTTTACAATCACATTTATTCTAGATTCAGGCTTTAAATGTTGATCAATATTCTTACTACTATTACTACTACTAATATCACTACTACTACAATATTATTGCTACTACTACTAATACTTATAATAATTACAGTTATAAAGTTATTGTATTCCAATGATAATTTTTGAGTGGCTGTTTTGATCAGTCTTGCTTATATACTAAGAATAATTACAATTGGATAGATATGTAAAGCAACATAATTCATAATTCATTCATTTCTGATCCAGGTACAATACCTATTTAATGTATCAGTTTGTTGGGATGTACTCAGGACAGCTAATGACAGGATCATGGGATCATATTCTGTGATTCTGTGGTGTTGATGCCTAATAATGAGATTAATTGAATGAGTGTAATTTGGAGAGAGTTAAACCCCCAGTGGTTTCAAAATAACCTGTAATGCAGGTCTCTAAACAGCTGTGTCTCTAACATCCTTTTTTGTTATCAAGGGAATTTCCATCCCATGCATGCAACTACAAATTGATTTTGTTAAGTGTGCACAGACCAGATTTGTTTTAAACTGTTAGCCCCCCCCCCCCCCCCTCCCTCCCCCCTCCCTCTCTCGTTGGCTGAATTGTGAGCAGCTAGGCTAGGCTAAGCTTTGGCACACATACACACGGATAATTATTATTAACTTCCAGTTCATTTAGCTGCTCTAATGCTAATTTCAACTTCAGAAATTAAAATAAATAAGGTCATTATCATCCGCTAGAACATTTGCATATCTCACAGGTGTACTTATCCCCAAGCGTTACAGACAGAAACATTCCCCAAGTCAAATCAGTCAGCTCCAAACCAACAAAAAGGAGAGGTGCTCATTTAGCCCAAAATTTGCACCCAGCACAAAAATCATGCAAATGAAGCCCTAGCACTCAATTGGAAGACACAGCATTTAGGTGACATTAATCAAAACTAAATATGCAGGCAAAGGTGAGGTAATCCCAGCCGTCCTTGGTACAGTCGTAGCTTCTGGAAGCCCTGTCGGTTCTGTTCTACTGGTGTGAAAATGGAGTGGTGCTATGGAAATTTGAGATCTTTATTTTCTTCATCTTATGCATAATCCTAATTTGTGTGATTTTCATTATTTGTGTGAAGTTTTTCACACGTCCAAGTCAAGGATTTGAAAATACATTGACAAAAAACATCAATCATCAATGATGAATTTGCATGAGAAATAAAAGTGAAATATGAGTAAAATCAGAATACACTACATTACATATACTGTATAGGTATTAGCTAAACAAATACAATTTCTTGTTGGTTTAAATTAAAAAGTAAGTAACCTGGTTACCTTAAAAAATATGTTTATTGAAAAAGAAAGGAAATTGGTTTAATCAACAGAAACAAAATATGTTATCTGAACCACATAAATTATCTGATTTGACAAAAGAAAAAGAAAATTGTTATAAATCATGAAAGTATTTTTTTTTTTTTTTTTTACAGTGTATGTTTTTATACTCACTTCTGCTTTCTAGTTACAGCTCAGGTCCCATCTCTTGGTTCAACATCCATGTCAGTATGTTCATGTCAAGTGTGAGCATTAGTGAGTAATAAGACATTATTGATGCTATCCTTAGCAAACACCTTTAATAGAATTTATAAACCAAATTACTGCATGGAAGAAATAGGCGCCGATAAAATGCTGACTCATAATCTGAGCTTAAGATAAATGAGGGCCAGTTTCAGTGCTCATGTTGATTAAACTTGACAAAATAAACTCCTCTAATACTCATAGACAGACAGAGTGACAGACTCAGTAACAGATGATGATCTAAGTCATCAGTCATCTTTTAACCCATTGCTGTCTCTAAATATCGCCATTTAAACAGACAGAAATGTCTCCAGTCTATCTTGTACACTGCAGACTCTCTACTGTAAAAAAACTGTGACAGAAAAACTGATAAGAGAAGTCATGCGAGTCCAGCAAACATCCCTCCCTATAAGCGTTTAATGGACAATGAATGCATTCGTGCTGTTCATGGCAGGAGAGCCACATGACCACACACCTCTCAACCCTGAAAGACCAACGGAGACAACCTGCAAATGCACCCCTTCCCCAGTCGTGTGGCATCCGCGTACTTCATAACAAAGAGTGGTTACGTAGAAAGAGCCTGTGAGGGGCTAGCATCAGGGCAGCGGTGCAGAAAGGGCTTAGAGTCGATCAGACCTTCCCCTGGCAGCACCACACATTGAAATGCAAATATCCAGGCAGGGTTTCCACCCCGTGCGCCACTCACAAATTGAAAAGCAGTTTTTATCTATGCTAATGCAAGCATGGTAATTGAAGTTAATCAATCAATGCTAGCTTTCACTAAAACCTTGAACATGATTGAATAAAGTAATTATCATTCAGGGAAGAATGATGAAGTTGTAGACAGCATGAACCTTATTAAAGGAGGATTTTGAGTCACAATGGCTTAATTTAGCGGGCATCCTCTCTTTGCCTCTTTTCTCTCCCTGCCTCATTTTCTACATGCTCTTGCTATACTGATTTTTTTTTAGTTTTTTGTTTTTTTTGAGAGAGAGAGAGATCTCCTGCTATCTCTCTTGTCCTAAACACATGGTTACACTCAAGCTACATTTTTCCCAAGGAGCAATAGTCTCGCTGTACCATTTAAATATCTCTGCCGTCGTAATGCTATCAAGAACAGAGCCGGGGTGGATTCAGTTAATGAGTTGTCATTCAGTCAAAGCCAGACTAAAAGATGACTGAAATTAATCCTCCCTTTATAATGTCTTTGATAAGCTCAATTAAGCTTCAACCTGCCAAATGTGCACCCCCCCCCCACGCAAAGTGACACCTCCCCTCCAGAGCATCATGTAAAATATACCCCTTAAGGAAATATGACATTCCCTTTCGCCGGACTCAACCCTGGCCCCTCTAATTCACACTTGATGTTTCTGTTATTTCAAGGTAAAATGACACTCATACATGACTGCTGAAGTAGCGGATGAGAAAGAGATGTTCATGCCAACCATCCTAGAGCTCGGCGGCCTCCTCCCAGGGTGTGCTCCTGTCAGGAGAGGAGGAGGTAATTTAGCCTCCCTCTTTGGTCGGGCCCTGGCTCTCTGCCTCTGGCTGGGCTAGTTAAAGACCTTCTCCGGTATGTCACCCAGTTTAATATTCACCCTACATAATTATGCAGGATTCACAGTGCTATCAAACTGCAATTCAAATTAGTTCAGGATTAAAGGCACAGCGCAGTGCTGCTTCCTTAATTGCATTGTACTGCACTGATCACATTCAAATAGCCATTACTCATTCCCTCTGTAGAGCAATAAGTCATAGGGATTAATGCTCGGGCAGGTGACAGGGCCAGACCATTAAAAGGCAGTTATGCAGAAAGCATGGCTGAGTTTTATTCACGTTAATGAAATCAGCGAAATGAAACTGTAATAGATTTATCAAAGCTCCGATGGATTTGCAGTAAATCAGTTTGATTCAGGCAATCAAACTGGACAATAGAGATAGTTTTCAGACGGCGTTGCCGGGCGGCACGAGGCGGCATGTGAGGAGAGCTGATATTCTTCTGCGCTCGGATTTGTGGCGTGCGGCATGCCGGCGGCCTATTCCCAGAGCGGGACGGCTAATTTCAGACAGCTGAACGTGCCAGTGCAGTGACTGATAAAACATACGGCCTTCCAGTTCAATGGCATATTCCTCTACCCATGCTGTCACAAATCCCCCTTTTTTTCTTTTACTCTGTCTTCCCCTGCCTCACTCTTCTCAGTGTTTCTCTGGGTGATGTCTTATGAATGTATTCACCCTTGAGGAGGTGAATTTCCAGAATAATTTTACCTTTAAGTAATCCTAAAAATCTTACACCAGTTAGAGTTATGCATAGTGTCAGGGAATCTTTGAAACCGTAGCATGCCACGCTTCAAGATACTGTATAATTTAAAGTAATTAAACTACAGTCAAACTTTCTTTTGAAACAGTGGTTAGCTAAACTACAGTACAAGTATGTTAAGTCAAGTCACCTTTATTTAAATAGCCCTTCATACAATATAGATTGTTTCAAAGCGCCTTTATAGAGATAACAGGAAAATTATGCATTTCAGCTGTTGTTCATCTGAAGTCAGTTCAATGTTGATTCAGTTCCACTGTTCAGATCATCATTTATTAAATTAGTTTATTTCATCTATAAAGTTGTTCTGCGGAAAAACAGTGATGTCGTTGTCCAGCTCAGTTCAGTTCTCAGTTAGTACAGTCAGATCAATAATATTGAAAACATTAAGTGTCCACAACTAAGCAACTAAGCCAAAGGTGACAGTGGCAAGGAACCCAAACTCCATCAGGTGACAGAATAGAGAAACAACCCTTGGGAGAAACCAGGCTCAGTCGGGGCCCAGAGAATACTAACAAACACGGTATAACTATGATTCAAGCTGTATCACAATATATATAGTTAATGTTAAAATACACTTTCAGCATCATAATAGGTCATTCAAAGGTTGATTTTCGTGAAATGTAAACACTGTGACTATGTGGCACTATCAGAATATTTGGGAAACCCACAGGATATAAAAATAACAGTGATTATTTTTGCACACTCCCCTCCCCCTCCTGTTCTATAACTGTTTTTCTTTCTTTCTTTCTTTCTTTCTTTTTCTTTCTTTCTTTCTTTCTTTCTTTCTTTCTTTCTTTCTTCTTCTTTTCTTTTCTTTCTTCTTTCTTCATTTTCTTTCCTTTTCTTTTTTTCTTTGCTTCTTTTTTCCTTCTTTCTTTCTTTCTCTTTCTTTCTTTACTTATTAAATGACCTTTACTGAAAAGAATGAGTAATTGATCGGCCCCAAAGAGTCGTCTACTGTATAGCATAAATTCAATTAAACCCAATTAACCCACAATCAAGTATAACCTCCATTTAAACCTTTTTTTCTTCCTTTTTTATGTTCAGTGCTGACTAAATCATTGATTAGGCCTCAGTGAGCAGCATTAAATGACCATCCAGAGTGCAAAGAAGCCTGTTAGCCCTAATAGAGAGGCCAACGGTCATATAACCTCACTCTCAACTAGCTCTCTCTCTCGCAATCTAAATCAACTTGTCTTATTTAAGGTCTTACCAAGCTTGTCTGCCCTCATTTTGACTTTGGGCCCGATTTGCTGGGAATAAAAATGTTAAGTAGAAGTCTACGCTCATTTGAGCTCCTATCAAGCTTTTTTTGCTTTCGATTTTGTGTGAATTAGGCTACACATTGTTTACATGTCTCATTAATAAAAATGGCACAATATGCTGAAGTAATACCAAGATATTTTGTATACAAATGATACAGATCAAGTATCAGATCAAGCATATAAAAAACTGTAACATACTGTTTTTCAAAGGTACAATTGTATTTATAGAATTTCATACATACACAATTTTGGGTTTTGATCAAATCATGGTTTTTTTGTGTAAAGAAAGAAAAAAATTATTGATTATAGATATATTCTCTATTTAGAGTTTCAGAATTTAATATTATAAGTGGTCTTGAGAATTTTCAACAGAAATGTAACTACATGTCATTTAAATGCATCAGGACGATTTGCTAAACAATACCAAAATGATGATGAATATACCGTAGCCTTAATATTAATATAGAAACACTGACTTGCTGTTTACTGTCTCACAGGTTATTTGAACCCCCAAAGCACACATCTGTTACCACATGGTTTGTTGTTGTTTCTATTGCTTTTTCAGTGTTTCAGAAAGCTATTGTATTATCTACATATGAGATGAATGGAATTCAGGATACATAAAAAGCCAGAGAGAGTTTTAATAATCCATCTGTTGAATTCAGCTTTCATGTGAGAGCGGATCTCAGTAAAAGAAAATATTAACACAGTCTTTGATGACTCTATAAACACGAACGGTCACAACACACACCACAATCATTATATTAATACTCATAAAATACCCAAGCACACAGACAGATTAGAAATAAAAAGGCAGCAGCAAACACAATACTTAAAACCTCATTCTCATAATAAAAATTAACAAGACAAAATATCCCACCAACCAATCACTGGAGCCCAGAGCA
This sequence comes from Meda fulgida, assembly GCA_030578275.1. Classification (NCBI taxonomy): domain Eukaryota; kingdom Metazoa; phylum Chordata; class Actinopteri; order Cypriniformes; family Leuciscidae; genus Meda; species Meda fulgida. The sequence continues at coordinate 30,122,431 of CM060624.1, forward strand.
TGGAGTCCTAGAATATTTAAATGTCATACAAAACAAATCTGAATTTTTGTAAACTCATATGACTGAGAGTAAATTCAGCTAATAATAATTTAGCAGAAGGTAATTTTAAATAGACAAATTAAATGTAGATGAAAATAAAAATTCCAAATTAATTTTCCAGTCCCACCTTTTTATTAGATGTCATTAACTACTATCACAACCTTTTAAATGAATCAAACAAAAAAAAAATGCACTATATTGTGTACATACGTGTATTTACATCAAAACTTATTTAAAACAAATATCTGCATGTAAACTGTAGCTGTAATTAATTTCTGTAGTTACATTTTATTTTAAAATGTTAGCCTTCCCTTCCTCCTTAAACCCACTCCTTAAAACCTATCCCAACCAAACGGTCCCTAACCTTACCCGTATCAACCTCAATAGCAAGCAAAATGTTTTGCAATACAATAATGAACACAATAGAGTACTTGTATTTATTTTTTTGATGCAAGTCACATAATAGTTAAGGACACCTAATATAAAGTTTGACCTACTTTCCCATTTAAGTCTTGCAGTAGACAGCTCTGAAAAAATTGACATACAAGTGACCCAATAGTTTATAATACAATAGAAAAAAGATGTCACACGCACACAAAATGCTACATGGTACGTGACAATTTTTTCTGGCAATCTATTTGAGTTTTTAAATACAGTCTGCATTTATAGAAAAAATTTGCCATGCAAGATTGCCATATGTGCAGCGTCTCCATATTAAAAAACAGTAGGGCCAGGTTTCCAAACGTATCCACCACCAAATCCCCATCCCCCCCCCCGCCCCCCCCCCCACACACACACAAAATTGTTTCTCTCTGTTTTATGAACTCTCCTAACACTGTTACCCACCATGTTAAGATTTTAGTACAGTCTACACATTCTGACATCAAGGTTTTTGTTTTGTTGAGTGGGATTTGGCGCTTTGGCCCCATTTGAGTGTCTTAGTGTGTTTTGTACCAATCCTGCACTTCCACCAGTGTGACAGTGAAAATGCTGACTTGGGACACAATAATATGCAAGAGTCCCTGGTCAATGTCAGCCTTTCTTCACTTGTCAACTTAAACCAACAGGATTACACTGCAGGAAATGGTAATAGACCCTCTGGAGATGAAACCCTACAGTGCAGCACCCCCACACTACATCATTTTCAATGAAAAAAAAAAAAAATGCAAAATACCCCATCCATCAAAGGAGAGACACTGTTTTTTTCCTTTCTTAAAAAAAAAAAAAGGGATTTGATGCTATTTCAGTTTATTCCCAAATAATTTAAAGATCACTGTAAACAAAAGAAAAGCTGCACAAACATTAGTAGTCTTGAAAATTAAATTTTTTAAAAATCCTTTAATGTGTTTTTAAATCTTTTTTTTTTGCATGCAGAATACGGCTGTTCGGATACTGCAGTGTTTGACTTGTTGAGGGGCACTTTTCAAAGGTGTGGAAACCTAATGGCATTCTCTAAACTTGGCAATGATTAACTAGACTCATTATACGACAGGGCTGTGCCAATATTTCTCAGACAACTGATAAACACTCTGAAAAGCTATGAACATACATAAATTTTATCGACGCATTTTATATTTTCCAAAAACCATAAAAACAAGTTTTAAGATTGTTGTATGATTATTTTTATTTCGTATGTTTTCAGGTTTAAAGACCCTTTCAAGTGCTTATAATGTTCTTACAGCCTCATACAGTTATTTTTACTTCTATTTTGTCATGATTTTCTCAAAATGAGTTTTATTTCCTCTTGCACTGAGCCACAAATCACCTTGCATACCCCAAAAATTCCTGTTTTATTCCTTATCTATATTCTCTAAAGGTTCATATAATATACATCTGATATATGTGACATTTTATTCCAGAACGTAAATTTGGTTTCTTGGGCTGTTGACAAAGAATTTTGAACTTGGCTTTATAAATCAATGATTATATTTCTTAAATAATATATACAGAATTATTTGTAATACAATGCTTCATTCGCATATTTAAACATTATGCGTTAGAAAACTGTAATACAAACAATAGTCTTAATGTGCTGTGATTAATCTATTGGGGAAAGAGTGATAATTGTTACAGTAGTAGAGTTTTTTTTTTTTTACCCTATTCACCTGTGTTTTTATTTTCATCAGTCACATGTGTTTCCTTTGTTTGATTATTCCCGCCAGTCATAAGTTGTCATGGACACTCACATAATTATCACATCTGTTTTTGTATCATTTCATTATCTCTGTGTATTTAGTTCAGTCTGTTTCAGTCTTTTTGATCAGACAATGTTTGCGTGTTTACACCCCATGTCCTCACACTCACACTCACACACACACTCACAGCTCACCTTTTGATCATGTTCCTGTGTTTGTTGCAATATTATCAATCACTTCGTATGGACCCTGTCTACCACTTCGTCTTCATCTTCTTCACTGGTGACATATCGACCGATCAAGATATGGATTAATGCTGCAAGGATTGCAGCAATGGCCAAAAGGGCGTTGAATTTTTTTGGGGTGGGGGGGGGGAACACAGAGGGATTCTTCGTCTTGCCAACACCTGCCCCTTCGACGACGAGAACCTGAAGTCAATTGTTCTGGATTGGGCAGACTATACACACCATCTATAGACCACCCAGAGATGCCAATCATCCGTATCTAGAGAGTGTCCTCCCCCTCCCCCCAAGTCCAGAACATAGTCGGACCCCGTTTCACCACCTGCGACCACAAAGCGTGTGTCCCTCGCAGACGGAGACTACCAGCCGCTGCGACATGTCGCCAGAGCCCAAGGACAAGTGACCCAGGTGTTGCTAGGGGTTGCCCGACTACTCATTTCACTGCTAGTTGATTTCTCATCAAAAAACAATACTCGAGTTAGTCGACTACTCGGGTTCATGCACGGTTTTGGGGGTGGGGTTACTGTAAATGAAAAAGACATGAAATAGTTCTTAATCAATAAATGTTTATTAATTCATAGCTAATGCAACAATCTACATAGGAAACTCTCAAACATTCTAATTAAGAAACATTACATATTTTAAAAAGCATGTACAAGTAAAGTCAAATAGCTTCATGCCTTTCATTTCATACACAATGTCCGCTTTTAGGGGCCGTTCCGATATCGGCGTCTTTTTGGCGCGCTCAAGTTTGATTTATTTCAAATGCAGGCGTCGGCAAGAGCGTTCATAATGGGAATGCGACGCGGTCCGCTCGCCGCGCACGTGGTTGCAGTGCGCTCATGTTTTTTCCAGTGTGCAAACATATGCCGCAGTGAGATAAAACATCTGCAAGGGCTATAATTCCATTAATCCACACACGCCCCAGAAGAGAGCCCCCCAGTGAGTCTGACCTGTGCCGAGGTATACTGGTGATATGAGGCTGATTGACTTCAGTGCGGATGGTATCCATTTCCACCCTTTTGAATTCGTCACGCTGTCCAGACTGCACCATGGACTGTTTTGAAACTTTTTATTTGTTCCTCTGAACATACATCGCTGTCGTAGACAGCACACACATCTGCATGGACAATGTAATATTACCATCAACCAACTGTCAAGTCTCCATCATGCCTCCGTCACCCGACCTGCTCAGCCCTCCTCCACCTCGCCTCTGCAGGAATTATTGCAGCTTTGCAACCACCTCAATGTAATGTCTTGCTGTGACGTTGAGCCGCAGTTTGAGCTCCCAACTTGTGCACCTCCCCACCTTTGGCTCCACCAGAACAGACCCTCTGCTTTCACTCATCCCTGCTCACTGGCTCCTCCTTGGTGAGTCGTCACACCACCCCCCGCCATGGGGGGGGGGGGGGGGGAACTTGCGGAACTTCCGCTACGCCTCCGTTCTTCCACCTTCTAAGCCCTCCTCCTTCTCGGAGGGGGCGTAATGTCAATCAAGTCACCTTTATTTTTATATTGTGCTTTTTACAAATTTTACAGATTGTCTCCAAGCAGCTTACAGCAGGTATTCGGAAAATATACTAGGCTGTAATCAACCAAAAGAAAAATCTTGGTCGACAGGAAAAGTCCAGAAATTTGTCGAAACAAAAAATCTAAGGTTTTTTTAAATTAAATTAATTATCTGCGCACTCTGCAACATTACTTGGTAGCCTTGTTGTCCGCCTAAATTGAATTAATAATAAACCTAGTAGGCTATTTGCAGTATATGAATTTTGTTTTTTACCTAATTATTTGCACTGAAATGAGTCTGACATACGAGTCCTTTCGCAGCGTTGCATCACTTACACCTGCGCAATAATCATAGCATATGATACCGAAGTAGCAAAACTGATGAAATGAAACAGGCAAAAAATCGACCAATCAGAATTTTTTGGTCGAGCCAGAACGTATCGAGCAATAACTGACTAATCATGACTGGAGATTACAGCCACTAAATAAATACAACAGTTTTGTTTTCCTGAAGAAAATAGCGTCAACAGTCCACTTTAAGTTCATTGATTTCAAAGTTTATTTATTTAGTTAATTTATATATACAGCACACCTAAAGGATTATTAGAACACCTGTTTCAATTTCTCATTATATAAATTATCTAATCAACACAATCCCAAAGGTAAAAACGAGCAGATGCTTCAAATGCATTTAGGGGTGTGGTCCCTGGTCAAGACAATCTCCTGAATCCCAAACAGAATGTCAGAATGGAAAGATAAGGTGATTTAAGCAATTTTGAGAGTGCATGGTTGTTGGTGCCAGATGGGCCGGTCGAGTATTTCACAAGCTGCCAGTTACTGGGCTTTTTCACGTACATCCCTTTTAAGGTGTTTACAAAGAATGGTGTAAAGGGAAAAACATCCATATGCAGCCGTCCCTGTGGGCGAAAAATGCCTTGTTGATGCTAGAGGTCAAGGAGAATGGGCCGACTAATTCAAGCTGATAGAAGAGCAACCATTGACTGGAATAACCACCGTTACAAAACCGCTGTATGCAGCAAACCATTTGAGAACCACAACACGCACAACCTAGAGGAGGAATGGTCTACAACAGAAGAAGACCCCACTGGGTACCACTCTTCTCCACTATAAATAGAAAACAGAGGCTACAATAGTCAAGAGCTCACCAAAATTGACAGTTTGATCTGATTTGTGACACATGGAACGACGCACAAGTTGCCTGGTCTGATGAGATCCTCGGATTACTGTTGAGACCATCATTCATTGAGAGTCAGGAAATTTTGGCGTAAACGAATGAGAAACATGGAACCATAGCCTTGTTACCACTGTGCAGGCTGGAGTGGTGGTGTAATGGTGTGGGGGATGTTTCTTGGCACACCTTTAAGAAGCCCCTAGTGCCAAATGTGCATCGTTTAATGCCACGTCCTAACCGAGCATTGTTTCACAACCCATCCTCTGTTGGCTTACTCCAGCAGGATAATGCACCATGTCACAAGCCAAAATCATATCAAATTGTTTCTGAACATGACAATGAGTTCACTGTACAACATGGCCCCCCAGCACCAGCTCTCAAACCAATAGAGCATCTTTGGGATGTGGTAGGAACGGGAGCCACGTGCCCTGGATGTGCAACGCACAAATACCTCCTCACTGCAAGATGCTATCCCGATCAATAAGGACCAACAATTCTAAAGAATGCATTCAGCACCTTGTTAAATCAATGCCACGTAAAGAAATAAGGCCCAGATCTGAAGGCGAAAGGGGTTGAAAACACAGTATTAGTATGGTGTGACTATAATCCTTTAGGATGAGTAGTAAAAAGCCCACACTGGAAAAAATGCATGTGTCAAAGCAAGCAGATCAATATTATTATTGAATAATAAATTAACTGTTAAATTTAATGTCCCCAACATAGCAAGCCCACACCAATGGCCGGTGCCAGAAAGGAGAAAAAAAAACGCTGTGAGAAACCAGGCTCAGTCGTGTGTGCCAGATTTCCTCTGGCCACCGACGACAATGTTAATGATTATCATCAAGCAGCAAATAGGTCAGAATCAAGTGGGTTTGGAACAATCAGAATATAATCCAGTTTCATCTGGTTGAAGATCAGAGTCATCGGTATGGATATGGAGTTTGTTGAGAACATGTCGATTGTTGTCGTGTCGATGAGGCCACACAGAGGAGAGTCTAGTTGACACAATCTCAGCAGACACGACACAGGGTTGCGTTGTGGTCATTCAGCAGCAGTTTCCTACATCTGAATCTGGATACGGCAGGATCCAGCTTGATTACAGTGAACCTCGGAAATAATCAGAAAGACTAACAATAGAGAAGATCCATACCCTTATGATATAAGATGACATCCAGTGTATAGGAAGTGTTTCCCGGTTCCTGGCTGATATCATTTTATGCAGCCTAATAATCATAAAAACTGATATGAATAATAGGAAATGTCTCATTTTCTATGTGAATGCGGTAAAGAGATGTGTTTTTAGTCTAGATTTAAACTGACATAGAGTGTCTGCTTCCTGGACAATAATAGGGAGAACTGTTACCAGAGTTTTAAGGTGCTAAATAGGAAAGGATACAACCGCCGAGCCAGTCGATTTGATATTCTAGGTATTATTAGCTGAGCTTAGAATTTTTGAGATTGCAATAGACGTGAAGGACTATAATGTGTTAATAGCTGGCTCAAGTACTGGGAGCTAAAAAATTTGGTGCTTTGTAAGTAATCCCAATAGTTTCAAAGTGTAGAATGTTTTAATAGGAGCCAATGCAGTGTTGACAGCATATGTCGTAATTTAGATATATTTTTAGATGAAAGAATGATGGTTTTTAACTAATGCTGAAAACGTGTCTTTCAAATGAAATATATGGTATCACAGAGCACACCCAGGTTCCAAACAGACCTAGGAAGACAGAGCAGTGTCCAAAAAACATGGTTTTGCAGATCACTTCAGCCTAACTGTTGCTTAGCTTTTTTGGCTTTTTTGAAACCATCATTAAAGAAACAATTATTTGTCAAAGTTTTAATGTTTGCCATTAAAAGTTAGCCTACAGTGAATCAGGATTGATCATCTAACATGAAATTTTTCACTAAACAATGTTTTAATTAGAAAGATTGAGATTTTAATGTTTCAAATAGATACAGAGGTCTCAAAGCCCTGAAAAAACCCTCTCAGAGTTTTGGACATACGATCTGAGAGGTGCCAGAGCATGGTGCCAAGGGTCCAAACCATAAACCCGTCTTCCAAATGTCAAATGAATTCAGCGGCATTTATCTGCATGGGGAAACAAATTCCTCAAATTTCCTTATATTTAAACAGATTTACATTTTTTTCTTTACGAAGACCTAGTTGTTGAAGTCAAATAAGCAATCTAATTGTTCACATAATATTTTAGTATGCAAAAAAATATAGTAATGTATACATAAGTAATTGTAAATGGCAATGTGAGGCCTATAACTTGTCTATCCCTTCCCATGGACCATCACTTTCGTCGCCATCCTGCCATCATCCATCCTCTTCTTCTGCCTCTTCACCATCTCTTCAGCATCACCTCGACCCACCTCCAAAAGACCCCTTCGGGCCTCCCTCTGTTGTTTGTTTACGGAGGCGAAGTCGCACCTTGCCTGGAGTACAGCCACCATTACGTTTTAATATTTTCCATATGTATTTCTTCAAATGTCCTTTGTTTCATTTCCCGCCACACTTATTACCATGGTCACGTCATTATTATGAATTTGTTCCAGCTGTTCTAATAAATTGCCTTGTTTAAAAATTCACAATATAGTTGTACCCATGTCTTCACTCTTTGTCTAGTCCAAATCACCTTTAGGTTGTGTTTGCTAACGCCTCCTGTAGCCCAGTTTTTGATTATGCTTGCTATTAAAACTAGTTGAGAACTATATTCTTCTGTCTTTACCCGTGTTCCTGCAAAACACACTGTGTGACAATATTATTATATGGAAACTATAATGTTTACCTTGTATCATTTGTATTGTGTTTAACTGTTTTCTGATATATGAACACAGGATACTCCTAAAAACAATACTGAATGTATAAACAATTAGAAATAACATGCAGATCTCTGATTTCAGTTTTAAAAACATATCTGATCATATCCGCAATGCTGTTCGTTATTTAAATTGAGAACTAATAATGACCGAATGATAATTGACCTTATAACATTTCCAGTAATCCTACAGGAGATTAGATCCAACAGTGGTTATATGATTGACAGCAACTCCAGAATTCAGTGTTTGAGAGTTTTCTTCTCCACTGGTTTCAAAAGCCTTGATTGATTAACAAGAAAACCTTGCAGTCACACAAGTCCTTCAGGATTGGGGACTCATCGCTATGGGGGGGCTTTACGACAGAATATCATATAATACAAGTGGGGCTAGTTTTCCCTACCGGGCCTTTCACTGCATAAAAAATTTGCAATTACTGATTTAAATGTTACGTAAAGAATATTAAAACATTACATGGTTCAAAAAAAGTTTTTTTTTAAGAATTGATCACAGTTATTATACCTCATTTTCCTCACTTGTAATGTAAGGGATCAGGTGTCTTTTTGTTCCGTCATCTGGAAGACTCTGGTCACTAAAAATCCTTTGTTCCATAATCAGAAGGCAGATGTTTAGCTAATCTGTACAACCTGCCAGTGAAGCAGCTATGACGGAGCTGTGGGTTGTGACATGTTAATAAGACAGTTATGTGAGATCGATGCTGTGTTTTAAGAAGTCCGAGTCACTCTCTAAAGGCCAGACCCAGGGGACAATATCAGAGTAGGATGCCTCATGCACGATTTGAACGAAGCAAACAAAGAAAAGTTATTTTAAAGTTCACTCAGTTTTTGTTTACTATTTACATCAAAGGTTCCCAAAGCAATGTCAAAATTATCAGCATATTGACCTTTTTAAATCATTCTGAAAACAACCATATCATGCTCTCCTGTTCTGGGATGTTATCCCAGTGAAGGGGGCTCCTCATGCCGTTATGGCATGTTAGGGTTCTTTTTTCTTTGAGACAGTGTTAAAGAATTTATATACACTTTCATTAAAATGATTGAACGCCCCACTGACCTGCAATAATAATACTATATAACATATATATTTAAGGTCCTTTAACACATTCTGTTGACTATAAGTATAACGTTGCACCTACATGTCTTCTAACTCTCATTAGATTATTAGTAGAGAAATTAGAAGAACAGTAGGGTTATAGAAAGAATAAGTAGACATGTTAGTTTTTACTTTAATTTAAATAGTCAAGTAATGTCTGTTAGAGGCAACCAACAAATAAAAGAGCACGATAGTAAGCCGAACTAATCTACTAGTGAGAGCTAGTGACAACTTATCTTAAAAGTCAAAATAATTGGTCAAAGGACCTTAAAATAAAGTGGTTAACAAAAAAAACTCATTGGCTCTAAATTATTCACCCCATTATTCTTGTAAGAGAAACATTTACATTTTAACCATAAATAACCATAAAATTCTTTACAATCTACAGACAAACCACACTACTGAAACTTAGGGCCTTCCATTTTGCAGAAGCTTCCAGCGTCAATGAAATGTCTTTGTTATCAGCTGTCACTGCTTTTTTTACAATATCACCAAAGGTTTTCAAGTGGGAATTAAATTGTTGGGACTGAGCCGGCCACTCAAGTGACATTCCATGACACAATTCCCTAAACAAGCTATTGGTAGATATTGAATGTATATAATTGTCCAGCTGGATAGTCCAATGATCCAGTGAAGCTTCAGAATTAAGCACTGAAGGAATCATAATATTTTCCACTTAACAGAATTCACGAAGTCAGTGCTTGTTCAGTGAATCTTCTTTATATCTCTACTGAATGTTTTGGTAACACTTTAATTACGACCCGTCAAACCACAGCGTAAGTAGAACCGAAATTACGTTTACGTTCTGAATTATAGTGTACACACCGTGTAGGTATAAAGGAACATTTGTTAAGTTTTTGGTAATAAAGGGGTAACAGATATACAACTGCAAAGAAAACTTACGTAAGTAAATGAAGAAAAAAAATAAGCTGCTACCTATAAAAAATAAAGTTTCAGCATTGATTGTAAGTGAACCAATTGTTTGTATTCTCTTTTCAACTGTTGCGATTATGTTATTTATACACTTTGTAACAGTGTGATTTCAAGATTATTTCCGATCTGTTTTACAGTTAGTACATTGTTTATGTATTTCAACATTGTGATTGTTTAATGTTAAAACTTGTTTTAAATAAAATGTTTTAGGTTTAATTGAGCTACTGTAGGCTTTTTACAAACATGTACTAATTTAAGAAATGTGGTTTGATAATGAGCCAATGGTGACAAAAAAGCAAGTTTGTCTGTTTCAGAATACTGTTAATATTGTATTTACCCTGTAACTACACAGAACAAGGGGGTAAAAAGCGCCCAATTTAATTTTACAGCCCGAGGAGTTAGCACTTACCCTGTAAATACACATGTTGAAAAACGGTAATCAAACACTACTTACTCTTACTATGTAACAATACGAAAAACCAACTATTTTGAACAGTAATTAAAGAAAGGTAACTCTTATTAAGAAAACAAACAAAACAAACAAAAAAAAAGTTTTAAATACACAGTATATTTTCCCTGACATATAAATGTCATTACAATACAATGTGACAAGGTAAGTACTAGAGTACTTACATGGTACGATTCAAAATTAAAATCATAGCAGAAACTTTTTTTATTTTTGGCTTCACGTTAAGTAGTTTAGAAAGAAAAGGCCAAATAAATTCAATTTTTTATCTTACTTGTGCTTACAAACAGCCATAAGTAAATAATATATATATATATATATATATACTATATTATATATATATATATATAAAAATATATATAAAAATAAATATACATAGATATAAATATAAATATATATAATATAGTATATGAAATATATACATATATATGTATATATACCATATACAAATATAATAAATATATAATATATATATTATATATATAAATACATATACATATATATATATATAAATATATAAAAAAAATAAATATATATAATATATATAAATAAATATAATACATATCATATACATATATGTTTTATTTACAACCCACAGATGTCAAAAATTACCCTGTAACTACATTGAACAGAACATATTTTGCCAAAAATGAGATAAAAACTTTTATACAACAGATTTTTCCCTGTATATATTAACAGAATAGGACTAGATAGTTTTATTAAAATAATTTACATTAAAGATAATTTGCTTGTAATCTGGTTGTACCCTTTATTACCCAAAACATAACATATTGTTCCATTATACATACACGGAAGTACACTATTACAGAAACGTAAATCGTATTTCGGTTACTTACCAGTTTGTTTCGGGACGTACTATAAAGTGGTTTACCAATGGATTTTTTTTTTGACCCCCCCACTTTTCACTGGATTTCGCACGTCTATTACAGTAGCATCGAGGGTTATTCTTTGATGCCTGTAACTTGGCAAAAAATGCTGGCCAACTGTGTCTTATGGAAATTTTCTTGAACCAAAGAAAGCCCTATTGATGTAATAAAACAACTTGTTTTCTTAGTTTTGTGAGAGAACTCTTTTGTCTTTGCCAAATTTGCTTCACTTCAACTTCAGCAAGGCGCAAGGGGTTACATTTTTGAAGGTGTCACAACAAAGCTAATTAGTGTATTGTAAGTTGTAAAGGCTCATTGATTGGTAACACAATTTTGTGCCCTACCATACTAGTATGTGATTTAAAGAACAGCAATAATAAAAACAAGGTTGAATAAATGTGACATAGCGTATTATGCAAAAATCATGTAAATCTCAAAACTATTACATTAAATATAGACATTAATCACCATTAATATGCCACAAAGTTTTATGCATGTATTTTTATTTTTTTTATTTTACATTTTGTTAATTAGTTAGTCTCTGTGGGGTTAAACTAATTATTATTATCATATGACATGCAATCATAAACGTAAGCAACTTGAATAACTTGAAGACATAAAACATTGGCACTTTATGTTTTACAGTTTAATGGAATAGTTGTTAACCTTCTCTCTGAGAGGTTTGCTCTTGTTGTTTGTTAAGTGTTACGAAGTACAAATACCTTGTTTCCTAACTTAAGTCGAAATTTGTGGTCTCTACAGGACGTGCACAGGAATTTTGAGGGGCAGTTGCTCTGACCAGAAAAAAATGGCATGTGATGTGAAAAATAAAGGGCAACGGCAAATGTGAAAAAAAAGCCCCACCCCCCCCGCCCCCCCCCACAAAAAAAAAAAAACTAACTCTCACTGGGTTTATATGAAAGAACTGAGAATAACAGGGTCTTTAATTTAAAATCACAAACCACCATTAACTACTCAAATAATAACACAGAAAAACGAGACATGAAAAAACCATATATTCAGTTGAAATTTTGCCCGTACAAATTGCCTATAATGTTATCTGACACTTCGTTTATGTCCAAACTCAATGCCCTCATATTATGGTCTTATTATTATTATAAAGATTGCAAAACGTCAAAGATGACAGGTTTATGTAAATACAACTTTTGTACACAGAAATAACGAAATGTATATAATGTTAAATGGTCACCAAAATAGGCTACATGAGAAAAAGAGTTCCTCATAATTATTGATTTAATCTTTTTCTAATTATTATTATTTTATTTATTAAAAAAAATGGAAAATAAATCAAACTGTATTGACTTGACAGATGGAAAAACTCGCTTCTATAATAAAATAAATAAAAAAACGCTTAGATTTCGGGAACAAACATACAATCCTTTTTTAACCTTTTGGCTGCCCGTACATTCCCGTTCTGATGGTACGTATGTGTAACTGGCAACTACGCATGATTTATAGCTCTACAAAACACCGTCCGCGTGCAGCACTGCAGCCACGTAAACAGAGTATTGCGCTAGCTTCCCATACTGACTTTCCACTTTGGTGCCCGAAGGGAAGTGAATGAGGCTTTGCGATTTTTTTATTTTATTTTTTTATCTAGGACTACGTGAAATTCTGCATCATTGTCGATTTATTTTATTCCCCCTGGGAAGGGCAACGTGAGTTCCGAGAAGGGCATATGGGTAGTTGCCCGGGCAACTGAGCAAAACCCCCCTATGCACGTCCCTGGGTCTCCTATACTTTTACTTAAATTATCAGCCGACTATATACTTCTCTACTCCTTACATTTTCACGCAATTATCTGTAACTTTCTACTCCTTACATTTAAAAAAATAGCCTTGTTAACTCCTTTTCATTCGGCTTGTTTTTCATTCTGGCTTGTCCTCGTTTAAAAAAAAAAAAAAAAAAAAAAAAACCCTATCTAGATAAATCGCGCCACCCGGAATAGATGATTTTAATGTGGTTGGATGAGAAGTAATAAACTATACCTTTCCAACACCCTATTTGTATGCGATCCAACGTACCTGCACAAAACACACAAATCACGTCACACTCTCAGCAAGGACATAGGCCAGTGTTGGTGTCGTTACATAATACTTTCCATAATACAAATACCTTTCCAATAAAGGTTATTGATAAACATGCCGTCAGAAATTTTGACTTTATTTGCACCAATACAATACTATAGGCAACTATAAGTCATCATAGCTTCTAACTTCCATGAAACAACGTTAATGCTCAGTAGTACACACAGGCCACTCACAGTCCCTTTTGCCTGGGCCCTGGACAAGATGGGAACCCCCCCCCCCCCCCCCCCCCCCCCCCCCCCCCCCCCCACGCGGCAATCTCTCTTTTTTCCCTTGCTCTTTCCTTTTTTTAATAAAACACCATATACTTTGACCCAAACTGAATAACGAAAACCATGCTAAAATGGGTACATTTACAATAAATTCTCTTTTTTAGGGGGGGGGTCTGACATAGCCTACTGCAGTACTTGTTAAAACAAACACACTAGACAATCCAAAATCTGTGCAATTTGGGCACTTTTTGAGTGAAATCATATTTATTTTTTGTCATCAAAAGTGTGCTTTCACTTTAATTAAGCATGAAGCAGAGTATCAAAAATAGACTCGGAACTGGCCCATTCTCTGTTTCACCGATGGCGACAGTGATGCATTTTTCAGCGGCTTTTTTATTTCGTCATCCTCCATAAATATATCTAGTAGTAAGCTAATGAAAGGGCTAGAAATCAATGAATTCATAGCTGAAACTTCCCGTCATCATGGGAGAGCACAGATTTTCGCAAACCGGCATTCTCCTTTTCCACGAGTGCGCTTACTCTCCCGTGGGGCGTCTGTCCTGTCCGTTGCTATGCAACATGAACTTAGGCCGCTTGGGAAAAAAAAAATGTACCGACTTGGTACCGAAGTACCGGTTCTTTGACAACACTCATAAACGTTGCTGCGCTGTTTCTTACCATGCTCTACTTTGAAAAAATACTAACGTTAGTTCCAGCTTCAACGTCACCCACCCTTTTAAAAATATTTGTTTAGACATCTCTAAGGCTCGATTTGCTTTCTTCTTCTCTTTCCTTTTCTGAGCACCGGACTTGTGCTGAACGGACATTATTTTGAGACGTAACGTTAGCCTAACTGAACTTCAAATCAAATGACAATCATCAAATTTTGATCGAGTGGCCAAACCAATTTTGTTTTTGGGTGGGGGGGGGGGTTCTTTTGCCACTATTTTTCAAGTACAATTAGGAAGAAAACAAATAAAAGCTTTTTTAAGTAACCAAAATTATTAATATATTTTTCCACAAAAATGCCTATTTATTTATTTTTTTAACATTATTTCCCATAATTTTAATTCCAGTCCCCCCCCCCACCCCCCTACCCTGTGCCCTGGACAACAGACGCCGTTTGTCCCCCCCAGTCGCGTGCCCTGAGTACACATATATTGGTTATTTAATGTGCTTTTTTGCATAGAACTAAAATGGCGGTCATTGTCAAATTGGACATATATGCTGCTGAAAGAGCATCCCCCACATTTTTCAACATTTTAATATTACATTATTGTCATTACGGCCTTTAAATTTTTTTTATTTTTTTATTTTTTTTGAGGATGGGGTAGTGCACTATAAGGCTTCCCTGTGGCGCGGCCTAACTTTTAATCCATACATTAACTTTTACTTTTTATACTTTAAGTAGTTTTTAAACCAGTATTTTTATTTACACTTTACCTTATCAAAACATGAGTTGATACTTCACTTTCTGCAGAAGTATTTTATGACTGCCAAGTATCTATACTAAATTCCCCGGAGTAATGGAATGTGAATACTTTTGACACCTCTGAAAAATTATGCTGACTTTACCTCCTGCTTTATAATCACACTCACACACACACACACACACAACACACACACACACACACACATACACGTCTATATTACTTAACAGGGGATATCTCTCTATACACTGGCCAAGAGGGGACTAGTGTTTCATCGTCAATTTTGTAGAAACAAAAATTACATATTACAAAATTTTCTTTTAAAGGTCTTTTTTCATAATAAAAATTAATAAGCATTTTTTTATTTTTTAAAAAACAATGCCGAGTGGGACCTGAACGATGTCTACCTTACCAACAGGGACTCCCCTAGACTGCAATGGGAACTGTGTTGTGTGTGTGTGAAAGAGTGAAGTCGGTCTCCATTATGTAACTTTATATATATATATTATATATATAATAAATGTTATTATATTAGATATGTAATCTGTATTATAAAAATAATGCTTACACAGGCAATCCACACCACAGAACACACACATTTTCCTAGTATTACTAAAAAGCACAGTCGCCTCTACACTGGCCTAGGGGACTTTCATAGCCACAATGGAACCTGTGTGTGTGAACAGTGAACTCTGTCTTCATTGTGTAATATTTCATATTGTGATAATGCATATTGTAATCTCTGATGACTGTGTGAACATACCTATAAATAATGCCTGTATGTTTTCTACAGGCAACAGAGATCACAAATATGCACAGATAAACAATATACAATATACACTTAAAAAATGCATGACCAAGACCATCAGTTATCAAAAATTAAAAAAAAATGCAATTTTTTGAGGAAAGACCATTTGAATCTGTTTTTTCATTCAACGGAAAAAAATACCGACGCACCCGATTCAAAGCAGAAGGCGAGACAGATGCTTCTTAAGCATTCATAGATATTATTAACTCTTATTATAATCTACTCATCATAGAAACATTCTATTCTGGAATGCAGTCCCTAACAATTTATTTGCCATTGTTATGTGCCATTGTACAAAACACACACCATTTCTATCTTCTAACAGAGCACTGTCGCTCTAACAACTGGCCAAGTGGGGACCTGAACGATGTTTATCCTTTCGAACAGGGACACCCATAGCCTACCAAATGGAACTGTGGTGTTGTGAACAGTGAAGTCTGTCTTCATTATGTAACTTTTACTAGTATGTAACTTATAAATAACATTAAATATATAAAGTTATATCAATATGTATATATTGTGTGTGTATGATGTGATGTGTTTCACACAGGCATCAGAAATCGACAATATGCATAGATAAAAATATACAATATACAATTAAAGAAAAATGACCCATCAGTTATCAAAAAAATATAGCTGAGGAAAAGACCATTTAAAACAACAACGGGGTGGTGGGGAAAAATACGACCGGCAAACAGTTTCAAAAGCATAGGCGAGAAGTTGCTTCTATCATTCAGTACTATTATTTCTCTTATTTAATGCTCTCTCTTCTAGATACTTCCTAATATCTTGGTTATGCAGTTCCCCCAACATTTTTTTGCCATTGTATGTGCCATTGTACACACCACACATTAACTTTCTATAATTTACTAACAGAGCAACTGACCGCTCTAACCAACTGGCCAAGTGGGACCGAACGATGTTTTACCTATCCAACAGGGGACTCCCATAGCCTACAATGGAAACTGTGTGTGTGTGTGTGTGTGTGAACAGTGAAGTCAGTCCTTCATTATGTAACTTTTTATATATAATATAAATAATATAAATAAATGTTTATATATTATATATGTAATATGTAAAAATATAACTGTTTACACAGGCACAGACACACACAAACACACACATTTCTATATTACTAACGAGCTCACAGTCCGCTCTACACTGGCCAAGTTGGGACCATAACATGTTTACCCTATCGAACAGGGGACTTCCCATAGCCTACAATGGAACTGTGGTAACTTGTGTGTATAATATAAATATATATATATCTCTAAATATATATAATGTAAAAGTATATGGTGTGTGTGAGTGTTCATACAGGCATCAGAGATCACAATTATGCATAGATAACATAATAACATTATACAATTAAAAAAGAATGACCAAACCATCAGTTTTATCCAAAAATATTAAAAAATTAGAATTTTTATTGAGGAAAGACCATTGAATCAGTTTTTATTAACGGGTAAAAAATACCGATGGCAACAGTTCAAAAGCAAGGCTCTATCATATCATATTATTATTTTTTCCTTCATTAACGGTCTCTCTCATAGATACAGTTCTAAGCTTGGTTAAGCATCCGTATTAGGGTTCCTGGATAAAACAACAGAGATAGCTTATTTTTTTTTTTAAGGTAACAATTTTCAGGTCACATACTTTATACCAGTCAATAATGATTAGTATTAATCAAAATGAACTTCGCTACCCCCCAGGTTGGATGGTAAAGAACGGACCACAGTTCTTCTGCTTTGTAACATTTTCTTGCCATCACCAAAACACGGTAAAGATATTGGAGGTCAATCTCAAAATTGTTATGTTGACTTGCGGCACGAACATTTTACTTCAATCATTGAAATAATGAAGTAGAGATGTTCATTTTAACATTTAGTTTTCTGACGACAGCTGATGCTTGTTAAACCAGTCATCATCAGTTAACTGACATTATTTTAAGGTTAGATTAGAAATAAATGTTAATTTAGAAAAGATAAGGGTCTGTGATCCCATTCAAGATACCGTCAAAAATGTAAGATTTCACATGGCAAATAGCACATAAACAACAGAACATGAGGATATCACACACACATTCCGTTCCACATCGAGCACACCGCAGTGCTTCTGTGAACACAGTAAACCAGAATAAAAGTGGTATATATCACATATATATATATATTAGTGCTGTCAGTTTTAACGCGTTATTAACGGCGTTACCGCAAACACATTTTTAAACAGGCGACAATTTTTTAAGCGCGAGATTAACGCGTCTTTTTTTGGCCTAGCAAACATTGTAGTTTTTTCACATGTCGCTGTTGCAACAACTGGTAACATTAGAAAAACTACAACTACAACACTCGTATAGCTAGACCGGAAAGCAAAACAAAACGCGGACTAATTTGATGGCCGAGTGCGAGCGCGGTGCGGTACAGCACACACACTGTGTGTGGCGGGTACGGGTAATAAAACGATTCGTGTACTTTCCCACAAACTATAAAAATCAAAGAATAAAACAAAAAAAACTAATACATTTTTATTCTTATGTAGCAGAAAAGCAACAAGAACAACTAAACAAAATAGAAACGATTTACAGGCCAGAGTTACTTTTTATAACTTATTATGTTTCAGCGTTGAGCGATTAGCCAATCACAACATGTGGTAGAATTCTTAACTCAATGGCCAATCAGATGCATTTAAAATAGACTCCCCTCACTGCTCAAAACAGACTATTGTTCAGTGCTGAATTCTGGAAATTTATTATGGGAGGCAAATCCTCCTAATTAAAAAAACAAACAAGTGTAAATATTTAAAGATTCATTGTGTCAGTCAGCTTTCATTGATAATAACAGAGATGTGTGAATATTGCGATGAACTGATGTCAGCTTTTTAGGAATTTTTAAAGGAATTCACTTTTGTGCGCATTCAGTCTCCCAAAACCATGCAACTCAGTAGCCTGCTTGCTTTCTAATAAACATGGTTTGATGTGTTAAATGCTTTAAAACCAAATAATTGATCAGGAGCATTTATCTGATTTTATGGTGGGCGACACGTAGGCGAACTAGCTACAAATAAAGTCTATTTGCGGGCGGAGCGGGACAAAAATGTTGCGGGCGGGAGAAAGTACCATAGAAATAGTTATGAGAAAGTCAGTTATAACGCCCCACATTAAAAAGAAATGGACGGTTTAAATCGGGCCGGACGGTCTCATAATTAAAAGTTAATGTGTCGGCCGGGCTCGACACAAATGCGCACGGGCTCGGGTCAGGGGCATGATTTTTTGGTCCGATCTAAGCTCTACATGGAGACTTCAGACAGAAGCACATTGATACCACAGCTAAGAACAAACTTACTGCTGATTCCACTTTTCCATGTGATAAGAGCATTCAAATGAGAAAAAATGATGGACAAATATAAATCAAGGGACATTTATAATAGATAAAAAATGTGCGATTAAACGCGATTTAACTGGCATTAAGCGATTAAATATTAGAATCGTTTGACAGCACTAATATATATATATCTATAAAATATATATATATATAAATATATATATATATCAAATATATTAAAGTTATATATATATATAAAAAATATAATTACAAACATTAATTTTCAACTGAAATTGCAAGCTTTTCCATGTGTTTTGGTGGCCGCTCATTTACACGAACATGCCATTTTGGAGGCCTTCAAATGCAACTTTCCACCCGGTCACACAATGCGTCTCTGCTTAGACATCTTGGCTTGCTCAAAACTTTTTGTCTTTAAATGAAGTCAAAACTGAGGTTGATAGTTTTCGGTCCCCACTGATAATTTTAATACCACCACATCGATTTGAGGAGCTACTTACTGCAGTCAGATCTACTTTATGACAAACAAATATCTTTCGTAATTGGATCTAGTTCTATCAACTCCGTCTATTGTATCAAAATTAAACACTCCTATCTGACAAAACACTAGAGATGTGTTCATGCTTTTTTATTACTATCCCGTTTAGACTACTGCAACTCAATATGTATTGCGGTATTTCCAAGTCACACAATCGCTCGCTCTTCAACTGGTCAAAATTGCTGCAAGCAAGATTTATTCGCAAAAGTCCTAAATAAGAACACAATGATGATAATGATATCATTTTATTATATATGCCTTTTCTCCAACCCAAAACGATACAAAAACAATACACAGTACCATATAAATATATAAATAAATATAAAAGAGATTAAAATTTAAACATTACAAAATTTAATGACAGTACGATTTTCAAATACCTAAAATAATGGTACAATAAGTGGTTTTGGTTCAAGTCAAAATATACTTAATCAACATTAATAAACACCCACATACCATAAAACCACATTTTGGGGGTTTAAAATCAAGCAGAAATATCCACTCACTGTAACAATTGCAGGTCACTACCCAACGTTTAACTGTACATGATCTAGACTCTAGATAAATGATAGCAATCGCAGGCAGTAAGTCATTGGAATGCATAGATTTATTACTTTTTGGTTTCAATTTTGAACATGTTTGCAGTTTTCTTTATTAAAAAGGTATAACATTTTGACATAATTATAAAATGATATAATATGATATGATACAGTAATTAGGCAGAAATACAACAATTATTCACTTATCAACAAAGTGGAGACCCTCTTTCTGTAATGAAAGACCATCTTATGGTTTGTGTCTCTTCAGCGAGAACATTGGCCAATATCAGTAAAAAAAAAAAAAACACTGTTATCCCTTAGGGCTTAAATAACCAGAATTTTTTTTTACATCCTTACACTTTTAGACAAATTGAGTGCAATGCACCCGACCATAATCCATTATCCGACAAGATTAGAATGTTATATTCTAATTAATTAGACTTAATGTATTTCTCAATTACTTATCACTGTTTTTAAAAGCTCTTCACTTCCGTTGTCTTAACCAACTTTCGCTTTCACTGAGTAAATTCACATTCAAAACGCATTAAAACTACCAAAAACAAATCATTCATGTCTTAAAAGAAGTCATTCTTTCAGAAACACTAGTAAAAAAAAAGATTTTTCCCCCCACCCAACAAACAAAATTAAAAATACGAAATCCAAACACCACAAACAACAGGCAGTAAAATGCACAATTTTCTGCTGTTCAGACTTCAAGGCAGTTTATTTATACCTGGTTCATGTTTACAATTAATGTAACAAAATTAATTCCTTTGGTATAATGGCGATGAAAATGAAATATAAGATAGTGTAAGGAGTTTATAGTTCCATCTTAATTGTTCTGATAGGTTTTTTTTTCTAGATTCAGAATATATTTCAATGTGTATAACGGTAATAAAAATATTGCAAATTCAGTCCTTATTCATATTTGTTTAGAGTGAAAATGATTTTTAACTTAAATAAAACAGTCTATGGAAATAATTTGTAAGCAAGTGCAAATAGCCGTAACAGTAAAATCAAGTTCTGCTGGTTCATTGTGTATAAGTTGAGAAAATGAAATTCACATGTAAATGGAAAGATCTCATTAAGCCGGACACTGATCTTTGTGATCACTGAGTGAAGAGTTTCTATGAATGGTATAAAATTAATCTTGAGCAGGTAATAAATCCAACAGTTTAAACACAAATGTGTACTGTTATTTAAACAAAGACCAGAAACATAAAAAGCAGTGAATTTCGGAACAACAGAAAACAGCGAAAAAGGATTATAAGGCTCCAGTATATTTGTGTTTTTTTTTTTTTGTATTTTATGAGTGTTGACAAATGTGTTTGTTGGGTGAGCATTTACTAGTGTTCTGGAGAACTGTATTAGCAGCAGTAAATTGATATACTGACAAAGGTAGTTTCATGTGTATGTAACTCTCGTGTGTGGATTTAGTTTGCTGCACATCCCCCACACGCAATTTACATCTCAGTACTTGAAGGTGATTGTGTGTGTTGTGTGTGTCATGGAGAAACCGGCCTAAAGACTCACAACTCTAACAAAACAGTACCCATGTCCAAGAATCAGTGGAACTTCTCAAATAACTACCATACACTAGGAACACGCTGGATTTACTCTGACAAATTAAATCACAGGTTTTTACAGTCGCTAAGACACATTTTCTTTCTCAATATTTAGGTACAATTTCAAATTCTTCACTCCAGTTCTTCATTCACATTCAAAATGCCGACACTTCCTCCTTCATGCTCAAATCCCAACTCAATCATCCAAAAGAACACTATAAAGGTTTCACCCCAACAAACACACTTAGTCCACACATAAACAGAAAAAAACACAAACAACAGGACATTACACAATATTTTCTTTGCGAAATTGCTTTTTACAAAACAAAATGGCACTACACTACTGTTTTTTATTCACTGCAGTTTAAAATTAGATTATTAGAATCAGAATATATATTTCAATATGATAAGTTACTGTGGAAATGTTTGCAAATCCTCCGGTCCTTATCGATTTTTTGTGTTAGGTTTTGAAATAAGTCTTAAACGAGTTTAAAAAAGAGTATGTTAAATGTGCAAATTATCCTGTAAGAACATTAAATTCTGTAAGTGAGGGGGTTTTTTGTTAGAGAGAAAATAATTCATGTAAAATGGAACAAAATCCATCCATGACATTGTTCCAAAGCACTGATCCACAGTTTATCTCAAATAGACGATGTCCATCACTGTGTGAAGAGAGTTAACAAAAAAAGAGAATTTTTAAATCTATACAGGAAATTTGCACGTTTTACATACTCTTTTTAAAACTGTTAACTTTATTTTCAAAACCTAACAACAAAAATGATAAGACCGAGATTTGCAAACATTCCCACAGTAAATATCCAATTGAAATAAATATTCTGATTCTAAAATCGAATTAAAACTGCAGGGAATTAAAACAGTAGAGAAGTGCCATTCTTGTTTTGTAAAAGCAAATTAGCAAAAGAAAATAATTGGTAAAGCCCAGTTGTTTGTGTTTTTTCTGTTTTAAGAGTGACAAAGTGTGTTTGTTGTGGTGAAACCTCTACAGTGTTCTGGAAGATTGAGTTGGGAATTGAGACATGAAGTAAGTGTCTGTGCAATTGAAAGAGACATGACGAACTGATGTAGAGTATTTGAAAATGTACCTAAATATTGAGAAATGTGTCCTAGCGACTGTAAAAACCTGTAATTTAATTTGAGTCAGAGTAAATTCCCAGCGTTTCTCTAGTTTAATTGTAGTTTATTGAGATCCACAGATTCTTGGATCATTGTAACTGGTATTGTTTAGAGTTGTGAGATCTTTAGGCCTGTTTCACCATGACACACACACACACACACACCTTCAAGTATTGAGATGTAAATTGCGTGTGGGGGGATGTGCACAACTCATTCCACACACAAGAGTCTACATACACATGAAACTACCCTATGGTCAGAATTCCATTTACAGCTGCTAAAATACAAAGGGTTTTTCTTTTCCAGAACACTAGTAAAGCCACTCGACAAACACACTTTTCACACAATAAAAATACAAAAAACGACAAATTACTGGAGCATTATAAACTTTTCTGCTGTTTTCTGTGTTCCGAATTCACAGCATTTATGTTACATGGTCAGTGTTTACATTAACAGTACACATTTGTGTTTAAACTGAAAAGATTAAAACCTTCCTCAAGATTAAATAATACCTTACATAGAAACTCTCACACAGTGATCACATGATCAGTGTCCGCTAAACTGTGATCTTTTCCATTTACATGAATTCATTTTCTCACTTAAACACAAAGACCAGCAGAACTTGTTTACTGTACAGGCCAATTTGCACATGCTTACATATTAATTTCCAAGACTGTTATATTTAAGTTAAAAACATTTCAAACTCAAACAAAAATGAATAAGAAGACTGAAATTTGCAATAATTTTTATACCGTATACCAACATTGAAATATATTCTGAATCTAAAAAAAACCTATCAAGTACACTTAAGATGTAACTAAACACCTAAACTACTCTAATTCTTTCATTTTTCATCGCCATCTATACAAAAGGAAATAATTTTGTACATTAAATGTAACATGAACCATGTAAAATAAACAGCCTTGAATTCTGAACAGCAGAAAATAGTGCATATAACTGCCTGTGTTTGTGTTTTTTGATTTGTATTTTAATTTTTGTTGTTGGGTAAAACCTTTACTAGTGTTACTGAAAGAATGACTACTTTTGAGACTGAATGATGTGTTTTGGTATGTTTAATGCTTTTGAATGTGAAAATTTACTGCAGTGAAGCTTGAAATTTGGTTAAGACAACGAGTGAAGAGCGTTTTAAAACATGATAAGTATTGAGAAATACATACATTCTAATTTAAATAGAATATAACATTCTAATCTAGTCGGCTAATGGATATGGTCGGGTTTGCAAGTCATCACCTGTCTAAAGTGTAAGGAATGTAAAAAAACATCTGGTTCATTAAGCCCTAAGGAAACATGTGTTTTTTTTTTTTTACTGAAATTGGCCAATGTCTTGAGTGACCACAACCCATAAGATTGGGTCTTTCATTACAGAAAAGAGGGTCACCACTTTGTTGCTGAAGTGAAAAATTGTGTAATTTCTGCTAATATATAGTATCAAATCATATTATAACATTATTTATAATTTATGTTCAAATAAGTATACCTTTTTTAAAAAGAACGCAACATGTTCAAATTGAAACCCAAAAATAACATCTAAGCATTCCCCTGACTTACTGCTTCATTGCATTTCATTTATCAGAGTCTATATCATGTACCGTTTACTTGAGTAGTGACCTGCAAATGTTACATTGAAGTGATATTTCTGCTTATTTAACCCCCCCAAAAATGTAGTTTTATTGTATGTAGGTTGGTTCATTAATGTTAAGTAATTATTGACTTGAAACAAAACCACTTATGTACCATTTTTAGGTATTTGAAATTGTAGCTGGTCATTAAATTTTGTAATGTTACATTTTAATCTCTATTATTATAATTGGTACTGTGTATTGTTTTTGTAACGTTTTGGGATTGGAGAAAAGCGCACTATAAGTAAAATGTATCATTATCATCATTGATCCATATTTAGTGACTTTTGCCGGAATAAATCTAGCTGCAGCATTTTGTGACTCAGTTGAAGGCGAGCGATTTGTGACCTGTGAAATACCGCAATACATGATTGCAGTATCTAAACCGGGAAGTAATAAAAGCAAGAACACATCACTAGAGTTTTGTCCAGATAGGAAGTGTTTAATTTGATACAAAAGACGGAGTTGATAGAAACTATATCCAATTACCGAATGATATTTGTTTGTCATACGAAATCTGAATGCAGAGAACTCCTCAAATCGATGCTGGTTGGTAATAAAATGATCAGTGGGGGCCGAAAACTATCACCTCAGTATTGACTTCATTTTAAAGACAAAAAGTTTTGGGAGTCAAGCCAAGATTTCTAAGCAGAGCCCAATTAGAGTGACCGGGTTTGGAAAGTTTGCCATTGTAAGGCCACCAAAATGGCATTTTTCGTGTAAATGAGCGGCAAAACACATTAAAAGCTTGCAATTTTCAGTTGAAAATAATGTTTGTGTAAATAATTTATCTATATGTAATATAATATAGTATTTAATATATATATAGTATTAGTGCTGTCAAACGATCAAATATTTAATCGCATATAATGCCATAGTTAACTCGCGATTAATCGCACATTTTTACTATTCTAAATGTCCCTTGCTTTCTATTTGTCCCATCATTTATTCTCATTTGAAATCTCTTATCAACAAGAAAAGTGAACAGCAGTAAGTAGTTCTTAGCTGTGGTATCCAATGCTTCTGACAGAAGTCATCCCATATTTAGAGCTTGATATCGGCCCAAAAAATCAAGCCCGGACCCGAGCCCGAGCGCACTGTGTCCGAGCCGCGGCCCGACACATTAACTGTAATGATGAGTCCCGTCCCGAGCCCGATTTAAAACCGTCCATTTCTTTAAAACGTGGGCGTTATCACTGACGTTCTCAACTAATTTCCTAAGTTACTTCTCCCGCCCGCAACATTTTTGTCCCTGCTCCCGCCCGCAAATAGCTTTATTTGTAGGCTAGTTCGCCTACGTTCCGCCAACCATACACATCATGCATAAATGCTTCCTGAGCATTATTTGTTATTAAGCAATTCACACACAAACACTGTTAAAATAGAAAAGCAAGCAGGCTTTACTGAGTGCATGGTTTGGGATGACTTAAATGCGCACAAAGTGCAATCCTTAAAAATTCCTAAAAAGCTGACATCATATCATCGCAATCTCACACATCTCTGTTATTATCAATGAAGCTGACTGCACCATGAATCGTTCATAATATATACACTTATGTTGTTTTAATTAGAATTGCCAAATATCCAGAATTTCAGCACTGAACAAAAGTCAGTTTGAGCAGTGAGGGGATCTATTTTAAATGCATCTGATTGGGCCATTGCGTTTAAGAAATCAAACACATGTCTGTGATGCTACATCCTCAACGCTGCAAACATAAAAAAGTTATAAAAAGTAACTCTGGGCCTGTAAATCGTTTTCTATTTTGGTTTTAGTTGTTTCTTGTTGCTTTCTGCAACATAAGAATAAAAATGTATTAGTTTTTTATGTTTATTCAATAGATTTTTCTAGTTTGTGGGAGTCCCGAACGTTTATTCTCCCGTACCCCGCACACACAGAGTGAGAGCATTACCGGCACCGCGCTCGCATTCGCCATCAAATCTAGTCCCGCGTTTTGTTTTGTTTCCGGTCTAGCAATCCGGTGTGATGTGTAGTTTATGCTCTGTAACTTGCAAAAAATGGCTGCCAACTGTGTCTTTTGAAATTTTCTTGTAGCCAAAGCCCTTTTGATGTAATAAAACAACTTGTTTATCTTAGTTTTTGTGAAGGCTCTTTTGTCTTTGCCATATTTGCTTCATCTTCAACTTCAGCGGGGCGCAGGGGTTACATTTATGAAGGTGGTCACAACTAAAGCTAATTAAGTGTAAATTGATAGAGTTTCTAAAGCTTAATTGAGTTTTAACACAATTTTGTGCCCTACCATACTGTATGTGATTTAAGAACAGCAATATTAAACAAGGGGTTGAATAATTGTGACATAGCTGTATTATGAAAAAATCATGTAACTCAAAAATATTACATTAAATATTGACATTATCAACCATTAATATGCCACTAAAGTTTTTATGCATGTATTTTTATTTTTGTATTTTACATTTGTAAAATTGTTAGTCTCTGTGGGGTTAAACTTAATTATTATTATCATATGACATGGCATCATAAACGTAAGCAAACTTGAATAACTTGAAGACATAAAACATTGGCACTTTATGTGTTTATGGAATAGATGTTCACATTTCCTCTGAGAGGTTTGCTTCTGTGTTTGTTAAGTAACGAAGTACAAATACCTTGTTTCCTTACTTAAGTAGAAATTGTGGGTCTCTACAGGGACGTGCACAGGAATTTTGAGGGGCAGGTTGCTCTGACCTGAAAAAAAAGGGCATGTGATGTGAAAAAAAAAGGGCACGGCATGTGAAAAAGCCCCCCCCCCCCCCCCCCCCCAAAAAAAAAATAACTCACGGATTATATGAAGAACTGAGAATAACAGGGTCTTTATTAAAATCACTAATCACCTTAACTACTACTAATAATAACACAGAAAAACGTGTCATGAAAATCTATATATTCAGTTGAATTTTGCCCGTACAAATTGCCTTATCTGACCGTGTTTATGTCCAAACTCAATGCCTCATATTATGGTCTTATTATTATTTATAAAGATTGCAAAACGTCAGAGATGACAGGTTTATGATATACACTTTGTACACAGAATACAAAATGTATATGTTAAATGTCACCAAAATAGGCTACATGAGAAAAAGAGTTCCTCATATTATTGTTTATTCTTTTTTCTAATTATTATTATTTATTTATTAAAAAAAATGGAAAATAAATCATCTGTATTGAATTGACAGATGGGGGAAAACTCGCTTCTAATAATAAAATAAATAAATAAACGCTTAGATTTCGGGAAAAAAATACAATCCTTTTTTAACCTTTTGGCTGCCCGTACATTCAGTTCTGATGGTACGTATGGTAACTGGGCAACTACGCATGATTTATAGCTACACCGGTCGCGTGCAGCACTGCAGCCACGTAAACAGAGTTTGCGCTAGCTTCCCATACTGACTTTCACTTTTGGTGCCCGAATGGAAGTGAATGAGGCTTTGCGATTTTTTTTTTTATTTTTTTATCTAGGCCTACGTGAAATTCTGCATCATTGTACGATTTATTTATTCCCCCTTGGAAGGGCAACGTGAGTCGAGAAGGGGCATATGGGTAGTTGCCCGGGCAACCTGAGCAACCCCCCTATGCACGTCCCTGGGTCTCTATACTTTTACTTAATTATCAGCCGACTATTTACTTCTACTCCTTACATTTTCACGCATTATCTGTACTTTCTACTCCTTACATTTTAAAAATAGCCTGTTACTCCTATTTCATTTCGGCTTGTTTTCATTCTGGCTTGTCATCGTTTAAAAAAAAAAAAAAAAAAAAAAACCTATCTAGATAAATCGCGCCACCCGGATATATGATTTTGATTGTGGTTGGATGAGAAGTATAAACATATACCATTCCAACACCCTATTTGTATGCGATCCATCGTACCTGCACATAACACAAATCACGTCACACTCCAGCAAGGACATAGCCAGTGTTGGGGTCGTTACAATGATACTTTCCATAATACATAATACATTCCAATAAAGGTTATTGATAACATGCCTCAGAATTTTGACTTTTTGCACCAATACAATACTTATAGGCAACTATAAGTCATCATATCTTCTACTCCATGAAACACGTTAATGCTCAGTAGTACACACAGGCCAGCTGACAGTCTTGCCTGGGCCCGGGACAAGATGGGAACCCCCCCCCCCCCCCCCCCCACGCCCAGATCTCTCTTTTTCCCTTGCTCTTCATTTTTTTTTAATAAAACACCATATACTTTTACCCAAACTGAATAACAAAAACATGCTTAAATGGGTACATTTTCTATAAATGTCTTCATTTTCTTTTCTGACATAGCCTACTGCAGTTCTTGTTAAAACACACTAGACATCCAAAATCTGTGCATTTTGGGCACTTTTTGAGTGAAATCATATTTATTTTTTGTCCATCAAAAGTGTGCTTTCACTTTTAATTAAGCATGAGCAGAGTAGCAAAAATAGACTCGGATCTGGCCCATTCTCTGTTCACCGATGGCGACAGTGATGCATTTCAGCCGGCTTTTTATTTCTCATCTCCATAAATATATCTAGTAGTAAAGCTAATGAAAGGGCTAGAAATCAATGAATTCTTTGCTGATACTTCCTCGTCATCATGGAGAGCACAGTTCGCACCGCTTTCTCCTTTCCACGAGCGCTTACTCTCCCGTGGCGTCTGTCCTGTCGTTGCTATGCAACAATGAACTTAGGGCGCTTGGGAAAAAAAAAATTGTACCGACTTGGTACCGAAGTACCGGGTCTTTGACAACACTCATAAACGTTGGCTGCGCTGTTTCTTACCTTGCTCTACGTTGAAAAATACTAACGTTAGTTCCAGCTTCACCGTCACCACCTTTTTAAAAATATTTGTTTAGGACATCTCTAAGGCCTCTATTTGCTTCTTCTTCTCTTTCCTTTTCTGAGCACCGGACTTGTGCTGAACGGACATTTTTTGAGCGTAACGTTAGCCTACTGAACTTCAAATCAAATGACAACATCAAATTTTGATCAGTGGCCAAACCATTTTTGTTTTGGGGTGGGGGGGGGGGGGGGGGGGGTTCTTTGCCACTATTTCAAGGACAATTAGGAAGAAAACAAATAAAAAGCTTTTATGTAACTCAAATATTATATATTTTTTTCCACAAATATGCCTATTTTATTTATTTTTTAACAATTATTCCATAATTTAATTCCAGTCCCGCCCCCCCCCCCCCCCCCCTACCCTGTGCCCGGGACAACAGACCCGTTTGTCCCCCCTGTCGGCGGGCCTGAGTACACATATATGGTTATTTAATGTAGGCTTTTTGCATTGAACTAAAATGCGGTCATTGTCAATGGACATATATGCTGCTGAAACAGCATCCCACATTTTTCAACATTTTAATATTACATTATTGTCATTACGGCCTTTAGAATTTTTTTTTATTTTTTATTTTTTTTGAGGAGGTGGGGTAGTGCACTATAGGCCCCTGTGGCGCGGCCTAAGCTTTTATCCTTAAATTACTTTTACTTTTATACTTTAAGTAGTTTTAAAACCAGTATTTTTACACTTTACTTATTAAAAAGCATGAGTTGATACTTCAACTTCTGCAGAAGTATTTTTTGACCCTAGTATCTATACTACCGGAGTAATGGATGTGAATACTTTTGACATCTCTGAAAATTATGCTGACTTACCCCTGCTTTATATCACACACACACACACACACACACACACACACACACACACACACACACACACACACACACACACACACACACACACACACACACACACACACACACACACACACACACACACACTTAAATATAAATAGGGTGTTGTTTTAGGGGAAAAAAAGAGGGAGGTTGATTTTTTTTTACTAAAACAGTCCATCGTTATCAAAGGGCAATTCTTAAACATCCATGAAACTAAAGCGGTGAACTAATTTCTAAACAGCCAAATAGATAAACACAGGGAGGAATTTTTAGGTGTGTCAGACTACCGGTCAATTAGACCTTCATCAAACATATTAATCATATAATTGGTCAAAATAATGCATTTCATTCTGAAATCATATCTTGAGGTATGCATCGGCACTTATTTCATTGCTTGTTGATTGTTGAGCTGTATATTGATAATTAGCTCTTTTACTAATTGTTGCATGTGCTCAGTTTTACAAACAACTACACTGTGAAAAAGTGTACACCTCCTGTGTAAAATAGATTGGATCTGTTGTCAATAATACAAATAAATGGAAATGGGGATTGAGAATGTCCAGTCTACAGTACAGATAATCTAGTGTGACACTGGCTGTTGGTGACTCATGTGAGAAATAGCCAGCCATGTGTCCAGAACAAAAAAAAGTCAAGGAGACAAGTGGAGACAATGAAAATAAAAGTCCTACAGGGAATGAGATGACAAGTGTGTAGTCTGTCAGCAGCAATTTGAAATGTGTGGATGTGCGACTGCCTGAGGTGTCAGGGTTGTTATATCCTCCTGTGCAGAGGGTTTGTCCACTTGAGACACTCTCCCACCCTGGGTGTCATTGTATACAAAGTGTCAAACACCCTTTGTCCACAGGCAAGAACCTTGAATGTCTTACTCTGGAAAGATACTGTACTATTTCTTGTGTTATTTTTATTATTAATTTGTCAGCCTGTGGACAGCTGTTACTGTTTCAGGATCTCTCATAGATCATAGATGTATGTTTACTGTAAAGTTGCAGACTGGCACTACTGCCAAACAACTGGGAGAGAAAAAAACCCGACAAAACTATATTTGAAATTGATGCTAGATATATATGTTGTAAACAGCGCGATTTCATGAAAAATATTTCTCTAAATAAATGAATATTTTGTTTAAACTTTCTGTGACACTTTAGAATAATGGTCCGTCATTCATAAGTAACTATGCAGGAGGTAATGCAGGACTGATGAGTAGTTCTACATGAACACTTAAGGTACTACTATTAACTAAAATGGAAAAAAGCTTAACTAATCAGATAGTAAATAATAAATAATAATTTAAAATTCAGGAGATAGTCCCTTATTAGATAATAAATAATTAATTAATGAGATTAGCCTCAATAATAACTATTAACTAACTGACAAATTAGAAAGAACATTATCGTGTGTCTGAGATATAACCATACTTTTTTACTCTGAATATAGTCTAAAATGCAACATTAATCAGTTAAGTGTTACCTGGTCACTATGTAGGGACTACTAGTGATCTGGACCATTATTTTAAAGTGAAAAATATGTTTTTCACTGTAAAATAACGGTCCAGATCACTAGTAGTCCTTGAAGAGTGACTAGGTAACACTTGAGTAATTTGTGATGCATTTTATGATCACGCTGAGAGTAAAAAAAGGACAATTGCTAACATCTCAGTTGTGATTAGTAATTTATTAGTAATTCTTTACAATCTGTCATAATTACCTATTAGTTATTAATGATGCCAATCTCTTTAAGTAATAATTTATAACCTAATAAGTAACTATCTTAGTCCTAAATTTGATATTACTTACTGATTAGTTAAGCTTGATTCCATATTAGTTAATAGTAGTAGCTGGAGTGTTAATGTAGTACTGCTCATTAGTCCTGCAATACTTCCTGCATAATTACTTATTAATGACAGACCATTATTCTAGAGTGTTATCAAACTTTCAAATGTCACAATATTATATAACAAAATGCACTCAAGGTTGATTTCTAATCCTAAAATACATTTTGGGTAAATGCTATTTTACTAATAAATATAAATACAATATAAATATAGCTCAGTCTGGCTACCTGTTTTTGACCCTGTCAGTAAATGCTACTGTATGTGAGACTGCATAGTAAGAAAACTCCCTGTGCAAATGTGTGCATCCCAAGCATAATCCAAGTTTCGTCCTGTAATCTCATAAATAATAAAGAAATTCAGTAGGTTGGGGGATATGGTGTTTTACACATTATGTATGTGCTGGCCATGTAATAACAGCAAAGGGTTTTGGCATAATCAATCAAATCATGATAGAAACATTCCCCAATCCAAAAATAATTAAAGCCAAAGCTTCAAATCAATAAGGCGTATTCAGTAGAGATAGCCAGCGGTCATTTACTTCCACAGCTCTCACTGGACACACAAACTCTTGTTTGTCAGAGACCACCATGAGAGACCTCAGCTGGAAAAATATATAAATATAAAGAATAGCGAAATGCACCTGTGTGCCCTAATAAAAGCTCTAATCGAAAACAATATAATTTAAGGTGGCCATGGTTTTTCTTCCTCTAATATCCCAGCTGGAGATTCTTAACAAGCAAACAGAAAACAGAAAATATTTTTCTTTCTATCAAATACTAAGGTCTTCTTTTAGAAGAGTTTAGCTACAAAACAAAAGTAAATAATGTCTGAAGTACACTGAAGTAAACACCACAAGGCTAACAAAGGTATACCATACAAAAGTCAGATTTTTTTTTTTAATTTATCGCGATTTCCACAAAAATATGATTGGTTTTCAACTCTGATAATAATAAGAAATGTTAACTGCTTTTGCATTACAAACAAATACATTATTTGTATAGTCATACAATTACAGACATATAATACAATTATTTTACAAAAAATGCTATACTATCTTATGATCATATATTGTGATTATTGTAAAGTCAGCGTATTATGGAAATTAATTACAGCTGTAATTACATGCAGGTATTTTTAAAATACAAATCACAATGTAATAACATGTATGTATACTAAGTGCATTGTATCAAATGATTAATTTAAATGTTAGTACAGTGTAGTTAAAGAGACTTAATATAAATTGGGAAACACTGTTGTTAAGGGTGGTTTCATGGGTGAACTTTTTTTTAGTATGTTAACATGTCATTTAAGATAATCGACAGTGTAATTTCAGTTTGTGTAATTCGATTTATCCTGCTGTAATGGATAAAAAGGATGAACTCCAGAACCAGTATTCATGAAATAATCCCCCCCTGAGGAGATACATATTCTCACAATGCAAGCTTAATCCTGCTCTCACAGAGATTCTGAGAGGCTTTCAGATGTGAGGCTGCATAATCTCAGATTATTCAATTTTAGACACAGAGAAAAAAATACTATTATCTGCAGTGGATGAACAGTATAATAATGGATAAAATACATCATCTATAATTTATACAGTATTCAAAGAAGGAAGCTACACCTTCTGTTCAGTGTAGGCAAATGTTTCACAAAATGTATACCATATTCTAATTTCTGTTGATGTCCAGCACCATCACATTCATTAGTTTCACTATACAAAATGGTAGGCAGATCAGAATCAGAAAGAGCTTTATTGTGTGCTTGCAATTTTTTCTTGATACTGAAGTTTCCAGTCAACAGCTGCTGCCTACCCATCAAAAAATTGGTGATCCACTGACAGATTGGGGTGGGCAGAGAGAGCTGGGTCAGTTTGGCTGCGAGAAGATCAGGCATGATGGTATTGATGTCCGAACAGAAGTCCACAAATAGTCAAATGTTGCAGGATGTAAAACAATCCCATGTTGACTGAATCATCCACAGACCTGTTTGCTCTATATGCAAAGTGAAGGGGATCCATCAGGGGTCCAGTGATGTTCTTCAGGTATGCCAACACCAGTCTTTACAGTCACCAACTACATGTCCAGGACTTAATGACCACAGACATGAGAGTGAAAGTTCTGTAGTCATTAAGTCAAGTGATTTTGTTTTTTTGGGAGTAATAGTGGAGTTTTTGAAGCATCCGAGAACCTCACATTGGTCCAGTGATCTGGAATATCTGTGTGGATATGGGGGCCAGTTGGTCGCTAGTAGTTCCTGCAGAGTGATTAGGTAACACTTGAGTAATTATGATGCATTTTATGAACATGTTCAGAGTAAAAAAAAGACAATATTAAGTGATCTGACATTCAGTGATCTGGAGCATTATTTTAAAATAGCGGCCTGTTCCAAAACAAAATCACAACAACATGAGTGGAGTGACTCCAAAGTAATTTGCTTTTTATGATATGCGTGATATTACCTAACATTACTTGTCTAGTCCATGCATCTTTTAGGGTAGATTGCCAGTAAGTTATGATCGTTTTACACTTTAAATTAAGTGGACAGTTCCTGAGGAGTTTCCATATAAGTACACTGGTACCACAAGGGGAAACGTTAGCTGTAATTCAACATTAGTCCAGCCAGTCATACAGTAAATACGTGGCATACACATAGGAATCATCATGATTTCAGTGGAGTTTCAGTGTATTCCAAACTGGTAACTATAGTATTGAAGACTGCGTGTGGAAGTGGAACAATTTGTGTGAATACAAATTGTTGTTACAAAATGTAGTAACATAATTCCTGTTACACATGTGTACTTACTGAAATAAAAAAAAGTGTTGTTACCAATGTCCTGTTACACATTTGTACTTACCCATACCTTTCCGTGGGTTGTTACATATGTGTAGTTATACAAATATTACAGCTGAAAATACTATGTACCAGTGTATTTACACTGTAGTTACATACTAAGTACATGTCTAGTAACCATGTAAATTCACAGGTATTAGGGCCACTTAATATAAAGTATTTGGTCTTCATTCACCAATACATTTTTCCGTTTTAATCAAACTTTGAATAAAGATGATTCTCAACTATGTTATGAACGATATAACGGAATTAATTGGTACTTTATGCAATATGTAGGTAAAATTGCCATAAATAGGTATTCCCATTCAATACTTTACAATGCATATTAAGGTATTCTTGGGGCAACATGTAATGAAAAAAGAAGTGTAATAATTGGCAACATTTTAATAATAATATCTAATATTTCTTAGGAATATTGATGTATCATTTCTTTCCCGATTCACTTGTTGTGTTTGGTTGTGTCTCCCAAAATGCCTGCTAAACATGATTTAAGTCCTGGTGTCCTCTGCAGTGGTGGACATGTATGAAATTAATGCCCTGTTGTGTAACAAAAAGTCATAATTTGATATGAAACCCCATAACGTTTTCCTCAGATGCTGATTTATGAAATTCTATTTGAAAAGTAGTCAGTTTTAAATGATAATTAAAATATATTATCATATTTTTATAAGAGTGCTTTATAAGAGAATGTCAGTCATTTCTAAAGACCAAGGAGGAGTTGTTTGGTATCTCTGAAAAGCCCTGAAAGTGCTCTTTACAGGACATCTGGACATACAACTGTTACATTTATGGTGTCAGCGAAAGTCACCAAAATGCAATGTCCACTACAGTAGTGGACACAAGTCTATTCCTTGGATATTGAGCAGGTCACATGTTTGTTTTATCAGCATTCCACTTTCAGTTAATTTACTAACAAACTACTCTGCATTAAACACAAATTACTATTTCGTTCATTCTTGATGCTGGTGTTCACAACCAATTTATTTTTCACATTTAAAGTATTTAAAGAATCCAAAAAAAAAAAAAAAAACCTTTGCAGAAAGAGACAGAAGGAAATTGAATAGACTGAGAGCAGGAGGGTGGAGACTTACAGAGGACATCCGCATTACCATTAACCTTTGCTCTGAATGGGAGGGCCTTGACTGAGATAGGAGAGACCCCATAATCAGACTCATGTCAGCCCTCTACCCAGCAGATTAATCTCTATTCATTTCCATTCTATAGTTACACTAAAACACCATCATTGTTACGCTGCAGCAAGGAAGAAGCGGAGAGTGATTCCAAATGCAAGCACTTTCAATAATCCAGGGGTAAACAAAGAAACACAAAGCAAAGCTACAGGAAACATTAAACAACAACCGAAAGCAAACAACTGAAACACAGGGGTTTAAATACACAGACAAACAAGCTAAACAAGATAACAAGGGGGCGTGGTTAATAAGAGACACCTGGGGAGACTAATAAACGGGAACAGCTGAACATGAAAAGACAGGGAAACACATGACAGACAACAACAAGGAACAAAATCCAAAATCCACACCGTGACATAGCCATTTTTTTTCTAAACATTGTTGGCAGCTTCACTTCACAAAGTGACTCTTTTTACAGAATGTAGCTTTTTTGTGAGCAAAAATCCCTGTGCAATTGCTGTTTTAGCAAGTTTAAACTACTTTACTGTCAATAAAAAAACAAATATGTTATATATAAATTATGTTATTCAAATATACATACATGGTTTCTTATGAGAAATAGCTTGGGACGTTTATAATTTGTAAGTGACTTTGGCATTAAGGTATTAAGCTGTTTATGATATCTTACCCAGCCCAACAAATCTCCACATCTGGGGCAAGAAAAATGTTCCGGTATGCCCATTTTCCCCTATAAGTGGCTCACTCGAGCACATCCTCAGTAGTGAGCCCATAGGTTGTAGAAGGTTTGCTGGCTGTTCACTCTGTAAAGTATACTTGGCTGTAAAAAGTAGAGCAATTAAGTCTATGATGGAGACTGCAAAGAGGGCCTGTAGATGGCTGTGGATTAGGAGAAGTGATTCAATGGGCTAATGCTGCTGGGACACAAGTCGGGGTCTAATCAACCCTGGCTGGGTCGCCTCTGGGAGTGTGTATGATGTTGAAAGACCCGAAACAGGCGAGGAACTCAAGAACATTACTGAGGATGTGTGCATCTTAGGATGTATCTTTAGATGAATAAAATACCATATTTGCAGTGTACCCAGTACTGATGAACTTTACCACATAACCATTTTGATCTACTGCAATGCACATAAAGACATTTTGGGTCAAGTCAGATCTTAATCAATCAGTGTGCCTATAGTATCCAGGTATGACAACGTGCACCCCTGCACTGGGCTGACAGGTGTTACAAATCCAATCATTGTCCATTCTCCTCATATGTAAAGGGACCAGTTGCATTTATAACACATTTGGCTTTGACATCAAACTCTTGGCCTATGAAAGAAAACAGCATCCATCACTGCAGCCCATTCATCTAATGCAGCTGACAAGCTGGATTATTAATTTATCAGCTAACAGCTCTACGGTAATGGACTGGCTCTCTGGCAACGGTGGGAGAGTCTGGAAAGGATTGTAATTAATAGGCAACAGACATACCTAATTTTCCCTCTCGTATTTGTGTGTCAAAGAGCAGCCTGGGAGACATTGTGAGAAGGTGTGTGTGTGGGAGTCTTTCTACAGCTGAACGAGGATACATTTCCTAATGTGCTGCTTGATAGTGTCTCCATTCATTAGCAGGGTGTTATCAATGGCAGAGCAAAAGGAGACTGATGCAAAGAGAAAGTGGACACCTCACACAGAGAAAACCTTTTCATTTAAACTGGCCTCAAATCTGCTCTTCTCAAACCTGATCAAACATCTACACTTTGATTCTAGATGTGCCGTTTAAAAATCCCCAAAAGGCAAATTCTGTTTTATCTACTCTCTCTTATATTGCAGTTTTTGAACGTTCAAATTAAGAGGGTGGTTTTATGTGCACAAAGAAGACAATTATGGTATTTTAACATACAAAGTTAGCATATGACTTCTGAAGACTTGGAATATAACACATGAATAGAAGATTTTTTTTTAGGTAATTTTCTTGTTTTCATTCTTTTTAACATTTTCAAATATATTTGGGTATAGTGATGGAATCTTTTGAAATGAGTTGAAAATGGCACCATAACTAACACAGAAGATAATGATAAATGCATTAAACAAATCTGATAGCATCAAAATATTTAATACATTTAATTAATTAAAAATGCAACTAAAATCAGTGC
Source organism: Meda fulgida (assembly GCA_030578275.1). Classification (NCBI taxonomy): domain Eukaryota; kingdom Metazoa; phylum Chordata; class Actinopteri; order Cypriniformes; family Leuciscidae; genus Meda; species Meda fulgida. The sequence goes on from CM060624.1 coordinate 30,160,755, forward strand.
AATAATTCCATGAATTAAAAATTCTATGAATTTAAGGATTTTTAACCATTCGTCATAAATATTGGTTCACTATTCTCAAAGTTTATATTGTTCGTGTTAATGTTTGTTTGTATGTAAATGTGCAAAAATGTATGGTTGCTAGAACCACACCTCTGTTTTGTTTTTGTTTTGACTGTGTTCTGTTCCTGTTTGCCTGTGTTTGGCAGGTATGTTTGTGATGAGTGCACTTTAAAGGCCCACTGAAGTGCTTTGAAACGCGCAGCTTTGTATGATGCGTTGACGTAATTTCCACTGAAACAGGAAGCTAAGGCGGGACATATTGATTGGCTCCTCTGCCTTTTCAATAGTGCTAAGTTTACCTCACAGACTGCGCAATTGACAGCACCATGGAAACGAATCAGAGCGTTGATACATTGGATTCAATAGTAACGTTAGAGGTGTGAATAAATTCTAGCCATTTTATTCTGAAAACATGTCCGGTTCGTGAACGAATTATTCTTTTGAACCAGTTCTTTTTATGTGAACCGGTCGAACCAGTTCACCAAATCGAACTGAATCGTTCAAAACAGAGTCAGCTCTGATCCAGTTTTCAAAAGTTACTCGCTTTCGGACGTGCCTGACAATCACTCCGACTCGAAATAAACCATATCCAGGAGGATATTTTACTCTAGCAACTCTGCCAGTTAACTGATGGAACTGATGAGCACGAGCAGCTGACACTGAGCATGCGTTTACTGCCAAACTTGAAGTCAGGTACAGCCACGGTCGCTTTGGCCAGGTGGTATTTATAGCATAGGGGGCGGGACGCTTCCGATTCTAGAGAGCATTTGATTGGACAGAAGATGTGATGAGAAGCTGAAGTCTGCGGTGACGTCATTAAAAAATCTGTGATCCATTTTAGCGGAAGTGAGAGAATGTAAGTTTTGAATGCTTATATCTCCTAAATGCGAATTTTGTCTTTGGTTTGGAACACACCAGCTTATATATAAAATTAGGCTAACATATTCATACTAAGAGCTAAATTTACATTTTTTTTCAGGGGGCCTTTACAAATGCACTTTTGGAGCGGGCTTTAACAACAAACTGCTCCAAATAATTCTCATAGGAAATGATATACGATTGGCGCAGTGATTAGTCTGGTAGAACCTCTTCCTCAGGTAAAAAAATAAAATAAAAAATCTCACATTTCAAAAATATCGCCACGTTTCCTCATACGTATATTCCTCATACTTCCTCATAGTATGCACTGTATGTGGCAGGTTTTCCACTAACTGTAGAGGAGGAAGCCCACTCCGAACCACCTACCACCCATCGATTGCTCCTGTCTGCCTTCCTGCCTGCTGTGAGTTTGTTTGCGTCGAGGCTGTAAGCTCTAAGCTAGAAATTGGCTTTGTATTTCTTTCTGTTTTGAACCATCATTTACTATCATTTCTAGTTGTTTATATTACTAAATACAGTTTACCCACCATCTCAGATTAACCTTACATGGCTAGCTTCCGTTATTGTTAGCACAGTACGCTAGTGTTAACGCGCCACCCGCGCTCATTTATTTATTATTATTTTCTCTCGCGCGCCCGCGCCTTTGAGTTCATAAAAGCCCAGGTAAGTAAGAATCAGTCAGCACAAACGGTGAGTAATGTCTTGTCCTGTTATTGTCACCTGTGTCACATGTCATGTTTAGTATAGCCTTCTCCGATGGCAATATAGGATTTATTTGTGATAAATGCAAGGAGACAGTCAGGCTGACGGAGAAGATTTCAGAGCTAGAGACACATCCAAACTTTAATTGAGGATAGTAAGGATAGTACTAGAGCTTTAGATACTATTTTGGATGCGCCTAGCATAGTGAACTCTGTACATGATTCGGTTCCGGCTGAAGTAGGGCCCGTGCAGCAGGGCAATTGGGTGACAGTGAGGGATCGATCTAGTCGCGGATTAAAAAACCATCTTCCATTCCGATTACCATAACAAATCGATTTGCCCCACTCAGTGAAACACCCACTGAGAATTCTGTTGATTGTGCCCTGGTAATTGGTGATTCGATTACACGGAACGTGAAAATAGAGACACCAGCCACCATAGTCACATGTTTGCCGGGAGCCAGAGCGCCTGACATCAAAGCAAATTTAAAAGTGCTGGCTAATGCTAACCGTAAATTCTCTAAAATCATTATTCATGTCGGCACTAATGATGTTCGGCTTCGCCAGTCGGAGATCACCAAAATTAATATTAAAGAGGTGTGTGAACTCACAAGTGTCAGGCACTGTAATTTGCTCTGGCCCCCTTCCTGTTCGCAGGAGTGATGAGATAGTTAGCAGACTGGCCTCACTCAATGGTTGGTTGTCTAAGTGGTGTCCGTTGAATAATATAGAATTCATAGACAATTGGAAAAGTTTTTGGGGCAGGCCTGACCTGAAAAGAGATGGTATTCATCCCTCCTGGGATGGTGCTGCTCTTCTCTCTAGTAATATGGCACATAGTCTTAGAGCTAAAACATGACAATCTGGGGCCCAGGTCAGGAAGCAGACAGACTGGCTAAACCGACCGTCTGCTAGCGGCCTCGCGTCACCAAGGTCAGATAAATCCCATCACATAGAGCCTCTTTCACCTAGATATCATCATATAGAGACTGTGTCTGTTCCCGAATTTGGAAATCCAAAAAAGGTCAGGTAAAAAATTGAATTGATGTTCAACAAATAAAAAACAGATATAATACAGATGAGCAAATGATAAAGCTTGGGTTGCTGAATATTCGATCCCTTACTTCAAAATCGCTCCTAGTTAATGATATGATTTCAGATTATAATCTAGATGTGTTGATTTTGACAGAAACCTGGCTAAAACCAAACGATTACATTACTTTAAATGAGTCAACCCCACAAGATTACTGTTATAAACATGAACCTCGTCTAAAACGCAAAGGGGGAGGTGTTGCTGTAATTTATAGTAATATTTTCAAAACCACTAAGAAATCTATTTTTAAATATACTTCTTTTGAAGTGTTGGTGCTTAATGTAAAAATATATAGTGTAAACGATAAATCACGTTTGAGATTTCTGCTGGCTACTGTATACAGGCCACCAGGGCACCATAAAGATTTTATCAAAGAATTTGCGGACTTTCTATCAGAATTAGTATTGGCAGCAGATAAAGTACTAATTGTTGGTGATTTTAATATATACATATATAATGAAAAAGATGCATTGGGATTGGCTTTTAAAGACATTGTAAACTTAATTGGAGTTAGACAACACGTAACAGGACCTACTCATTGTCGTAATCATACTCTAGATCTAATATTATCACATGGAATAGTAGTTGATGCCGTTGAAATTCTGCGGCAGAGCGATGACATCCCAGATCATTATCTAGTCGCATGTAAATTACATTTAGCTAAGGCTGCAAAGCCGACTCCGTGTTATAAATATGTTAGACCTATAACTTCTGCCACTAAAGTTTGCTTTATCAATAATCTTCTTAATCAGTTTCATCATCTCAGCATCCCGGATAGCTTAGAAGAACTTGATATTGCAACAGAAACTTTTAACTCTCTCTTTTCCAGCACTTTAGACACAGTTGCTCAGTTGTGCTTAAAGAAGATTAAAGAAAATAGTCCAATGCCGTGGTACAACGAGCACACTCAGGCCCTTAAGAGAGCAGCCAGAAAAATGGAGCGCAGCTGGAAGAAAACAAAACTAGAGGTATTTCGGATTTCACGGAAGGAGAGCTCGATTGCTTACAGAGAGGCTTTAAAAGCTGCTAGATCTTTTTATTTTTCAACCCTATTAGAAGAAAATAAACATAATCCTAGGTTTTTATTTGAAACATTGGCTAAACTAACGAAAAAGAAAGCTTCAAGCACATAAGTTTCCAAGCAACACAGCAGTAATGACTTTATTAACTTCTTCACTTATAAGATCGATAATATCAGGGACAAAATTATAACTATGCAACCGTCTACTACAGTATCACATCAGGGAGTACATTGTAGTCTCCCTGACAAAAAAATTGATTCATTTGTTGCTATAGGAGAAGAATTTTGCAAATTTGTGAATTAATCTAAATCAACAACTTGTATGTTAGACCCTATACTGACTAAGCTACTGAAAGAGATGCTTCCAGATGTCACAGATCCTCTTCCAAATATCATTAATTCGTCTTTGTCTCTAGGATACGTACCAAAAACCTTTAAGCTGGCTATGATTAAACCGCTTGTTAAAAAAACACAACTTGATCCTACAGAATTAGTCAATTACAGGCCGATCTCAAATCTGCCTTTTCTGTCAAAGATATTAGAAAAAGTAGTATCCTCACAACTGTGTTCCTTTCTTGAAAGAAATTATATCTGCGAGGATTTCCAGTCAGGATTTAGACCGGACCATAGTACTGAGACAGCTCTCATTAGATTCACAAATGATTTGCTCGTATCATCCGATCGTGGTTGTATCTCTCTATTAGTGTTACTCAATCTTAGTGCTGCATTTGACACCATTGACCACAACATTCTTTTAAATAGACTAGAAAACTGTGTTGGCATTAGTGGAACTGCACTAGCATGGTTTGAATCATACTTATCAGACCGTTATCAGTTTGTGGCAGTAAATGAAGAGATGCCTTATCAATCACAAGTTCAGTATGGCGTACCACAAGGCTCAGTACTAGGACCGCTGCTGTTCACTCGGTACATGCTACCATTAGGATATATCATTAGGAAACATGGAATTAGCTTTCACTGTTATGCTGATGATATTCAGTTGTATATTTCTTCATGCCCTGACGAAACTTACCAATTCACAAAATTAACGGAATGCATAGCTGATATAAAAAAAATTATGACTAGTAATTTCCTACAACCAAATTCTGAAAAAAAAACAGAGATTTGTATTATTGGACAAAAAACTTCCACACGTAATAACCTAGAATACTGTCTAACACTTGATGGCTACTCTGTTAAGTCTTTGTCGTCGGTTAGGAACCTGGGTGTGCTCTTTGATACCAATCTTTCATTTAAAAGACACGTGTCTAGTATCTGTAAAACCGCATTTTTCATGACATTCATGACATCAAGGCTAGTTTATTGTAATGCTCTACTGGGTCGTTGCCCTGCACGCTTAATAAACAAATTACAGCTAGCTCAAAACGCAGCAGGTCGAGTTCTTACGAGATCCAGGAAGTTTGACCATATTAGTCCGGTTCTGTCAACACTGCATTGGCTCCCTATTAAACATCATATAAATTTTAAAATATTGCTGATTACTTACAAAGTACTAAATGGTTTAGCTCCGCAGTACTTGAGTGAGCTCTTAACGCATTATAGTACTTCAAGTCTATTGCGATCTCAAAATTCCGGCCAGTTAATAATACCTAGAATATCAAAATCGACTGCTTCCTAACATTGTCTGGGAAGCAGACACACTCTGTCAGTTCAAAGCTAAATTAAAAACACATCTCTTTAACCTAGCATTCACATAATACATTATAGACTTCTATAATTCAATGTTAGGCTGCATAGATTAGGTGAGCAACACTGGGAACACTTCCCTTAAACCCTGATGTACTCGTTACATCATAAGAAGAATGGCATCTATGCTAATTTTAGTGTCTTTGTTTATCCCGAGGTTTACCGCAGCCTGCCGCATCCAGGCCGTATCCAGATCCAGATTTAAAGTCTGTTTAGAGAATACGGCGTCGTCTTAGCGGCCCCTAATTTAATAACAAATGATAATTTCAACGGAAATGAATCAATCAAAACTAACTTTAGCTGGAAAATAACATTATTCAAAACCCGCTATAAAGCCAAAACAATCTCTGTTACCTTAAATGATGTTTATCTCCGTAAAGCTGCTAAAGTGAAACAATCTACATTGTTAAAAGCACTATATAAATGAAGATGACTTGACTTGACTTGTGCACCAGCATGCGTGAGTGAGTTCTGTTCTTTTTGGAGCAGTAAAAATCACATTTCACCTTAATTGTGTGGAACTGGGTGGCTCAGACATTCTGCAAAATATCTCCTTTTATGGTTTAGAAAGTTGAACAACATGAGGATACTTAAGGATTTTCAAGTATCTTGGAAGAATCTCTATCTAAGCCTGCTCTTACTCTTAAATCAGATTGCTGCTTAGAAGCTGTATAATCACAATTTTTCATGAAATATCCAAGAACATATCTCTTTCATTTATATCTTATATCCATATTTTCTCTAAAGCTAGTTCTATTTGCATGCTTTTTAAAAGAGAAAAGAAAAGAAAATAAACCTGTTAATTCTGTGGTAGATCGGGTGAGGCTTTGACAAAACCCTCTGAAGAGCTTCACTATCCCATAAAATGCAGATAATAAATATTTATCATAAATATTAAATATTTAAAACAGAATCTACAGTATATTGGGTGTTTCAGTGACCATCTGTCAAAACTGCTTTTAGAAAAAAAAAAAAGATTTATCTACACTGCCTAAACTGTAAAATGTACCAAAAATATCACCAAATGTGTGCCCTGCTACCTGTTCAACAGTGTATGAACATTCATGATTCAGGCAGCATTATAGGTCAGAAATCAGACTGGATCGGAACACCCAAAACAAACTCTCTAGAAAACAAACTGTAATTTGTCACTTATCATATTGCTGAATAGTCTCTTCAGTCTAAATGACCGGGCCTTGGCCAGATTAAGTTACATTGTTGACCAGACTTAATGAATTTAACCAAACGTTTGGCTTCCCTACGCTGATAACTGATTTGAGGGGGTCCTCAAAGTCAGCAAGTTTGTTAACAACCACAAATAAATGCCAGGTGAATAGCACTCCTCTTTTAATGGACTCAACAAGAGACTTGACTAACTCTCATGAACCAAGCAAACAAGATTATGCTCTAATAAATCGCAAATGTATGTTGTACACATAAACACTTCTTGAGACTTCAAAACAGAATTTACAAAATATCGTAGTCAAGATTTCTACCTGGAACCTTGGGTTGAAAGTTTTTATTGAGCTTGTTGCAAAAAATTGTGGGATTGCCTTGTTAATAAAAGCTATTTAATGAGTAAAGATCAGATAATGATTAAGAATATTTAATGATTATAAAGCAATGAAATGTCTTCCATATGTTTTCGAAGAAGTCATGTGCTACAATTCCAGGCAATATTTATCTTCTTTCACTGCTTGACAGTTCCATGTACCTGCTCTGCAGACCCTCCCCTGGCCACAGCAGGGGTCTGGACTGTTCAGGAGGTGCAGTTCTTCAGTGTAATTGGTGATGGCAGCATCGTACCTGCAGCAGAGAGTGCGCTGCAGAGATTCATTCATGCATTCTTATGTTGTCCTGCAAGGGGCAGGGAGAGGGGCGAGTGAGTGACTCACCCCTCTGCACACTGACTGGTGCTATGGAAGTGTGTCAGAAACGATCTGTCACATCTGGGCCTGTCACTTTCAATCAGTTATATACAGGCAAATGCACAAATGCTAGTGCAGAGTGCAAGGGAAAGGGTCTGCTCATTTAAAGCCACAGCATGATAAGGAAGGGACCCAGACACACACAACACACTCTTACACATAAATGTGTGACACAGCCAGGTTCCCACAGACCGTAATGTGTGACACGCACATGTATCCAGATATATGGGGTAGATTAATATACTCAAACATGCACAATCATTTTATATTGGGTGAAATTTCACCAAGTATTTGAAATCCTAAATATATCCAAGCCAAAAAGAAGAGTCCTTTGGATAATAATTCATTCAGGCATTCAGTAATTGCTTTTAAGTAAGCTCCTGATTATCCTCCCCCTCCTTATTATTATTATTATTATTATTATTATTATTATTATTATACACTTCCTATTTCTTTTTTTAATGGGGGCTGTGACCGAAGGGAGTGAAGGATACATGGTAACACTTTACAATAAGGTTCATTAGTTAACATTAGTTAACTACCTTGATTACATGAAGTAACAATGAACAATACATTTTACAGTACAGTATTTATTAATCTTTGTTAATAGTAGTTATTAAAAATACAGCTATTAATTGTTTGTTCATGTTAGTTCACAGTGCATGAACTAATGTTAACAAATATGTTTGATTTTAATAACGTATTAGTAAAGGTTGAAATTAATATTAACTAAGATTAATAAATGCTGAAGAAGTATTGCTCATTCATGTTAACTAATGTAGTTAACTATTGTTAACTGATGAACCTTATGGTAAAGTGTCACCGGATACATTCATTATAATAATAATAAATGAAATCACCAGATGAAGGCATCATTTAGACAGGATGTTACACTCTAAAAAATGCTGTGTTTGGGGTCAAATATGGACAATCCCAAACGTTAAACCTAAAAATTAACCCAATGACTGGGTTTGTCCATTTTTTACCCAAAATTGGGTTGAAACAACCCAGCATTTTTTAGAGTGATATAAGCATTCAGACATGTCCCTGTCGAGGCAGTAGTTTTTATCTTATTGAACACCTGTCAATGATGAACACAGGCGTCCAATTACTGAAATACTGCCGGGTCGGAAAAACTTCAGAAGTGGGTGTTTGGGATCTTGGAAAGGAGCAAAGGTGACCCCGTTTCCTCTTTCCCAGTCTTTTTTCAGACTGTGGGTTGCTGAGAGATTAATTTAGAGACAGTTCAAGATAAAGGCAGAGGTGGTGCACGAACAGGCCAGAGACTGCGCTGATCATTGAAAATAATTATTTGCTGTGTCACTGGAACCCTTTTCCTCCATTCATCTATGTCAAGAAACCATCTTTGACAGGCACTGTGTGTGTGTGAAGACATTGGCACGGATTACTATTAATGAAGAGAGGGATCTCACATCAAGATTTATGGATTAATCCCTTTTGGGTCTGAAAATACTAAAAGATCTATACTTGGAGGCATGAGGTCGCAAGTTTTGTAATTTAAATTAAAGGGTTTAAAAGGTGACAAATGAACAAAGCACAGTTTCATTACAGACTGATTCTTATGTACATCTCTTAAGATTTATTGCAGCATAATCCTTTGCTTAAAGAAAGGAGTGAACGCTGAAATGATTAATCTCTTTTAATGTTGGTGTCTGAAACAGCCCTCTCTCTATTTGTAATTGCCAAGGAAGCGAAAGTCCTCTTGTTGGTTCAGGATGTTGGAACACTCTGGGAATGAAATGGCCAGAAGAACCTCTGATCTTTTTTTTACCCCCCTCACCCACTTTTCTTTAGAAGCTTAAAACGACCGGAGGCTAAGTAACTGGTAGGCCCCAGTTAATGGTACCATACGCTTGAAGTCATTTTCGGGAACAAGAGGCAGAAATACGGGACAAGAAAACGGGAAAACACAACAAATATAAAGGCCAAATTTTGAAACAAATTACACACAGGGGCATGTGTGCTGCCATGATGTATTAAGGTGTTGAATACCTCTATCCACTCTGCTGGATAAGCACTTCACTGATCCTGTGCATAAACATAATTTGGATTGTCGTCTACAAGAGCCTCGCGGTGGATGGGTTTCAGCCCCGGGCAAAACGGGTGCAATAATTCACAATAATGTAAAGGAATATGCAAGCCTGCCTTCTGTGAAATGTCTATCTCTCTGCTCATCATTAATATCAGATAATATGACAGTCAGTCATGTTTTTTGAGATTGTGTTGAGACAACAATGATGTGTACACAGTCTTGTTGACTGAAGGAAGACAAATGACTCTTAAAACTCCGGCCTGAACCCCCACTGAAAGACCCTCATCCCCCAATGCTCTCTCTCCTGCTATAATTTGCACCTCCTGGAGGTAAGCAAACTCAGTGGAGTGCGAGTAAGAGCAGGGAGGGACTCCACGGTGACATGACAGAAATGTTAGTGACGATGAATTTCATATGTGCCAGTCACAAAGTGAGATGCTTGGCTGAGCTGACTGCTCTCATCACAGTATCTCAGGTAGACTCATGTTCTTCAGGCAAAAGAGAAGCAAAAAAAAACAAAACAATAAATCACCACTGATGGCTGAAAATAATGGTAACACTAACATGAACTGCACTTGCACAGCATTTATTAATCTTTGTTAATGTTAATTTCAACATTTACTAATACTTTATTAAAATCTTGTTAACATTAGTTAATGCACTGTGAACTTACATGAACAAACAACGAACAGCTTTATTTTTATTAACTAACATTAACAAAGATGAATAAATACAGTAACAATTGTATTGTTAATAGATTAATTAACGTTAACTAATTAACCTTATTGTAAAGTGTTACCATATTAATACATTGTCAGTAATCATATAATTACAGTGCTATTACTTTTAACTTTAATTTATTTTGTTGCAACTCTTGGAAGACCATTCTGGAAAAACAATAACAACAACAACTCTAATTTACTGTACAAGTCCTCTTGAAATATGCTGATTGTCTGAACACTGGATGTCTCTGTCTTTATGCATACTGAAAACACAGTAGTGTGTTGATCTGCTAAATGTCCTTAGAGAAATATATTCCAGCGTTCAGATCTCAGACTGAGGAAGAGGGTCAACCTCTGAAATGTCACTGCAATCATCATCCTTCACATAATTATTATAGCTACAGAAAAGAAGAAAAAAAATCTTCCTAAAAAACCTTAATGTGCACACATTTATGCATTTAGCGAGATCCTTATGGTATTTTCTTCAAAGCCCAAGCAAACATTAAATCATTGCACCTATTATAATTGTTACATAAAGATTTAATCACAGGAAAAGCAGGTGTAAAGAGAAATAAAATCACTGAAAATGAAATCATACACAGAAGGAAGCAGGTAGTGTATATATATGTCTCCTCTGTGCTGAATGAGTGAGGTTGACAGATCGTTGCTCTCTTCTCTGCCCGGTCTTGTGAACACACATATCCTTGTGCTCCAAATGAGGGCTGACAGCTCGCCCGGAGAAATGAAGTTGGTAGTTTGGGGCGGTGGTAAAGAGCCTGAGCAAACAGGACATGCTATGTACACCCAGGCTAACAATGAACATATGCTTTGTTTTTCTGATGCCAACATGGAGCATTCATGGCCCCAAGAGACTCCTAAGATTCAGGGACCAGTTGGAGCGAACAGCCTGCTGGCTATTTTTGTCTTTTTTGGCAGACCGTTGTTTCTAATTTGTTTACAGTACTGTAGTAAGCCATTGGACTACGTTGAATGTTACATTGTGAATGAAGTCCTTATCAAAATTTAAAACATGACCAAAATGTTTGACCTGACAGACTAACTGAACAAACAATCTGAATATGCTTAAGTGTCCTGTTAACTTTAAATTGATTATTTGATACAATATTGGATACATACTTTACCAGTTGTACTTATAAAATAACTGCATTTAATAACATCTCTATTTAATTTCTGTAATTAATTTGTAATTAAAATATTTGAGTGTATTTTTTTTTCTTCCATCTATAATTACACTATTACCCCTACCCCTAAGAGGGATTATTTTATTTGAAGGAACCCACCCTGCTCTTAACCCAGCCTTTGCCCAGGGCTGAACTGGAGGGCTAAACAATGAAAATAAAATTTCTGTCATTATTACTCACCATTCACTTACTTCCACTTATATTCATTTAATATTCAGTATAGTACCCAGAGCATTTTTATAATGCTAACTACTCTGCATCATTCATTCATTTATTTGTTCATTAATTCAATAAATGATTTTATCATGCTCCTAAAATTACAAATTTTCTGCATCCCAAATGTTCTGAAGCCAAAGTCTTTGTGTGAGGAAAATACTGACTTATAGAATGGGTGAACACCAACGAAATCTCGCCCTAAACCTTATTCCAACTTGAGACAATAAGTATATATCTTTTTACATAGTACACACTAGATTAAGACACCTATTTTAGAGTGGTGCTAATAACTTATTTTAATCCATCTCATATATATATATATATGAGATGGATTAAAATAAGTTATTAGCACCACTCTAAAATAGGTGTCTTAATCTAGTGTGTACTATGTAAAAAGATATATACTTATATATATATATATATATATATATATATATATATATATATATATATATATATATATATATATATATATATATATATATATATATAATGTATTATATGTAAGGTGTACTTTATAGTAACTTTCAATAATAAAGCATTGGCAAACATATGTGTTAAAGTTCAGTTGTTGATTAGAATTAGAAAGAGTTTCACCCTTATGGTGAATAGATGCTCTTCAGATACAGAGCTTTGGCCATGACTTAATTTGACTTGATAACAGCCAAATATTATGACAGTTACCATCACTTTCAAAACCAAAATGACAGACGGACTTGCAGATGGACTCTACAGATCTATTCCATTCGGGAGATGTCTAAATTAAGTGACAAATAAGATATGATGTACTACTTATGTCTTTTGTAATGTCTTTGGTAGAACATACTTCATCCCAGCCCATGCAGTCAAGAAGTGCATTTAGGAGTTCTCCTAATTATTTTTTAAACCAAAAGGACTGTTCGTCTTAAAACATTTCTGCAGATAGATGATCTTTACAGGCACATACTCCATAAATTACAGCCCTAATGGATTTTAGCTGTAATTGAAGACACGTTTTGAGACAGATGACAGATCAGTGTCAGTGGGTCAAAGATGATGTCTCATCTTAGAAGATGCTCACCTATACATCAGGTCTGAGAGGTTTATCAGATCAAAATCCCTACATAAGTGACAGACAGGTACCTTTAAGCTACAAAGTGTATCGGGTGCAGGGAAGAGGGTGTGAGTGCAGATGAGAAGTTCTATCTCATCTCAGTAATGAAGCACACCTGAACTCTGCTTTAAATACCAGAGGATAGGATGGAAATGTCACATGCAATTAAAACTCGTGATACGAGATAGCATAAATCAAACCAAAACTCCACCCCCCCCCCCCCACACACACACACACACACCCCACCCCCACCACACACACACACCAAAGAGAGAGAGAGAGAGAGAGAGAGAGAGAGAGAGAGAGAGAGAGAGAGAGAGAGAGAGAGAGAGAGAGAGAGAGAGAGAGAGAGAGAGAGAGAGAGAGAGAGAGAGAGAGAAGATGAGAGAAGATGAGAGACATGGAATGACAGATCACTTGACAGCTCCTACTAAAATTAACCTGGCCCACCAAAAATGTGACTCTTGTTTCATACTGAACATCTGAAACAACATGAAAATCACTCAGGTAAATCATTATGCTCAATTTGGAGGATTTCATTATTTTACCCAGGGCTGAACCGGAGAGCATACAACCCCCAAAGTGAAACAGATTTTTTAATGCACTGAATATAAAGTAATTTCTAAACGTTTGGCCAATGGATTAAATATTGTGTTACAAGAAATTTTGCGTAAGGATCAATTTTATTGTATAAAGAATACACATTACAGACCATCTTCACCTAATAATGGACGTCTGTGATTTTACTCGTTGTAATAATTAGTAAATTTGGGTTTGTTATCTTTAGATCAAGAAAAGTCTTTTGACAGGGTTGACCATGTTTTTCTGTTTGACACTTTGAAAGCTTTTGGTTTTCGGGATAACTTTATTTCTATTATTAAACTTTTACATACTGAGGTAACATATATGATCAAAATTGCCAGTAGATTAAGTAAAAAGTGGTATCAGGCAGGGCTGTCCCCTCTCAGGTCAAGTGTACAGTATAGTAATCAAACCCTTGCTGTGTAAATTAAGGAGAGAGCTAACAGGTCTACAGGTTAACACCCTGCCTTCTAATATTAAACTTTCTGCATATGCTGATGATGTCACAGTTATAATATGGCAGCAAAATGACATTCAGATGCTTAAGGAGGCCTTAGAGTGTTATGGTAAAGCCTCTTCAGCAGTTTTTAACTGGGGTAAATGTGATGCTCTGTGGTGTGGAAGAGATTTAAAAGGTCCAGTACTGGTGGCTTACAGTGCTAAAGTAAATTCTTAGGTGTATTATAAAGTGGTGGTCAAAATCAATGGCACCCCTGATAAAAAATGGCTGTAAAAATATATATATCTGCATTGTTTATCCTTTTTATCTTTCATTAAAAAAATTCACAAAAATCTTAAAAGATCTTATATGTTGTGGGCCTATTTTTTTTTTTTTTTTTTTTTTTTTTTTTTTTGCTGGAGGTCCTAGAAATCTTGTTCAGATACATGGTATTATGTACTCTAGCAAATACCAACAGATAAAAAAAATCTAAACCTGACTGCCTCTGCTAGAAATCTTATAATGGACTGTGGTTGGATCTTCGATCAGGACAAAGGTCCAAAACAAACATCAAAATCAACACAAAAATGGGTAACTGAGCACAAAATGAAGCTTCTGCCATGACTGTCCCAGTTCCCTAAACTGAACCCTATAGAAAAATGAGTGGGGTGAACTGAAGAGAAGAAGCACCAACATGAACTTGTGAATCTGAAGGATCTGGAGAGATTCTTGATGGAGGAATGGTCTCTGATCTCTTGTCAGGTGTTCTCCAAACTCATCAGGCATTATAGAAGAAAACTCAGTGGTGTTATCTTGGCAAAAGGAGGTCGCAAAAAGGATTTAATAACAGGGAGCCAATAATTATGGCCAGCGTGTTTTGGAGAAAAGCATTTATTTCATAATGTGATTTACCCCCCCCCACTTCCAATTCTTTTACTTCAATGAAAGGTTAGATATTTGAGATTTTTTTGAATGAAAGATCAAAAGGATAAACAATGCAAATAAATTTTTTACAGCCATTTTTGATCATATTTACCAGGTGTGCCATTAATTTTGACCACCACTGTATGTAGAAGGTACAAAGTACAAAAGGTTGCTGCAGCTGTCCTACAAGGGTTTGCATCTTCTTTATGGCACTCAAATGGCAATACTTGCAATAAATGCGTCCTGATGATCTGGTGAGAGATATCCAACAGCAACTACTAGAGTTCCCTTTCGAGGAAACTCGCGATGTGTCGATGACGCTTTGGGAACGCCTTTGCATGATTACCTCTGAAGCACGTATGTCAACTAGTCCAATGGAATGAATGAACGCCATGGGCGGGTGACGTCATGACCAAGAAAGGATATAAGCACATCCAGTGTGTTACTCGTGTTAGCTTTTTTGCCTCAGCAAAGTGCGCTGTGTCAAAACTGTCTGTGAATATTTATTGTTGTCTGTCTGATAAATACACACACACACACACACACACACACACACACACACACACACACACACACACACACACACATATATATATATATATATATATATATATATATATATATATATATATATATATATACACTATGGAAACGAAACAATTGCACAAACTCGGTGTTCTCCCTGCTCGCGTTATTTAACGAGTATAGGGACACACACGGGCTTTGTGAGATGTGTTTAGAAGTAGAGCATGCGGTATCAGCCTTGGCTGATTGCCAACATTGTGAGGCGATTCTCTGGGTGCAGGACCCGCGTCTGCCGAGGCAGCGCGGAGAATGCATTCCTGTAGATCGCAAATAAGATCTCTTTACGGAGTTGGAGACGGGTCCGCGGATCTTATCTCCTCCCTTTCCACGAGGGATCCATTGTTCTCTCTCCGGTCTCGGAAGCCCGCGCTGCGGTCTCTTACGCCCGGGGAGAGAGATCAATGCTTCAGTGCTCTACCTCCGAGGAGGTAGATGTGTTGGGCATTTAAAGTGAAACACACAATCATGGGGGAAGTGGATTTGCCATCTCTTTCCCCAGCATATGAGAAATATATATATATATATATATATATATATATATATATATATATATATATATATATATATATATATATATATATAATATAATAGTTTATATATTATATATGAAATAAAATAAATGTAAATATAAAAAGAGAATATATATATAATTATATAAAAATGAAGCTGGTGGAGGTGTTTACTAAGGCTGTAGATAAATTAAATATTTAATGGCCAGCAGAAATAAGGGGGCGCTCGTCCTAAAAATAAAGAACGAGTTTCCTTCCCTCAATTTTTCACCTCCATCACGGGGCCTTCAATTTTTTTTTCCCGATCTGCACAGCGAGCTGTCTAGATCATGGAAAAAGTCTTACTCATCTTGTCTTTTAGCCCCAAGTTCATGTATATTCAGATATTAGGGGATTAAAAGAGTATGGACATTAAAAGTGGCACATGAATTGCTTAGAGATGATGGTCGTCATCAATGCGTTGAGATATCTCCTCCCAGACCTGAGGGGCCATCATGTGTTGCTCTGGAACAGTGACTGTTAGGCCTCAGGGCAGCAGCGTCCAATGTGATTCCCTTTGACCTGCTGTACGTGAGACCTTTACAGTGGTGGCTCAGGACCAGAGGGTTCTCCCCGAGGGGAAACCCACTCCATACGATCAAGATCACGCGGCAGTATCCCCGCGCCTTGGTTATATGGAGGAAACTCTGGTTCTTGTCCCACAGACAATACGTTGGTGGCCTCTTATTTTGGTCTCTCAAGAAAATACGCTATCTGAGGCCAGTGTATATTCCAGGGGGCCAGAGAATTGGAGCAGACACCCTGTCGAGGCAGGGGCTGAGGCCAGGGGACTCCACCCTGAGGCGGTGGAGCAAATATGGGAGTTTTACGGCTGGGCAGAAGTGGATCTGTTCATGTATCAGCATACGACACACAGTCCACTCTGGTTCTTCCTCACTCAACCAGCCACCTCGGGGCAGGATGCTATGATGCAGACGTGGCTGAGGCTACGTCTGTAGAAATTTTCCCCCTATTGCTCTGCTCCCAGGAGTTCTGGAGTGAATCCGCCAGGATGGTATAAGCCTATTGCTAGTAGCACCACCCTGGCCAAGCCGAGTTTGGTTTGCGGACCTAATTCTTCTCCTCAACGGCCCTCCCTTGGAGGTCCCGATCAAGACAGACCTTCCGTCTCAGGCAGGGGATGCAATATTGAATCCCCGGCAGGGGATTTGGAAACTGTGGGTTTGGCCGCTGAGGGGGCCCAACTCATAGAGAGTGGTCTCTCAACCGAGGTTGTTGAGACCATTCTAAGCTCCAGAGCTCCCGCTACGAGGAAACTATATTCACTATTTTGAGAGTTTTTCACTTCTTGGTGTTACCAGTGTCAGTGGAATCCGGTTAACTGTTCAGTAAACACAGTATTTGAGTTTCTGCAAGAACGCTTTGTATCAGGTCTATGTCCTTCCACGCTAAAGGTATACATGACGGGCTTTGCGGCTTTCCACACCCTGGTGGGTGGTACATTTTTGGGTCGAAACCCCCTGATTACTCGTTTCCTTCGTGGCACGTTGAGGCTGAGGCCTGCAACTAGCACTAGGCTTGCACTAAGCACTAGGCTTGAGACCTTGCAATAGTTCTAGAAGGCAAATCTGGGGCTCCCTTTGAGCCCTTAGATTTGGTCTCAGAGAAGTTCCTTTCTTTTAACACTATTTTCTGCTAGCTATTTCGTCCCTCTAAGAGTCGAGCCCTTCAGGCCCTTTCGGTCCCCACCTGCCTTGAGTGCACCGGGGATGGGCAAGGCAATCTTACCCCAAACATGGATATGTTCTTAAGGTGCCTACCATTATTCCGAGGCCTATTGTGCTGCAGGTTTCTGTCCTCAACCGTTTATCGGACCAGGAAAGCTGAACCTTTTGTGCCCAGTGCGAGCACTGGACACTTATGTTCATCGGACTTCTCTGTCGAGAAAGTCCTGCCTATTGAGCAAATAGATAGTCGAGACTCTTCTTCTTGCTTGTGAGTGGTCAGGGCTCATTCCACTAGGAGTATGGCTTCTAAGCTTTATTATCTGGAGTTCTCTCCAAGACGTCTGTGATGCGGCAGGCTGGTCCTCACCGCTCACATTCGTGAGGTTTTACAGCTTGGACCTGGATGCTGCCCCAGCTTCCCAGGTGCTTCTTAGTTTTCCGACAGTTTTATCACCTGGCATTTTGTAAGTACGGCGGATTGGGTATTCTCGTTCCCAAAGCGTCATCAACGCATCGCAAGTTCCCTCGAAAGGGAACGTCTCAGGTTACGACTGTAACCCTAGTTCCCTCAGAAGGGAACGAGACGATGCGTCGCCCTGCCATACTTCCTGCATCCCTGCGATCGACTTTGCTTCGGCTCTAAAAGCTAATGCGATTAATGCACCGGATGTGCTTATATCCTTTCCTGGTCATGACGTCACCCGCCCGTGGCGTTCATTCATTCCATTGGACTAGTTGACATACGTGCTTCAGAGGTAATCACACAAAGGCGTTCCCAAAGCGTCATCGACGCATCGTCTCGTTCCCTTCTCAGGGACTACTGTAACTAGAGTTACAGTCGTAACCTGAGACATTTACCTGGTTGGGACATCATTGGTTGAAGGCGGCAGTGCTGCCTATACAGGAAGGAGGCCAGGGGCTGATTGATGCCGCATCAAGAATAAAGGCCTTCAGAATCCAGACGGCACAGAGACTGCTCTATGGAGATATATGGCTGGAGATGCCTGTGCCCTCCCGAGGAGAGCGGGAAACATGGGTCTAGACCGCCATCTCTGTCTTGTGGATATTAATAAACTGGACCTTTCTGGACTGAGCTCTTTTTATAGGACAATTTTAAGAGTATGGACACTTTTTAATTTTTCATGGGGTGGAAATGGGACACAGAGATTATGGCTCAAAGAAGAACCGTTACTTTTTAAACTTGAATTGGATTTGGACATGTCTAAGTCAGATACCCTCTAAAGAGCCATGTGAAAAAAGCAAATATTATAAAAGATTGGTCTTTTAAAAACTGGCCATATGATTTCCACGAAAACATCTTTTGACTGGTGGTGAATCAACTGATGTGTTGTTCATAAAGGGTTCACTAAAAATCTCATATTAAAATAGAATTTAATTTCTATAAACTGGTCAATGGCATGTAAATGTTTAAATACAAATGGGGAGTAAATAAATGTATTTGTGATGTTGATAATGATGTCTGTTTGGAAATTTATATTTAAGTGTAACTTTGTTTGAAAAGGTTTATTATTATTTATTTTTCCCCCCCTTTTCTTGTCTTCTCCTGGTAATATTATGAATGTTAAAAGTTAATGGTTTTTTAACTTATTTGTAAAGAAATTTAAAAGTCAAAAGTCTCTCTCTCCCATCAGCCAATAATCTCGCTAGCTATAGCAAACTACATCAGCTAAAATCCATGACAGTATAATACTTAAACTGCAGTAAGTCACAAAAAAAAAATGAGGTGATGTGACTTAAATGAATCATGACACACACAACAACAACCTCCTATTACAATGTTACGGTGGAATTCTAAATGCAGATATTTTCACACCTACATAGAACTTTTGCTCTATTGATTTGCTGGGCCAGTCTGAGAGTTATTTCATAAATGTTCTATTTGAAAAGAAAAAGAAAAGAAGAAAAACATCTGAGAGGTCAAAAAAGACAAATAAGATCTTCAGTTCTGTGAACTTCAAATTATGAGTAGTAAATATTAATGAAATCCACAATTATTTGAATTTCAGTCCAATCTGTTTTCTGATGCTTTTTATGATTCTTATTATTCTTATTTTATTTTTTTATGGAAAAAAGAGAAAATATGTAAGAAAAAAAGTGCTTTAGTACTGCCCCACCTCAGGTGATCTGTTTACAGTCTGGTCTATATGAATCTGAACACAAGAGCATGCAGGCCTATCGTAAATCTCCTTCGCTGCAGGAGTGTTATTTCAGTGAGAAATTTTCCAAACATATGAATATATCTGGCTATATTTGCCTAATATGCTTGGTACTCATCTCCTGTACTTCTTCCCCCACTATCTGCTGAGTGTGCAGTCTCACTGTCTGGAGTCACACTAATTGGACCCCTCTCTGATTCACCTCTAAGACCCCAGTATGTTCAAACAGATAGGAAAATAAAACACAGCCCTAAAATAATGAGATTCCTCAGGTCGTTTCAAATGTAACAGAAAATGATGACATTTTGGTTTGAACCCAGCTGACTTCTTAACAATGTGAAGACAAAAGAAGGCATGAATGCTTAAAATCGCCCCCTATTACTTTGATATAATTACTCTGTATTAATCCCATCTTGATAATGACAGGGTGAGTCTCTCTCTTTCTCTTTTTCTTTCTCTCTCTCTCTGCCAATAAAGTACTCTGGATCCTTTGAAATAACTTTAAGAGAGAAAAAATAAATAAATAAAAGAGGGAAGGCAAAATAAATAAATAAATACAAAATAAATAAAAAAAATCTCCCACGACGGATTCAACACGAACATGTCTAGACCTCTTTTGAATGAAAAATGATACGTGAGGGAAAATAAAGCAATATGACCAGAAGGACCAGGAATTCACCAGATGAGTGTCAGCGGAGAGGTAAAAAATGAAGCATTTACCTGTTCCTAATCTAATTTCTTCATGGCTTTCTGTAGATATCGGACCCCGCTGTGAATAAGCTTAGTGTTTGCGCTGCCAGTCCCAGGTGAGAAATCGCTCCTCTCTGTCAGGCTCGTGGATAGTGAGGGAAACCGGCTCCGGATCAACGTCAGCCTGATATTTGGCTACTTATTCTCACCAGCACAAAATGTTTAGAATATATTACATATCATTTTCATATGCATCTTTCCTCTCGCTGTAATGTGCTTTAAAGGCGAACCTGGGGACTGGGGTAGCTAAGCTATATGAGAGGGCATTCATATCCCCATGGGAAACGGGAGACGTTAATATGTATGAGCGCACATGTGACTGTTAAAAATCTCTAAATGTTGAAATAATAGGGTTTATCTGAAGGTTTCAGACTCCAGCTTTTTTTCATGAAGTGTAATTAGTTTTTTTTTATTTATTTAAATAATTTAGACTTGCAAATTTGTTTGAAAGACTGCAAAGTAGCAGATGTAGGTGAGCGAGAAACTGTAAACGGGACACTCACAGGGACAGCACTCCAAACCTCTGGTTTCCCTGAGAAGTTACAAGTTGCAAATCCAAAAATTTAAAAATTCACAAAAAGAGAGAGGGGGGGAGGAAAAGAGAAAGTGGATTAGGAAAGGGGATGAGCGCAGTTTCAAAACCCTCCTTTCTCAATCTCTCGCTCACATTTTTCAATATTAGACAATGAAAGGAATAATAAAAACAAATAACAAATAAAAACATATTAAAGAAACCTTGAACTCGAGCATAGATAATTGATTTATGGAGTAACAGAGGAGACGATCACATGAAGTCTCATTTGGGAGAACCAGTGAGCCATACTTCAAACACAGAGATCAGGCTTTACCCTGCCACGTTGTCGGTTTCTGGAAGACGAAAATCCCTCTAAGTCCAGCACTTGCGATGAGGAGGCCTCCTGAGGAGCAGGCTGAGCCTGTGCGAGCAGTTCACACACAATGAGCTGCAGCGTTATGCAACAGCCGCTCAGAAAAGATCTGTCTACAGCTGCAAGTGGGACATACAAAACAGAGTGCCGCTCGAAATCCTCCTCTTGGTGCTAAGAAGAAGCAAATAGGATTGATCCAAATTTCTCAAATGAGGAAGACTATAAGGAAAGCCATGTCGTGTGTGTGTGTGTGTGTGTGAGAGAGAGAGAGAGAGAGAGAGAGAGAGAGAGAGAGAGAGAGAGAGAGAGAGAGAGAGAGAGAGAGAGAGAGGGGGGAGCTTCCATTATATTGGCTTCATGACTTGTACTATAGCCTACTGTATGAAAATGCATGTATTCGAGTCCATCTAGCAGTAGCGAGGATATCAGTGATGAGGATGGCATTGCTGTACCTTGGTTTTCCAAAGGTTTCCGCCAGTGTGTCAACCTAAGAAACCCAGTGTTGCATTTGTCTTTTAATTTTTATAGTTGAAACTCCAAGTGTGTCAAGCTCTTCCAAGCTCTCACTTCCAAATTTCCCCGTGTTTTGCTATTCTCACTGCAGAAAATGTGCAGAATAACAGTGTGTCAACACTCATGCACACTTCATATGGTTATAACTGTCTTCCAAACCCACACGATTTAGAGAAGAACTGTCTTTTATTACAGTTTATTGTCAACTGCTTACACACATTTTCAAAACTTTGCCTCTTTTTCTTCTTCTTTTTTTTTAAATTTACACACAAATTCAAGAATGGCACACACAAAATGCAAAATGAAGCACTGTATTCAAAATATCACAAACACATCTCAAAAGCAAACATTTGTCTTACGTTGCAAACATATTTGCCATAATATTATATTTTTGGATATATAATATGCACACAGTTATTCAAAAGCTAAGCTCGTCTTTCATGAGCTCCTATAAACATTTCTGTACAAGATTGAAAGTAATTGATAGAGAGATGTTGAAAAATTCACAGTAAACACAAAAGCAAGATTGAAACCAAACTATTTCACTGTAAGTATTTGGGGTTGTGAATATAGTATTACACAGTACGAAAAAGCTATAACTTGTATAGGCCTATTCTAAAGCCACGATTGGTTGGTGTTAAGAAAAGCAATGAGTGTTTGCACATGTGAGAAGGTAGTGTGAGGCAATCAAGAAAATCAAGATACTTCCTGTTAGATTTTTGTGTTACATAGAGAATTGTGTGTTGTGGTTTCCAAAAAGTTTTTATGAAATTGAAAACTGAGTCGAAGGCTGATAATTAGTGTATGGTTTTGCAGATTTAGTGTGTGGTTCTGGTGTTTGAGTGTCAGGTTTCAGAAATTGTCTGACAAGTAAGGATTTTGTGTGTAAGCAGTTGAAAAAAACTGTAGTAGTCACAGTAATTTCCTAAAGCAAGAACCTTATAATCAACACACCACGGAAACTGACAGAATCAGAGGTGTATCTTCATCCAGAGGGTCTGCCCCGAAACACGAATATCAGACTCCTCTGTGCGTTACATAACAGTGTGCTGCTTCTCATGGGACGCTGGCCATTATCAAATGCTCCAACACATGCACACCAACTAGCCATTCATTTCACTGTCACATGACTTCAGGGGACTCTATGCATTTATAAATGTGTTCATTACTATGCAAGTCTTCATATTCAATATGATGGATTCAGCAAAACACAAATCATGCATTTTCTGCAGAAGGACAGAGAGAGAAAAAAGTGACAGCAGAAAAAAATAAAGAATGATCAATCACATGCTAATTTATTTACTTCCCCCACTCCTAACGAGTGACCAGCATGATTAATCACAAATATGCACGCCACATGCATATGACATTGTTTAGTGAAATCCAGTGTGATTTCAGTGCTCTCCGTAATCCTGTGTTTGACAAAGAACACATGGTTGGAATTTTCTTTAAAACATAGTATTGAAGGTGTAAACATTCTGCATTTTACTATATAGACCTGCATACACGATTGTATCATAATCTACACAAATTTTGGACAGATCAGCTTCTCACCCATTATTTAGAAGACATCAGATAAATAGAAAAGAGTGGAATTGTATATTATTTGTAACTCATAACTCACATTCAGGAAAAGCAAACGAAACCAACTTGAATCTTAGTGTCACCACCTTCAACACCCTGTGCAACACCTCATTGGAAGCAAAAAATAAAATAACAAAAATATCTATTTATTATATCAATCCTTTCAATTGGAGAGCAAATTTTAGAGCTTCTCGGATGTTCCCCGTGAAGTAATTTCACAACTTCTTCAGAAGATATCTTAAAATATTTTTAATGAAATGCTTCTAATCAAGGTCAAATTATTAAAACTTTTCTGCCATATTAATTCTACAGCTCTATATTTCTATATATAGAGCTCCTAATGGGCAGGTTGATCAAATTAACACAATAGAAGCAAATCTGTAACTGGCTGTTAAAAAAAAATAGATGTAGAAAAAACAACATTTATTGGCTCTTGTGAGACTCATGAGTGTTTTATGATGAAAGGGAAACTAAACTGTTATAATTAGCAGAACATATGAACATATTTGCTAAAATGACTTTGCAGAAGCTGAAGGGTAATTAATTAGACTAACTGGCAGCACTTTTCATCTTCCTTCAGACTGACAGTGATTTTTTTTTTTGTACTGAAGCACAATTTAACAATTGATTGTGGCATAAGAGCCCACCTGCAGCTTGAGAATTCATTTTCACACAAGAAGGAGAGAGAGAAAAAAATCCTCAACTAGGATATATTGCCCCATGACATGAATATGCAAGAACTCACAATATGCCGGCAGAGTCATTACTAATGTTACTGCCAATTACAAGGCATGTCATGACACTGATTCATGAATATTCAACACTGACAGATCTTCATGCTCGCCGCAGTGATGCATCTCGTTTTACAGCTTCACTGAGGTAGAAGAGAAGAGACCTTCATCACAGCGCAGAGGAGCCATCCTGCAATACAAGCTGTTTCATTAGGGTTAAATAGTTAAATGTGTGTTATATAAAAATGCATGAAAATGATGGAGTACTCCCTTGTTCCATAGAACTCACATTAAAGCATATTAAGTAGAGATTTAGTCCTGAAAAGAAGGAATCTTAAATTGGAAAAAAGACATAGACCAGTGCCTTGAGCAAAAGAGGTACTTTAAGAAGAGGTATGGATTTTTTATATTTTTTAGATTAATCTACTGTGGAATTGAATCATGCAAACAACAACGTCTGACCTTTTTGAACCTGCATTAAAATGGGAGAGATTTCATCATCTCTAAATCAAGCTCAATCACATCAAGCGTGGAGTGATGTTTTTAAATCATAAAGTCATCTGTTGGCCAATGCCACCAGATTAATGCTGCTTATCTCATATAGGGAGAGAGGTGGACACATATGATCCTTATCTAAATAGGCTCTTTGTGCCTTTTTAGGAGACAATGTCTAGGTTGGACAGTGAGTCAACTCTCCTTGATGATAGCATGTTAGTACGTCACAGTGGTAACTCAATTTCAAAAGTCTGTTAAAAAGACATTTCCAATTAAAGTAGAGTTGGCTTGCATCATTACTTAGCAGATCAGCAGGAACATGCAAAAATAGGAGGAAGCTCTCTCACTCACAAACATGAATTAGTTAATGGCCTTAAATGTACTATACCCCAATGTTCAGGCCAACAGACTACACACCGTCAATTCTAGTTTTAAACTGAGATGCTGATAACCAAGTTATACTGTAATCTCAAAAAAGACTAAATCATAATAAAATGTTTAGGATTAAATCCTGTTTTTTATCCGTCAAGATCAGTAATGCCATCTCAGGGGATGTTGTCTATTTCAAGTAATATGGCTGCAAAACTCTTCAATGTGATGACTTCATCACAATTAAGTAACCCTTAAATTTTTAAATGACAATGACACTGGTACAGCTTCGATTTTCTGCCCTGACTCTAGACGGTCTAACATGAGCAACATAAAAACATATTCAACTCAAACATTTGTAACGCTGTCCATGGTGCTTCACCTGTTTCAGTTTTCAGGTTATAGTGCTGAATGGACAGCTCCTGTCAAACACTGTACTCCCTGAACATCTATTCATCAGGATTACTTTATTTTGCTATTTTTTCTCTGTTTTTTTTTTTTTTTTTTAGTTGTTAAAGAAGTAAATATCATGTTGGCTGTTAATGATCTAAGTCAGGATAGATCTATGTAAATCTTTCCACTGTATATCTTTTGATCTTATGATATCCGTATATATTGCCATTCCCCTCTGAAATGCATACCGAGCAGCACACACACAAGCACACACATGTTGGGTTTTCATATTTTCTAAAGACATTCCATTGACATAATGATTTTTATACTGTACTAGCAGTATATTATATCCCCTAACTCTACATCATAAATTCGTGTGATTTATAAGCTGTTTTGCTTCTGGGGACCAAACATGTCCCCACAAGGCCAACTATTAGTATTACTATCCTTGTGGGGACATTTGGTCCTCATAACACCAGGACCACACACACACATAGACACACATTCTTCAGCGTTTAATAATTGGGAAATAACTTCAGTCCAATTTGATTGCTCTTCATTTGCTGCCTCTTCTTCCCCATGAGCAGTGATTAAACTATGCATATATATAAGGCAGTTAGTAATTAAATGAGCCAATGGGCAATTATTGCTTAATTGTATGTAATTTCCCTTCATTAAAAAGGTAAATGAAAGCAGACCATATTGTGGATATAAAACATTAGATATAGCAATAAACCCAATCAGGTGTTGAGCACATGGCTGGCCGCTTTGCCTGTCATTGGTTATGTGGAACATGACTGCCAGTTTTGGACATCATTTTTAAATGAGACATCATGGACTCATGGGGCAGTTCTGTCCCCACATATCAGTCTTGAATGGCAGAGCAGTGTCTGTGGCTCATTGACAATTTGTTCGACATAAAGCTAGAATACATTGGTCATCGCTGTATTTGCATGCATTTATAATGTATAAAACATAATCCAAAATTATTGCCTCGTGGGTGGTGAACAACAGTGTCCTCTAGAGGAGACTACCACCATTTGGAGAACACTACAGTGGTTTTAGCACACAGCTACAAACATCATGCAGCCAGAAAACAATCAGTTTTGTAAGAGGTATTAAGAAAACCTCACAGGCCTTAATTGTATATCGTGTCATAGAAAAGGGACTGAGCAGAGTTTTTTACATATTGTGGTTTTAACTACAAGGCCAAGAAAAGTCCATTGTGGTAGAGAGAAGCAATAATTAGAAGGTTTGTTGAAAGAGGCTTTTCACATGATGCTGAGTGAGACCTGTCTCAAATAACAGTAACACCCACCCAGTCAGATACAGCAGGACAAAGACTGTTTGAGGGGAAGTGACCTTTTTCTAGACTGCAGGCATGGACTGTCAAAGCCGTTGTTTTCTGAATTACATTTCTTCATTTTTAACACATTTATAAAATATGTATTTATAACAATATATAACAATAATTAAATTCAATTGAAACGACTATAAGAATCCCTCTACTAATGACTCCACTGCATGCCTGCAAAACTTGCACAAATAGATGCAAAGATGTAAAGATTCTGAATATTGAGCTATCTGATGTCTTAAATGGGAAGCTCTTGTTTAATAAAAGCTGGGCTGTGTTGAGTTTTGTCAACAAAGCCAACAGGGCCCACTCATGCCATATTTGTTGAGATGTAGTTCTATCAATTTATTTAATATTTCATTTTCTACTGCTGTTTCACAGAGTATTGACCAATGGCTCTAGGATATTTTTCCCATATTATTTGTTGTTTAAACTAATATTAACATCATTTACCAAACCATCTTTAAGAAAACAAAACAACAACAAAAAAACATAGCTTTATGATATATGTATATGTAATGAATTAAAAGATTGAGAACAAATAAATACCGTAAGTATCATTCATATTGTTATCTTTATTCACAGTGTTTTATGTGAAACGACTTTTAATAATTGTAATTTCTTAGCGTTTATCAAAGTATACTGTGCATACTGAAATATGCATCACAAAACAGAGGTAAATTGCTATTCGATCATGGGGAATATATACAGCAGATCTCAGTGAAATCACAGGCATGCACCGGCTGTCAGTCAGTCCTCAGATTGGCAGAAGAGTCTCGCACCTGATTGGTGCTACTCACATATGACGCAGATGACGTACTGAACTCAAGCACGTGGGTCTCACATAAACAAAGACACATTGGCAGACAGAGCTCTACATGCCAGTGTTGAGCTCCGAGCTGTGCGGACAACACGCTGTACTGGACATTTACACACATATTCTGCATCACAAGCAAATGGATACAATATAGTTTTGCTGATGGTCTACTAAGGTATGTCATTGCCTTTCTTTCAATTCCTGTGCAAATATGCAGTTTAAAGCAAGCATAGCAAATTTGTCCTATGGTATGTTTTCTTTAAAAAGTCTGTGATTTCTGTTTGTTGGTTTCTGATGTTTTTTTGCAAACTATTTTGTTGTTTTTCTAATAGCTGCGATCTGAAATCAGTTTTTATTCAGTCCTTGTCTGAGACCAGAGACCAGCGCACGCTTATGTGAAATTGTAAAATTTATGTGAAATTGTGTGTCTTCAGACATGCATTTATTAAAATTCATTAAACTCATTAAACAGAGTAAAAACAAATAAACAATCGCGGTGCGCAAAACCTTAAACTTTCAATCCATCACGAATATGCACATGTTCTGAAAGGGCGCAAGAAAGTATTTTCAAATTTTTCAAATTTTCAAGTATTTTCAAAAGTTTCAGTGAGCTCTAGCATTTTGTATAGTTACTACATGGAGCTACTAACATGTGATGCAAAATCAAGTGAAAGTTGTGTGTTTTGTCAGAGGGAGAATCCAGAGCCGAGTCGTTTGTCTTGAACCCTGTATTACATTTCATCTGTTATTATCATCACCTTCACCAAGATCTGCAGTGGAACAGTCCCACGACTGAAGGTACTTTTCACTTAAAAGTGATTTTGCAAAGTTGCATGTAAGCTGAAAACACTGCTTTCGATGGGCATGCGGCTTTTATTCTCAGGCTGTCTTTCTGTTTTGTATTGATTAGGCTCCTGTTTTGTTCGCAGCCATGCCCTGCGTCCAGGCTCAGTATGGCTCATCCCCGCAGGGCGCCAGTCCTGCATCTCAGAGCTACAGTTACCACACCAGCGGTGAATACAGCTGCGATTTCCTCACACCAGAGTTTGTGAAGTTCAGCATGGACTTAACCAATACCGAGATCACCGCCGCCACCACCTCTCTGCCCAGCTTCAGCACCTTCATGGACAACTACAACACCAGTTATGACGTGAAGCCGCCCTGTCTTTACCAGGTGCCCCATTCTGGAGAACAGTCCTCTATCAAGGTGGAGGAAGTCCAGATGCACACATACCATCAGCAGAGCCATTTGGGCCCGCAGTCAGAGGAGATGATGGCCCACCCCGGGCCAATGTACTTCAAACCGTCCTCACCTCACGCTCCAGGAACGGCGAACTTCCAGGTTCAGGCCAATCACATGTGGGAGGACCCGGGCTCCTTGCACTCTTTTCATCAGAACTATATGACCTCGCATATGATAGATCAGCGCAAGAACCCCGTGTCCAGGCTCTCCCTCTTCTCCTTCAAGCAGTCTCCACCAGGAACACCTGTTTCAAGCTGTCAGATGCGCTTTGACGGGCCTCTCCATGTGTCCATGGGGCACGACGGTCCCGGATCGCACCGAGCCCTGGACAGCCAGAGTTTCGCAGTGCCCAGTGCTATCAGGAAACAGGCGGGCATCGCTTTCACACACTCCCTGCAGCTCAGTCATGGTCATCAACTGATGGACAGTCAGGTGCCGTCACCTCCGTCTAGAGGATCACCGTCCACCGAGGGTTTGTGCGCGGTGTGTGGGGACAACGCGGCGTGTCAGCATTATGGAGTCAGAACGTGTGAAGGGTGCAAAGGCTTCTTCAAGGTAATTTTTCTATTATTATTTGTATCATTATTATTGATAATAATAATAATTTGTGGTTTGGTCGCCGCTCTTATCGGTTTTCTCTAATAGCATGAGACATGATCTGACATTTGAGGAAATTAAGCATATATATATATATATATATATATATATATATATTATCTTGCTCCATATCTGATCAAAGATAATTTACACCTAAAATAATATCAATGTTTGTTTCCTAAATTGCCAAAAGTTGAATTGTATGTAATGCAAACGAAATCTCATTGCCCACTTTTTAGCGTACAGTACAGAAGAACGCCAAATATGTGTGTTTAGCCAATAAAAACTGTCCTGTGGATAAGCGCCGGAGAAACAGATGTCAGTATTGCCGATTTCAGAAGTGCCTGGTGGTCGGGATGGTAAAAGAAGGTAAATCGCTACAATATTTGTCTACACTTCTCAAACGTGCGGAGGGGATACATGCATCTTCATCGCTGTTCATTAGAATGTTGCCCTAACTTACATACTAGAGTAGTGTGCAAATCCAATTATAGTTATCCCTGATTTAATTGTAAATACATTTTACAACAAGCATAACAGCTCCTTGATAGTAACAGTCTTGTGTTGTTTTGACAGTTGTCCGGACCGCCAGCTTAAAGGGTCGGCGAGGCCGTTTACCCTCCAAACCCAAAAGTCCGCAGGAGTCTTCGCCCCCCTCTCCGCCCGTCAGTCTGATCAGCGCCCTGGTCAGGGCTCATGTGGACTCCAACCCTTCTATGAGCAGCCTCGACTACACCAGAGTGAGTTATATTACATTCATCTTTAATTTTACCCATCAGTTTAGACTTTAAGATAAGAAAGTCAAAATATGACTCGCGTATGTCTCTTGATGCGCACCCTGCAAGAAACTGACAGAGCCAATATTAGGAATTTAATATCATACAGTGTTTCATTATAAACTTTCAACACTTTAAGAGTGGCATATTTTACTGTCTAAATTGCTTTTGCAAGAAAGAAGCCAGTGAAATACAGACACAAGTTAAATTAAAGAGGGGGGAAACTCTCCCCCTTTTAGAAATGGGCTTTGCAATTTCACGGGTTATATATTTTAAGGGACCTCATTAAGTCATGTTTAAATTAAATTCCAGTTCCAAGCCAACCCGGACTACCAACTGAGCGGAGATGACACACAGCACATCCAGCAGTTCTACGACCTCCTCACCGGATCCATGGAGATCATCCGCGGATGGGCAGAAAAGATTCCCGGGTTCACCGACCTGCCGAAACCGGATCAGGACTTGCTGTTCGAGTCCGCCTTCCTGGAGCTTTTTGTGCTGCGCCTTGCGTACAGGTACCGAGGCTTCTGGAGAAGTGGATTTGCTGCTTCGAATTTTATTGGCTCTGTAATAATTAGGAGCCGCTGAAATCCCTGTTTAATGCGCGAAGTAATTAATGGGCTCTTTGTCGTTAATTTCAGGTCCAACCCGATGGAAGGCAAACTCATCTTCTGTAACGGGGTGGTGTTGCACAGACTGCAGTGCGTGCGTGGATTTGGCGAGTGGATTGACTCTATAGTAGAGTTCTCGTCTAATCTTCAGAACATGAATTTAGACATGTCTGCTTTCTCATGCATCGCTGCCTTAGCTATGGTCACAGGTAAGATCCGTTTTTACCATACTGTTCAGATAATTGTTACTGTTTTTTTTAATGTTCTAATTGGCTAGAATAATAATAATACTTATTATTATTTTGCAGAGAGACACGGACTTAAAGAACCCAAGAGAGTTGAGGACCTTCAAAACAAGATAGTAAACTGTCTGAAAGATCAAGTCACCTTCAATGGATGCGGCTTGAATCGTCCGAACTATTTGTCGAAACTGTTGGGGAAACTACCTGAACTGCGCACACTGTGCACACAGGGTCTGCAGCGCATCTTCTACCTAAAACTAGAAGATCTGGTCCCACCGCCAGCAATAATCGACAAACTGTTTCTTGACACTCTGCCCTTCTAAACCGAGAGAGAGAAGAGGAACAACTATTTCAAACAACCTCAGAGAACTTCCACAGACTCCCTTAAAAAAACTGAAAGTCTGATTTTTCAAACCATGCCAACCACCGCCAAAAGAAAAAGGATCCAACAATTTAAAGGCTGGAAAACTCCACGCGAAATAAATAAAAAAATAAAATAATAATTATACATTTTGCCATCGGCAAGCGATTTTTCCCTTTTTATCCCACCCACTATCTGCCTCTGAGTATCTCAGAACAGATACAAATGTAAAAAAAGAAAAAAAGTAATAATAATATGAGAAATTATAATAAAAGTCCAATAGTTTGCCTGATTTTGAACAATGACAAATATCTCGCCACTAATCATAGTTAACTGCAAACGTCTGTATTCTTGGAAAAATCAGAGTAGTAGAGTGGAGTGTATCATACGCCATTTCTATAACCTATTCAATAGATTTATGTGATTTATATGATGTGTATAAAGCTTGTACAGAGACAGTTTTTTCTTTCTTTTATAACTTGTGCCTGTGTATCTCTGTCAGGTGGAAAGGAGACGCATGTTGTAGAGGACTCTTGTCTCTATTACACACTCTATATTCCGGACACTATGTAGTCTGTTAGATTTTATAAAGATTCGTAGTATTGGGACAACTTTTAAATATGGCACATGTGGATACAAATACCAGTATCATCTGTACAGGTAAAAAGGGACCCATAGTGTTTGTTAAATTGTCAGACATTCCTTGTTTGTATGTGTTGTATGTATTGTTGCTGTTTAATATAAACGTTTATATATTTATTTTGAGTTTGCCGTTAAAGCATGGTGCAGTTGAAATTATTTCAGACGCATCACCGTCGTCTTTGTTGAATGTCTCATATGTGATTTAATTTGCCATCTTTTTTTCCTGTAGGTGTGTGAAAATCATCACTGCCTTTTTTCTATGGTTTAACTAAATATACGCATTCGGTTCGGTTCCGAATCCGAATCAAACTCCACGAGAAAAGAACATTTAATGTTTACAAATAAAACTTTTAAATAATTTCCAAGGTGGATCCGTGTTTCTTAATGTCATTTCAAACTGAAGAGGGGATTCATTGTACCTAAAATAAACTTTTTTTTTTCTGGAAATGATCAGAAATTGCTCAAGGAAAAAACTACATAGCTCAAGGAAAAAACAAAACAATAACAACAATTTATTTATTTTTTTTTTTTTTTACATTTCCCTAACGTGAAAGGTTACACTTTATTTTTTAATTTTCATAAAAAAAGTAAGCGTAACCTATATATCGACTGAATATGACATTTAAACCGCTGATAACCATTTTCTGATATATCTATTTTACCAGGGTTTTTTCTCATCCAAATACGAATAGACAGAGTAAAAATAAATACTTCTACTACTAACAACACTTCAACGAATTCGCTTAAATACGGAAGCTTTTTGAAAGTTTGCCCCACAATATAAAAAAATAAATAAAATAAAGCATTACGCACTGTGTGGAAATGTATTTCCATTTATTCTAAATAGTTTTGCGCTCTAAAAAAAAAAGATCTGAACAGAAATATATCACATAGGAGTATTCGTCATTCAAATGCATAAAATTGTTTTCGCAAATAGAACGTGAGATAGGCACAGGTGTCTTAAAAACTATTAATTCTGTTAAAGTAGGTTATCAAAATGAGACCGATGGATGAAAAAGTAATATACAAATATTGCATCTAAATTATCTATTTTTAAAAGAAACGAAATGAAATTCCGACAATTTTACTGAGCTAATTAGAGCGAGCATACAGCTTTTATGCTGTTTCATGCATTCAGTAAATTTCAGTAAATTTCTTTTATACATTTTTTTTTTACTCCGATTTTTATTCTTTAACTTTAATTCAGGATACGGAATTGGAGCAAGGTAGTTCTTGCATAGGTAATTAAATGTAGAAAAATAAGTAAGCTAATCATATAGCACATAAAAGAAATCGTCTAAATATCTTAAAATGACGCAGCCAATTATAAACATGAATGCGTAATATATTATTATTATTATTATTATTTTCAGTTATTTATCAATTCCGGGACATTGCTCCATGTTTGGTTTTAAAGTTTCAGATTGTGTTAAGGAACATTACAATTAAATGATAATAAAACATAGCGAAAGAATATTTATTTTACTCTTTATATTATACTTCGTAATAATAATTATTTTTGTTATACTCTCATTAGCTGCTCAATTACAGGTTGGTATGCCACACCAATGACAATGAGCTTAGACAGGTATCATTCTCTATATTATTTAAAGCAGTGCGGATTTTAAAAATGCAAGCGTGCGTATACATGAATTGTGTGTGGACTTGTGTGTCTAAAACCAAAAATAAACACGCATCAATGATTTTAAGGTTCTATAATCTGCCCAGCTTGATCATCTACTGACGTTAACACCAAGCGCACAAAGAGTATGCATTTATTTTGCCATTTCAAACTCCTGCAGGATATTTGCAGCACAATGGAAAAACCACATAATCACAAATTAGATTTAATTATTTTATATTTAAAATGTGTGTATAAACTAAAACGTGCATGCTTATCTTGGAGACTTACACTGAATTTGTTGCAAGCAGGTGCAGTGTGAAATACTGTACAAATAAACTTGACACAGTGACTCTAAAAACATTACTGTAACCCAGGAAAGGATGACAATATTTAGACCATAAATCAATGAAAAATATGAACCTAGCACACAAACTTGTGAACATCTGCATTTTGCTATGTCCGGTGGGACTTTCTCCTATGGCTTTGGATGGGAGATGATAGATTTTGGGGAAACGTTTTACATCTAACCTGGAATCAGAGCTAAAACAGACCTGCTGTAACATGTTTGTCATAACTGTAAATATATATATTACATTACTGAAAAGTGAAGAGTTCTTTACAGAATTCTGTCTTAAGTAAGTATATATTTGGTTATATATATACAGTATATATATATATATATATATATATATATATATATATATATATATATATATATATATATATATATATATGCACGTTCATGCTCACTTTCATTGTTCATTACTGAAAAGTGAGTTTTTTACGGAATTCTGTCATTCACCATTCATGTCCATGTAGCTCAGAGAGGTCATGAAGGTGCCTCTGGGCAACGTCTGGGAAAGCTTATAATCGCACAATCTCTCTCTCTCTCTCTCTCTCTCTCTCTCTCTCTCTCTCTCTCTCTCTCTCTCTCTCTCTCTCTCTCTCTCTCTCTCTCTCTCTCTATCTCTCTCTCTCTCTCTCTCTTTCTCTCTGCTTTCCTTTCTCCCTCATTCTCCTTCTCTCATCAGGCATGGCATGGCTGATCTTTTCCCAAAGTTCTCACAAGGCAAGGAATTGTCTGAATAATTAGATCTTCATAGCAAAAAGACTAATTCCAAGTCAAATTAAGATTACACTCAAAAGCAGTTTGCTGACATTTAGCAGATCAGTTAGAGGGACGCTCTGCAGTGTCACAAGCTTGTACCGTGTTGACTGAAGCAATCATTTAGGTTGGCAAGGGCCTAATCTCTCCACAAAGAAAAAAAGCAGCGTGTGACAGAGAGACACGCTCACCTTACACATGTCGAGGTATTTCCAGGCAGCTCTAGTGCTTTCACTCCAATCCAGCGTGTTTAAATAGAGACAAATCACAGAGCATTTCACTGCTGCTTTATCTGTTCTGACAGAGGGGACGAATATGGCGGCGGTCTCCTATATGCTTTTGGTCTGTCACTCTGCTCTCTGGATTCTGCTTAGCACTGCAGATAATGCAAACGCAGAAGGAAGGATGGAAATAACACGCTCCGTCTGCACACGGAGAGCTCAGAGGCTGCAGGCACTTTGTCGTAAGTGCTAGAGCTGGAAACCTAAGAGGAGCGAAATTATAAAGCAGTGCTCCACTCGGACAGATCCGGACAGTCTTTTACTGATGGGATAGATGCCCTAAAACATAGTCATTAAGCAGTGCAGGATGCGTTCTACCTACTTCATAGATGATTTCAGTAACTCATAGAAACCTCGGAGTAACAAGGTCAGGCAGATGTAGCTGAAGAACTGAACTGAATGAAAAGCTTCTTCCCACCAGGGACACAGCAACTTTGATCAATTCTGTTGTGTGGTTTACATTTGCTCCGCAGTCTTTGCGAAAAAAAAAACACACTTTAAATATCGGTTTCCATATGCAGTAGCAGGCAATGGCATCCGTGACATGTGGGCTCGCAAACACTGTGGAAATCTGTGCAGAGCTAAAGCAGAGATTGTGTGTTGGTAGAGCGCGCAGCTGGGTTTACAGACAGATGCTCATGCATGGCCTTTAATGCAGTCCCTTCAGCTCACATGTGTGTCTATACAAATCTAAAAAAAAACAAAAAAACTAACAGACTGTGTATTTCATTTCAACATTTATTTATGTCTGGCACAATAAAAGACTCAATATTTCTGTCCAACGATCTGACTGAGAAGAGAAGAGAAACAGCACTGTCTGATGAGGAATGCTTTATTTGGAAATACATGGAAACGTTTAAATATTAAACGATGTGTCCCTTTGGTTCACTCACTCTCAGTTTTTCAGAAACAGCAGTGATCTCTGCCCTCTGTAACCTCTGGCCTTCACTGAGTTTGAGTCAGACGGGTGTATGTCTCAGAGCAGTTTATGACACTTCTTTTTCATTGTTTTACGTGAGGACTTGGAGTCTCTTACATATAGGGGAGACCGGGGCTAGTTGTCACAATTTTTATATCTAAGGGTTACATATAGGGGAGACCGGGGCTAGTTGTCACAATTTATATATCTAAGGTTTACATATAGGGGAGACTGGGGCTAGTTGTCACAAGATTTATATCTAAAGTTTCAAGTTTCAAGCATCTAATTAAACTTCATTATTTTTTGTGATTTCTGTCCAACAAACTAAAATCAAAATGTCATCTTATTCTATCTAACAAAAGTCACAACAGAACTCAATAACACCACCATTTAAAAGCACGTATTACTTAATTTATACAATGAAGCTAGAATTTATTAGAAAGTTTGTGTTCTCAGGACAAGAACATTTTCAATAGATTTCAGTTCAGAGCAAGTTACATTCATTTTGTACAATTGATTCAATGCAATGAAAAGTTTTGTTGGTCAATGTAGTAGGTAGGTTTACCTTGTTTGCTGTTTTATTAAGTGCTGTGTTTCATTTATTTATTGCAATTTATTTTCTACTAAAAAGGTAAAACAGGCTGTTTAATGTCAGATTCGACAAGTTACTCGATGTTATGTTAGAACATGATCTGATAATAGGACGTGCTGTTGCAAATGGTCAATGCGTGGTAAATAAACCATCCTGTATAATTGTACCTGGGAAATAACAGTGGAAATGTTCAAAAGGTGTTTTAGGAGTGTATTTATAAGCTTTCAACAACAAACCATGTAGTGAAATACTCACTGAGTAAACAATAGACAATTTTTTCTCAGTCTCCTGTATTGGGATTGATTCTATATTTTCATGATAATATAACAGATACCCATTGTGTTTGCTTGCTTTTATGCAGACTCATTCACAGCTTTCACATCATTAGTCAAAACCGAAGAAAAAAAACTACAATAAAACAGAAAAATAACACTTAAATGTTAAATTATAAATAGGAACTTCTTTTAGTGATGTTTAGAATAATAACATTTTTCTATATTCTTGCCAGTATTAGTATAATAGTAGACTTAAATAGACTTTGTTTGAGTTAAAACAAAAACAAACAAAACAAAGAGAGAATAATGATTGTGAAGAAGTTGCATCGTATACTGTACGTCCTGGTTCTTGCAGTCGGTGAACAACAGTTTATCATGATATTACAGTGTGTATCAGTAAAGTGGGTCAGAGACTTTACACAATCCATACTACATACAGTTAGAGGTCACAACACACACACACACACACACACACACACACACACACACACACACACACACACACACACACACACACACACACACACACACACACACACAAATGTTTTACATATTATGTTGGAGTGACAAAAGAGTGAATGTATTCAACCTATTTGATATTGTTTAATTAGACTATCTTTTCAAACATGATCACACATCTTCAATAGACCGTTTCCCTTCACTGCAAAACAACAACAATTATCAATTGGACACATATTAAGCATGTCTCTTTGTGTGAAAGACAACACACGCACACGCACAAACGCACGCATACACACACACACACACACACACACACACACACACACACACACACACACACACACACACACACACACACACACACACACACACACACACACGTACACACCCACCCACACACACACACACACACAAGCAGAGAGAGTGATCACTCTTTACATCATGTATATTAGTAATCTGACACCAATCCTTCAGTCATGAAGGAGAATGACCAGATGTCAACCAATGACTGATGTCACTGCATGTGGAAATCAAAGCGCTGTCCCTCTGAGTTCTAACAGATGTTATCACACACATCAGGACCGTAAAAGATACTAATTATTTAAAGATCCACTTAAAAGTGACTGACTGCAGCCGTGGAAGACACACTACTCATAAATATTTAGCTCAGACACAAGTTATGGGATGACCCGCTGTTGTACATTGATTCCTGATGAACATTGTTAAATTATTATTTCAAGTGTGGTCAGCAACACTGTCCTGCATATGTAAGTAATGCAAATCTAGATAAAGGGGAAATGAAGAGGAAGTAAAAATGGTTACACTTTATTTTAAGGTGTCCTTGTTACAGTGTAATTACAAATAATTATACAAATAAGTACTGGGTAATATTAATTAACAACGTGTACTTACTATAGGATTAGGGTTTGTTTAAAGGTTAGTTGCATGTAATTATGCATAATTTACTGTTATTGCTATAGTAAGTATATGCAACATGTAACAATGACACTGTAAAATAAATTGTTACAGTAAAAATCAACAAAATATCAAGATTATAAAATATATATATAATTTTGAAAACCTTTCTTAAGCATGTGTGTGTGTGTGTGTGTGTGTGTGTGTGTGTGTGTGTGTGTGTGTGTGTGTGTGTGTGTGTGTGTGTGTGTGTGTGTGTGTGTGTGTGTGTGTGTGTGTTGTGAAATCAGGGTGATTTTGACACTTTTTGCCAACGAGATGACATGGAAAAAGTGTCATAATCAACCTGAATTCAGATTAATAATTACAGAAATTATTCAAAGATGCAATTACATGCAGTTATTTTTTAAAATACTGATTGGGACACTTTTTCCAAGTCATCTCAATATAATATTTTATTTATGTGTATTGTATACACACACACATATATAAAATATTATAATAAATAATGATAATAAAAGTAAAATATAAGATTTGTTTGTTTCATTTTGTTTTGCACAATGTCAAAATTTAAATGTGTTATTGTTATTGTGCGCATCTATCTCCAGGAGCGGTTCCAGGTTCAGTGGATATCTGGATTTTGACCTTTTCAGCTTTATGTAGCCGCTGCACACTGATGCTGATGACAGATCTATGTCACTGAAATTACCAGGCATGCAAAGTGGTAAAAGCAAGTTGATAAAAGCAATCAGCACTTGGTGTCTCCAAAGCTAGTAAAAAACATGAAAAATAAAAAGATAACTATGGACTGCACTTGTGCTGGTCCTCCTGCAGACAAAGCTGGGCTGCTGTATTTAATGCAGACTGTGTCTGCTGTGAATATGGGTTTGCATGTTAAACAGATCCACGGCCCATGCAGCTTTTATTGAAGTATTGAACAGGGTCATTATGTCTTCTGATCTGATTGATAAACTAAGGTAATCATTTCCATCTCAGTAACATGCGGAAGCAGTTAATGTTTCCCAGGGCAGGCATGTTTCCGATTCAGTTCCTTTTAATGAACCTTCCCTTACTGGTCAGTGGAGTAGAAAAAAAAACATTCATTCATGTCTTACGGGAAAATAGACAGGGAGAGATTAAGTTTAGTAAATGGAACAACAGATGGCAGATGACCGGGAGAATTGTGATTTTGTGTGTGTGTGTAAATTATTGCTTTAATATGTATGACTAATCAGAATAATTATGTTAAATAACTGAGCTTTTAAAAGTTGATGACCAAACACTGCAGGGTCTGAAGACAACACAGACACAAATTATAGGCATATTTTGATGACTAAACGTTTTTAATTTAGAGTGCATGTTGTGCATGTGCATCTGATGTCATGATGTAAAATGTCAAAGTGATGGGCAACATTCCCCCTATCAGCATGTACTTACACTGAACCTGCAACAACATCTATAAACCACTATCTCTCTCAATCTCGCTCCATCTGCATCTCACTCTCTCTCTATGAGACAAACCCATGCAAGAGTAATGTGTTAGTGCTTGGTAAATTGCACAGGCTTTTGTCCTGAAGGAATAAAGATGTAAAACTGTGCACGCCTCATTTCTGACATTTGGCATTTGTAAATATTCCATTTTATTCTGAAAATAATATAATAAAACACTGAATGCATTTTTGTTTTTATGTTTTCGAGGAGAGTATTGTTTGGTAAAGGGTTGAAACCACATAGTATGACTTTTCGAATGAATAGATGAAGAACACTTACTATGTGTCAATACATCCGTTTGTCTAAACACATAAATTATCATCTTTTCTTTTCTATTTCATCACACACGCACACACACACGCACGCACGCATGCACACACATATATATTGATTGTAGGCCTCACTGACCTGAGGATTAAATTCATCATCACTTTTAAATTGTCCTTGCCAACATTTTTACAAAGACAATTTAAAGTTATGATGTTAACATTGTTACAAAGATTTTGTACACTAAAAAATAGTTTGTTCATTTAACTTAATTTAAGATTAGATTTGTACAACATGACTAAAAAAAAAAGGGTGTTCTCGGTCAAAAATGACCAGCCTTGTAAAAATTGCTTGTAAATCTCTCATTATGCTATACTATTATCACCAAATATTGGATTCAATCTTTTTGTCAACTTGTTTTCTTTCAATTAGGACAGGTTTTATATTTCTTTTTGGAACTGATTGATCGTATGCCTCATTGATCTGTGCCTCATTGATCTGAGGATAAAGTTCATCTCTGTGAAAAAAAAGCCTGTAATACTCAAAACAGTTTGTGTGTGTATGTGAACGTGTGTGTATGTGTGTGTGTGTGTGTGTGTGTGTGTGTGTGTGTGTGTGTGTGTGTGTGTGTGTGTGTGTGTGTGTGTGTGTGTCTGTGTGTGTGTGAGTGTATGTGAGTGTGTGTGTGTGTGTGTGTGTGTGTGTGTGTGTGTGTGTGCGTGCGTGCGTGCGTGTGTGTGAGAGAGAGAGAGAGAGAGAGAGAGAGAGAGAGAGAGAGAGAGAGAGAGAGAGAGAGAGAGAGAGAGAGAGAGAGAGAGAGAGAGAGCACGATAGTCCATGCATGCACAGGTCCAAGACCTTTATGTTTGCAAGCACACATACACGTATGTAAACATGATTAACATACTCCTAAACACTAAAAGTTTATCTTATTTTCAATCTCCCTATTCATTTCAATGATAATGTAATGTCAATGATAATTCTGTAAAATCAGAATTAATGTTACATTTGGTCTACGTAGTATGGGACTTTTAGTTTATATTTTGTTCCAATTGCCTTGCTTGTTTTCACTTCCTGTGTTTGAGTCTGTTTCCATGGTTACTCAGTATGTTCAGCTCTGTCTTGTATAGCTCATTGTTTACTCTGTATATTTGTAGCCCCACGTTTTAGTTTAGCCCCTTTGGGTTATTTTCTTAGCTCAGCTAAATATATTTGCTAAGTTGTTCTGTTGCATTCCCATTGATTTGCACTTTCTTTTTCTTGAATTATCTTCTTTATTAAATAAAAGAAGCATTTAGATCCACAACTCAACGCTCTCTTTTATCTCTGGAAAATTACAATTAATTTCTCTTTCTAAATTTATGTCAACACACACACACACACACACACACACACACACACACACACACACACACACACACACACACACACACACACACACACACACACACACACACACACACACACACACACACACAAACACACACACAGTTGTATATGATTTTAGAGACTACAGAGCTTACTGATACTGTGTAGAACATAACTGACAATATTTCCTAATTTTAGGTTGAAACCTCATTTTTAAAGATACCATGAAATGAAAACTGGACATTTTTGGTTGGAATGTTTTTGGGTCATCTGTGTGCTAGTGTATTCGCAGTTGACAAAATCGATATTAAGTATAGGCTTATTACTATAACTCCAGTAAATGTGTTCGGCATTATTCAACAAATACGGTAAGTTACTAAAGTTTCTATTATATGAATATTTGAGATGGATATATTGAAATTTAGTGCATGGCTTCTGCAGATACTGTAAGCTGGCATCATACTAAGAAGGGCAGAGGGTGCTGGCTCTCAAATTCAACAGCACCTAACCTTTTTCCAATATACAGTGAGGAAAATAAGTATTTGAACACCGTGCTATTTTGCAAGTTCTCCCACTTAGAAATCATGGAGGGGTCTGAAATTGTCATTGTAGGTGCATGTCCACTGTGAGAGACATCATCTAAAAAAAAATATCCAGAAATCACAATATATGATTTTTTGTATGATACAGCTGCAAATAAGTATTTGAACACCTGTCTATCAGCTAGAATTCTGACCCTCAAAGACCTGTTAGTCTGCCTTTAAAATGTCCACCTCCACTCCATTATTATCCTAAATTAGATGCACCTGTTTGAGGTCGTTAGCTGCATAAAGACACCTGTCCACCCCATACAATCAGTAAAAATCCAACTACTAACATGGCCAAGACCAAAGAGCTGTCCAAAGACACTAGAGACAAAATTGTACACCTACACAAGGCTGGAAAGGGCTACGGGGAAATTGCCAAGCTGCTTGGTGAAAAAAGGTCCACTGTTGTCATTAGAAAATGGAAGAAGCTAAACATGACTGTCAATCTCCCTCGGACTGGGGCTCCATGCAAGATCTCACCTCGTGGGGTCTCAATCATCCTAAGAAAGGTGAGAAATCAGCCCAGAACTACACGGGAGGAGCTGGTCAATGACCTGAAAAGACCTGGGACCACCGTTTCCAAGGTTACTGTTGGTAATACACTAAGACGTCATGGTTTGAAATCATGCATGGCACGGAAGGTTCCCCTGCTTAAACCAGCACATGTCAAGTCCCGTCTTAAGTTTGCCAATGACCATTTGGATGATCCAGAGGAGTCATGGGAGAAAGTCATGTGGTCAGATGAGACCAAAATATAACTTTTTGGTCATAATTCCACTCAGAATGATGAGTACCATCCCAAGAACACCATCCCTACTGTGAAGCATGGGGGTGGTAGCATCATGCTTTGGGGGTGTTTTTCTGCACATGGGACAGGGCGACTACACTGTATTAAGGAGAGGATGAGGATGAGGCTACTGTACCAAATATTAACATTGATTTTCTCAGGTGTTCAAAAACTTGTTTGCAGCTGTATCATACAAATACATTGTTAAAAAATCATATATTGTGATTTCTGGATTTTTTTTTTTTTAGATTATGTCTCTCACAGTGGACATGCACCTACGATGACAATTTTCAGACCCCTCCATGATTTCTAAGTGGGAGAACTTGCAAAATAGCACGGTGTTCAAATACTTATTTTCCTCACTGTAAATCTGTGGAGAAAAAATAGAAATACAGTGCCCTAATTGAGAGCCATATTGGTTTTGGATCAGTTTTTTTTACGTTATATGAATGCAGTTCAGGACAATGCTATTGATCTGTGTCAGCAAAGTGTATATCAGTCTGCGATAGTTCAGCAAATACGTCAGATTGTGAAAATGGTGAGGGGCACAGATCATCCCGATTGTAATGGTGTCGAGTTTCTGTTACAGAACTCATTTGAGAGACTGTCAGTTAGTGAGGAAATAGTTTGTTTGTGTTTGTTTTGTTGACCCAGTTCCCCATGCGCTCATGGTTACTTGTTCTGAGAATCAATAAGGCTTTGTTTTTCTCTTCTGAATTTTTCCACAACTCGCAACATTTTTAATCAATATTCAAACACAACATATACAATACTTTTTTTTATGTTCCTTTAGCATGTAATGTATCTGTTTGTGCATGTACTGTATATGATCAGCAAAGTTACAAAGCGCATGGTCTCCCACATAGCTAAAATTTCCCACAAAAATATCTTCTATCTAACAGAGAATCACCAAATTCTAACTAACAATTTACTAACACTGACATGTACAAACATTTGTTCAATCAAGTGCAAACATTTTTATGCCCACAAGTGCATTGTCTGATTGGCGGATTCCCTCTCTGTGTGGTGTGTCATGCACAGCCCAGGTCAGTGACAGAGAATCACTTCACACACACTCAGACCGAGAAGCAACGTGTCGTGTCGCCCTGATTTGATGCCGAGTCCTGACCTACAAAGTGTGATAAAGAGAAAGGAGTAAACTAAGTAAAAAACAAAGAGTTAATGGTGAAGAGAGAAAAACAATAAAAGGGGGAAAAAAGCAGCAAGAGCAAGGAATGTGAAAAAATATATTATCCACTTACCAAGGAGAGAGAGAGAGAGAGAGAGAGAGAGAGAGGGAAGGCAAATTGGTGGGAGGTGTGTGTGTGTGGGGGGGGGGGGGGGGGGGGGGGTGAGATGAGAGAGAGATGATTCTGTGATAAAAGGAGGAAAATAAGTCTGATTATCACAGAGTTGGAGAACGTCAGATAGACAGGTTGGAGTCATCTCAAAACTCAGGAGGAAAGGAAGAAGACAAGAGGTCGCAATTATCCCGGGCAGTTCCCGCGCTACACGCCACACATGGCCGTAATGTATTCCAACAGTACCTGTCTGGGGCACACAGGGAAAATTATAATTAAGGGAGGAGGGAATTTTGACACATGTGAAGAACAGATCAATATTTAGCACCATAATCGGCGAATCCTGGAGCTTTCTGTCGTTCTGTGCCATAACACTCCATTATAAAGGGTGTTTTTTTTCAGAACAGCTTGAACGGAGTATATTATACATCAAACCTTCGTCTTTCATCTTCATTAATCAACAGATAACCACAGAGAGAGAGAGAGAGAGAGAGAGAGAGAGAGAGAGAGAGAGAGAGAGAGTAATCGAATGTAAACAGTAAGGATGCTGATCAGACCCTTACATTTTTAAAAAAATGCTTTACATTTGATAAAATCATGAGGGTGTGTTACAGGGATTTTACCATGAATACGGGGTGTGCTGAGTTTCATTCAGAGTTGGATGTGGGATAAAAATGTGGAGACAGCTCCTTTCGTGAAACTTATTTTACTTTGCATTTTTGTATTCCCACCCACTGAAAATTGTACTTTGCCTACTCTATACACAGCATTATGGTACAAATACTATGGCAACAGCCGAATTCTTACCTGTACAACAGTGTTTTATTTTAACTGATGAAATGGCAG
Source organism: Meda fulgida (assembly GCA_030578275.1). Lineage (NCBI taxonomy): Eukaryota > Metazoa > Chordata > Actinopteri > Cypriniformes > Leuciscidae > Meda > Meda fulgida. The sequence continues at coordinate 30,205,558 of CM060624.1, forward strand.
ATTCTTTGAGTTTTTTCAGACACTGAGGTTTTTCAGATTTTTTGTAGCAGTGTTCTCTCCATATGTATGATGCTTTGCAGCCTTTAGTACTATATGCACTATTCTATGACGTTTTGTAGTATAAATAGTGTGAGTAGTGTGTTCGTACTGAAAATTCAATAGAAAAAAAGTACACTTTATAAATGCACTTAATTAACTGAAAAAAAACAAAGTGTGGAATGTTGGACACTTCATGCACTCAACTGTTACTGCTTCAATTACTAAGAGGAAAGGGAGTAATAATTAGACCATGAGTACATAGTGCATAAGTACATAGTGTATAAATGCATTGTGTATGGTACGACATTTGGGATACGTTCGTAAGTTCTTTATTGGAACGTAAAGTCCACACTAGAGGCTTAGTAACTACTAGCTAGTTCGCAACTAACTCTGTAGCCTACTTTGCACAATTTATTCTTAAGGCAGACCATAGCTATTAGTTTGTAAGCTCTCCGTAAAGTCATGCGTAGTCGCAGAATATGACATTTACCCTCAATGATCCCACAACAGCCTTCAAATAAGTGAGCAGAAGTTGTGTTGAAATGGCGAGAATTTACGTTTATCCTTCATTCCAACCTCTTTTGCCTCACGTAACTAACAGTAAATATAAGTTTCCATTTAATACGATACTTAATCATGAATAACATGTAAATAATATTCTGAAACTGTATTTGAAACTATTAAATAAGTTCAATAAATAAATACTGGTACAACAAAAAGATAAGAAATTACATTTATTGATTAGCCTATGACTGATTTGATTTGACATGCACAACATGGAGCAATGCACAGTGGCGCGCTGTTTAGGACGGGTTCGTGTTGAAGAACAATGTAATCTATTGACATAATGTTTTCTCTCTTAAAATGTAAGCGTGTAAATGTCAGCATAATCATAATCTAAAGAAATTAAGTCTGTCAGGTAAAGCAAGAGCTTATTGATGCAGTTCAGTCATTCTGCTATTTTATTCCAATCATTACTCCTGATCGGAGGCTTCCGTAAACATTTAGTAGAGTTACAACTCAACTAAGTTTAATGGTGCAACGCAAAAATATTTAGTAGCGAGTAAGTTGTATCTCAGTCTACTAATTTGAAATTTACACACAGCTGGTGCAACCGGCCTCTGGACACCGAAAATAACTCACTCACGCTAAGCATTTACTCTTTGAATTCTTGTACCCAGGACAAATAGCCTACCACTGTGACTAAGGCTAAGACTGCCAGCAAAAATCAGATTTTTTTGCATATGCAGATTTTATCCAGATGGGTTTTTGAAAGTCTGGACAGCAAAAAAAAAAAAAAATGTTTCCACCTTCCAAATCTGATTTAGGCCAAATTTGGAACAGGGGTGTTTCCTCCAAGGGACAGTGCCTCCTCAAAATATTAATAATAATAATTGGATAAGAAATCCATACATATATATATATATATATATATATAAAATGCAAATATTACAAAATATGGGGGGTAATTTAGAATGAATGGGGTAAAGTCACATGAGAGGAGGCACTGCCTATGATTGGATATGATTGGTTATGATTGGATATGATTGGTTCATGAGATAAATCCCACATCTTGTGTTTTCGTGCAAGTTCAAGAATCGGTTCAAATCAATGAACAAAATGATGGCGTTAAGGAGAAAACAAATGCTCTGTTCACGCCATGTCGTAATTATCGTATAAAGCTCTGTATGATTTCAAATCGCTTGCGAGGGACTTTGACCAATCTTTCAGCATAGCGCCGATTCAAGTCGCACACACCTTAAATCTGCAGTAGGAAGGTGGTACAGGCCATGTGATACATGTCGCAACTCTCAGAAAATTAAGAGTTTCACTTAATTAAGAATTAAGTGTCCACTAGAGGGAGCCAAAGGATAAGGAACCTATTAAGCCTTTTTTTCTATTACTTTCCATCCATTTGAATGTAAATATTAATCTAATTTGTTTATATTTATTACTATTTGTTTATACTTTGGGTCTGTTGAATGATTGATTCTGATTGGTTGTCAACGTTCTAAGGTGTGCAATTATTCACAGGGAAATGCACGGCTAAAGTAGTTCCAGGCAGGTCTTGACCGCATTACAGTTTCATATCACTTCGCCAAATGATTTCAGATATTTCAAAGGTCCTTACAGACTACAACAACAAAAGAACCAAAACCCAACACTGATTGAGGAAAAAAATATAGTAAACAATAAGATACAATTTTCCAATCAATTTCAATTCAATTCAAACAATACAATTTCACAAAATATTTTTTATTAACAAAAAAGAATAAAAAAATTAAACAATTAGAAATGTTGATATTAATGATTTTTTTTTTATTTTATTTTTTTAGTTAAAGGGTTAGTTAACCCAAAAATGAAAATTCTGTCATCGTTTACTGACCCTCAAGTCTTTCCAAACCCTTAAGACTTTCATGGTATTTCATGGACTTTCAAGATATTTTTAACAATATCTGAGCGATTTAATAATATCTGAGCTTCTGTCTATGTTCGCTGATCAATGTTCATATGTGAATTAAAGCCTAAATTCAATCTGTTCTTCATATAAAGAGATCATGTCTCCTCAGATAATTTGGACTAAACCGTTCAATTCATATGGATTAGTTTTACGATCTCTTTATGAACTTTTTGAAGTGTTTTGAACGTGGTAGTTGCGTAGCAGAAATTGCTCAGATTTTAATAATAATGTCTTCATTTGTGATGACCGAAAGTCTTACGGGTTTGGAACGACATTAGGGTGAGTAATTAATGAAAGAATTTTCATTTTGTGAGTGAATTAACCCTTGACTATAATAACCCTGTCTGAATCTGACATTCAGATGTGTTATAGACACACACACAAACACACCAAAAACACAAACAAACAAACAACTGGTCAAAGACATCTGTTTGGTGCATGTGGGGATAGACCAGTAGTTAAAAAAAAGATACATTATTAAAATCAAAAGTTGTATTTGTTAACATTATTTAATACACTGTGTACTAACATAAACAATGAACATCTGTATTTTTATTAACTAACGTTAATAAAGATTAACAAATACAGTAACACATGTATTGCTCATGGTTATAGTTCATGTTAGTTAATACATAACTAATGTTAACAAATTAAACCTTATTGTAAAGCTTTACTGAAATGAGCTATGTTTGAGCTATTGAATGCAATTTGCACTGACAGATCTTAAAATACTGTATGTCAGTGCCATTGTTTTGTCTCAAGATCCACACCAGTAATGTTTTTTTTTTCTAAAGCATATTTATAAAAGCTTTACTTTAATGCCCTCATTGAACTAAGGTCTAATTATGGCTTAATCTAAGCTCTGTCTGTGAAATCGGGCCTTAATGTGTTATTTTGGTATTTATTAATAACTGAATTTATTTTGAAGCATGTTGTAATTATTAATATTTCAATATGGTTTATATGTTTTAATATGGTTATGTGTGTATGTGTTTGGACGACTCTGAGTTAAGTAGGCTACGTTATGTGTTTTAATCCCTTTTGTAACTGCCCCTTGTGGGAGTAATAAAGTGGTAAACAAAACAAAAAACAAACACCACTTATAAAATACATACTGTGCACCATACAGACAACTTTGCAGAAAGCAAAGTAATACGTTTGAATACCAGATTTTTGGGGACTCCTAGATAAAGAGTCCAGTAACAGTGATAATAACCCTCGATGTGAGGGGGGCAGAGAAAGAGGAGGAGAGTGAGATCAGTAAGCAGGATGTCCCCTGCCTGACTCTGTCAGCACATCTACATGTTCCTGTGTGTAGCTGACACCAACACCACTGCTTTCTAGCCCGAATCACTCCAATTAAGAGCTGTCCGACTGTGCTTCCAGACACGTACACCAGTGACACCCAATTGGTCCATGATCTGTCTCCACCTTGGCATAATGAAGGAATTTTAAAAGCAGGCACACGATGACTGCAACCCTAGAACATAAAGTATGCAAAAAACTGTAGTGTTGTAGTGTTGGGACTGCTGACTAAAATCTAAAACCATGCAAAATAAATACGATTTTTTTTTTTTAATAACTAGCATTGAATATCATATTTCAGAAGGAATAAGAGCTCAGAATAATGCTGTTACTGGGGGAGTCTCACAAAGCCTGTCTGCATGGGCATTGTCATATTTCACCTCAAAAACATTATTTAAAGAAAGTGCCTATAAGTGCCCTTAAAGGGCCTATAAGGCCCTTTGCTTTTAAGATTGATTGATTGATTTATTTATTTACAATAATGTATTATTATTGTCATGACAATTAAGCATTGTCCATTGGATTCAACCAAGACAAGCTAAAGATCAGTCTGGCACCTTTTCTGAATCACACAATGGCAAGCATAAAAATGCATTGCACATACACACAAAAAGGAAGAAGGGAGCATTAAAATACTGCCTCCAACATCAGCTCAATATGTTTTGAAACAAGGCTATAATTACTTTTTTTTCCCCTTTGTATTTTTTATGATGAAATGTGTTTGTTTTTTATTCACCATAGTGTTACATCTATCATAGTTAAAGGACAAATTAATAGTTAATAGTAATTAAAATTATTAGTGCACATTAATATGACAGTCAAATAGTGATATGATCTGAATGATACAAATGTATAATAGAACAGCACATATATTGATTTATATTTCAGACAGAGTGGATATTGAAACTAGATATCCAATGCACCAATATAAAGCCCATCACACAAACATGACCCCTATAGATCAATTCAGCCTATGAGCAGTCCGCCATTTTTTACCAGTATGCAGTAACATTATCTCGTAAGGTCTTTAACCCAGTAACTGAATTCTTGCCTGGCAAACTCAATTGTAGTTTTCCCTTCCCAGCCTGCAATGTAATATGTGCATTTTGATTCAATTTGCTCCTCAAATACATACATATACATATTGTTTATTTGGTTTCCTAGAGGTAAAAAAGTCAATACTTGTAGCTGTGTATCAGAAATTCTAAATGCATCGTGAAACAGCAAAATAATTATTTAATCTAATACAACAAAAGCACATCAGTTGTTAATTCCACAAGATTAAATATTTCCAGCATTGACAATGTCTTATTTCCTTTTGTATAGAAGTGATTTGTCCTGTTTTGGGGGAAATAGGAATATTTTAAATCAACTGAAATTGAATTTCAAAAGGTCAACGTCTCTTAACAAATTGAGATGAATTTAAAGCACTTTGTATTCATTTCCTAGAACACGAAAGATACATTTTACAGGTGCAATCAAAGATCTGCTTTTGAGTGTTGCATGAAATACACACCAGCAATAATGACGATGATGCTTTGTGTTTCAAAGTCAGGTTATCTAAAAATATCTAATCTGAAAAAAAAGTTGTTTGATAGTTAAAAAAAAACGATCTGAATAATCCTTTAAAACAGGTGAAGAAGTAAATGAGGCAGTCACTTGCCAGGTGTCTTCACAATCAGATGTTGTATGAAGAATTCAACAGTGCAACTCTCTAAGAATAGACAGTGTTTCTTTTCATACTCTTCACCTTAATACATATTTTAATTACTGCTCTGTTAAAAACAGGTGCTCATCTTTGGTATACTGTCTGCTGGATGCAAACCTCTGTGTGGGAGCAATTCCAGGATCAGAACATTTTTCTCCCTGGTTGCCATCCTGGTTCTCTTCCTCTGACATAGGGTATTTACTTCAGAAGGTGGCCCATGTCCAATTCTTAATTGCTGCACATGATATATGTTGTACACAAGAATAATAAAGTGGTTATTACAAATATTCACTTTGTCTTTATTGGCTGATATTTCTTGGAGGATTACATCTAAATACAATGGATATCAGTCATCAAACACAATGCTATGCCAGTGGTTCCCAATGTTCTGCCTAATCAAGCACACCTGAGCTCATCAGCTTATTAGTAAAGACTCCAAGACCTCAGATGGATGACCCCTATAGATCACACTGTGAAGTGTTGGAGGTACTCCAGGACCAGGCTTGGGAACCACTGCTATAAACTGCATGAGCAATATCATACAAGCAGGTACAGTCCTTTGGTCATAGATGTTCTTCCTTAAATTCCTTTTAGATAAATAAAATAAGACAATATGAGGCAATTATGATATTGGTATAAAAAGTCAATACACCCCTGTTAAAATGGCTGGTTTTCATGATGCAAAAGAATGAAACAAAGATAAATCATATCAGAACTTTTGCACATTTAATGTAAAAAAAGAATGATATCCTATGTAATGCCACTAAAAAACAAAGTGACACATTTAAAATAAAAACTTTAAATAACAATATAAGTGTGCACACCCTTTTACAATTGTGTCTGTGGCTGTGTTCATAATGAACTAGGCTGTTTCTCAATTCCAAGAACACAGAAACTGTGTCACCATTCTTTTCTGTTTAGTTTTGTTTTCAAGGTCTTCCAGTTTGTTTTAATTTGTCAGATTTCTGCCATTCATTAGTCTCCTTGGTTAAGTTTATCATTAGTTCAAATGTGTCAGCTGTATGTGATTAATTTTCCTCGTTTATGTTTCTTCTAAAGTAACTTTTCGGTTTTATCTCGGGATGCCCATCCTGAGGTAACTAGAGAGTATGTCAGCTCCAGTTTGGATGCAGCCTCTTATGAAGACTTCAGATGCCCAACACCTGTGAAGAGACGGCGCCAACTCCTGCCAGGACTTCAGATGATGCAAACTCTGAATCGACATGCACCAATGCTACAATTTTCTGTCAAAATTCCTGCTCATTGTTTCTGCCTTAAATTAATACATTGTTTAAATGCATTTTGCATAAATCAATTATCTAACTGTAATTTGTATATGTACATTTCTGAAATGCATAACTTAGACCATTACCTCTGATAACGGATCACTCTAAATTGTAATGTGGACCCATGCATTTTCTGTAAAGCTGCTTTGAAACGATGTGTATTGTGAAAATCTCTAAACAAATAAATGTGAATTGAATTGTTCCTTCACCTGCACTCCTTGTTCGGGATGGTTCGTGTCTGCACGTGGTTTCGCATGTTGGCTGTTTGGATTATTCTAATAAATCTTTTGTGATATATTCCTCATCTTCATTGAACTTAAGCGTTACAGAATGGACTTGCGTTCTAGTGGAGACCAGTCTTGCCTCGGGAGGATGTGAGTACACAGAACGTATCTTTTGTGAGAATCGAGATGTGTTGTGATCTTGTTACTCAACTGACAGTCCCAGCATGTTATAGCGGCAATGCACAATACAACATAACATCACAAAGAAATTTCATAACCTTTTGAAACATTTCCCTTTCTAAAGGGAACTCGCACTTCGTCGATGATGCTATTGGGGAACGGGTGTCTGAAAGATTATCCAATCACGCCAATCATATTGACCGGCGACAGCCTATGACGTCACTACTAGTGCGACCCGGAAGTATAAAAGGGGCGCCTAAAGAATATCATCCTCTTTATGTCTTCAGGGGCTGTTTAGTTTGTAGCTTCATCCAGAAAACTTCAAAAGGTAATCTATGGACTATGTGAAAAAACGTTTCAGGAAGTGTGTGGATCCGTGTCTATATTGACACTTGATGACAAACAAAACTTTTGCATTTAATATTTGGGCTTAGAGCAAGCACGATCATTTCTTGAGGGAACTGATTGTGCCAATCGTGAGTTTTATCCCTTGAGTAAACTCTGTGATCGCCTGGCCTTCTTCTCGAGGGAAGAGGAACAGACATCTGTGCCAGGCGATTCAGGTCCCACTCGCGCTGAGGCAGAGCAGAGACTAGAATTGTGGTGTTTCAGAGAAACTTCGCTGTGGAGTGTGAGAGAGTTGTTATCTTTCACGCCCCTGCGGAGGCTCGCGAGATTGAGCTGCTGAATGAGGATGTGTTGTCACTAACATCCTCTGATCCGGCAGCGAGTGCTCTGCTGACGGCCCTAGAAAGCAGGAGATGGCTGATGAGGCAAACCCTCACAGCCACCCTGCCCAGCATATATTGAGTTGTTGAGTGTAATGGAAAATGCTTCAGCGAGACTTTGCTGCCATAGGAGCGCGTGAGGGAAGAGTCCGCTCGTGGCAGACTTTACGAACCGTTTCTTTCCAGCCATAACGCTCCAGCTCCTGTGAGCCTTCCATTTCTATCCAATCAATGCAATGAGATCGAAGAGGCATGGAAGAACCCGTCTACGCTGATGTTGAGGGGATGCACGAACATGGGTATGTATCGGTGCCCCAATTGTCGAAAAGTTCACGAACTATCTCGCAGGTCTCTCGTCAGTTGGAGAAGCACTGACACTAAGTTCTTAAGCCCTGCCTTTAAAACAAACATCACGCTTAAATGGCAGGGCATACGCGATGGCGCGTCTGGCTGGTAATATCTTGCACAATGGATGTGTTGCAAGTATACCAGGCTGGTCTTCTGTAAGATTTGGAACAAGGTCAGGATCTTTCCCCTGACACAGTGGAAACGAGCTGCACCGCACTACAGATTTAGCTATCTCTGGGCCACCAAACAAACTGGTGACCGGGGAGAGCCATCTGCGGTTGTACTTGGATGACATTGTGGAGAAAGAAAAGCATTTCTTCTCGATGCACCAGTGTCGCCTCCTGAACTTTTCCGGCACCTCCGTCGAGGCGGTGATGGGAAAGTTCAGAGAGGCGAAGGCGAGCTCGGCCTGTAAATCTAGTTTTTCCTAGTACTGGCCTCCTCTTACTACAAGACTCATTAGCCAAGGCACACCTTTTTGCATTAGGTGTAAATGCTAGTGGTGTTACAGGGTAGATAGCAGCATAGGTAGCAGGCTATCTTCAAAAAGCCTCATCTCATGGGCGTTGTCAGGTCTTTCTCCCTAGAGAGTAAGAAGCAGTATGCTCAGGCCTCCGCCCTTTATAGCATCGAGTAAAGTAGCTGGGATATCCAGCAAGGCCTTTTTCTCTGAGCCCCTTGAATACGAATTCAAGTCATAAGGTCAAATGATGTAGGCCACTTATCGAGGCCTCCATTCCCTTGGGTTTAGTAGAGAATATAAAATCTGTCTTACAAGTTTTAGGCCTGGACCCTGAAACATCCCTCAGGGTCATGCGGTAGTGTTCCCCTTGTTAGTGTCATCATAAATTAGAATACTTTTCTACCCGTAGCTCGTATATTATCACCCTTTACCACCCAGGCTCAGGTAGAGACAGATTAGTCACTCCCTCCACTTGCGATGGTTGAGTATGCTCCCTTAAGCCCCGTTCACACCGCCAGCGAATTTGTTGCTGTTTGTCGCTAGGCTCTGTACTGTGAAGTCGCTTGTGGGCGTTCGTAGTGCTGACGCTCTAATGTTATTGGTAGACTACACGTCTGGCCATATCTATACAAAATACCATCACAAGTGATATATACAACTATATTATTTTAATTTGACTAGGAATTAGGCTCAAAAGAAACAGTATGCTGTTGGGGGAGTGTTTTTATACAGGTCCTTCTAAAAAAATTAGCATATTGTGATAAAGTTCATTATTTTCCATAATGTAATGATACAAATTTAACTTTCATATATTTTAGATTCATTGCACACCAAGTGAAATATTTCAGGTGTTTCATTGTTTTAATACTGATGATTTTGGCATACAGCTCATGAAAACCCCAAATTCCTGTCTCAAAAAATTAACATATTTCATCTGACCAATAAAAGAAGTGTTTTTAATACAAAAAAAAAAGTCAACCTTCAAATAATTATGTTCAGTTATGCACTCAATGCTTGGTCGGGAATCCTTTTGCAGAAATGACTGCTTCAATGTGGCGTGGCATGGAGGCAATCAGCCTGTGGCACTGCTGAGGTGTTATGGAGGCCCAGGATGCTTCGAGAGCGGCCTTAAGCTCATCCAGAGTGTTGGGTCTTGCGTCTCTCAACTTTCTCTTCACAATATTCCACAGATTCTCTATGGGGTTCAGGTCAGGAGAGTTGGCAGGCCAATTGAGCACAGTAATACCATGGTCAGTAAACCATTTACCAGTGGTTTTGGCACTGTGAGCAGGTGCCAGGTCGTGCTGAAAAATGAAATCTTCATCTCCATAAAGCTTTTCAGCAGGTGGAAGCATGAAGTGCTCCAAAATCTCCTGATAGCTAGCTGCATTGACCCTGCCCTTGATAAAACACAGTGGACCAACACCAGCAGCTGACATGGCACCCCAGACTATCACTGACTGTGGGTACTTGACACTGGACTTCAGGCATTTTGGCATTTCCTTCTCCCCAGTCTTCCTCCAGACTCTGGCAACTTGTTTTTCGAACGAAATGCAACCACTGAGCAACAGTCCAGTGCTGCTTCTCTGTAGCCAAGGTCAGGCACTTCTGCCGATGTTTCTGGTTCAAAAGTGGCTTGACCTGGGGAATGCGGCACCTGTAGCCCATTTCCTGCACACGCCTGTGCACGGTGGCTCTGGATGTTTGTACTCCAGTCTCAGTCCACTGCTTCCGCAGGTCCCCCAAGGTCTGGAATCGGTCCTTCTCCACAATCTTCCTCAGGGTCCGGTCACCTCTTCTCGTTGTGCAGCGTTTTTTGCCACACTTTTTCCTTCCCACAGGCTTCCCACTGAGGTGTCTTGATACAGCACTCTGGGAACAGCCTATTTGTTCAGAAATTTCTTTCTGTGTCTTACCCTCTTGCTTGAGGGTGTCAATGATGGCCTTCTGGACAGCAGTCAGGTCGGCAGTCTTACCCATGATTGCGGTTTTGAGTAATGAAACAGGCTGGGAGTTTTTAAAAGCCTCAGGAATCTTTTTCAGGTGTTTAGAGTTAATTAGTTGATTCAGATGATTAGGTTAATAGCTCGTTTATAGAACCTTTTCATGATATGCTAATTTTTTGAGACAGGAATTTTTGGTTTTCATGAGCTGTATGCCAAAATCATCAGTATTAAAACAATAAAACACCTGAAATAATTCAGTTGGTGTGCAATGAATCTAAAATATATGAAAGTTTAATTTTTGTCATTACATTATGGAAAATAATGAACTTTATCTCAATATGCTAATTTTTTGAGAAGGACCTGTATTACCACAGCAGTGTTCAGTGGATTAAATAATTTACTAGATTAACGATCGATCAATCAACAAATTAAACTCACTCATACTGTCATAAATTACTAAAACGTAATTCGAATTTGACAAATAATCAATTTTCTCACTCACACAATTTTCTCAACTCACTGAGGCTAGCGTAATATTGTACTCTCCTTGTTTAAAGGGTCTATAGCACTTCTCCTGAGTACATTGTCTGTTGGCAATGTTGAATAATTATGACTAAGCCCACAGAGATATAAACTGTGAGAGCACCTGGCTTCTGATGCTAGCTCTGCTAATATCCTCGCTATCAAGTAGTTAGGCCTAAGCAGGCCTCCTTGAAGGCGGCTCCACAATGAGCTGGATGTTTAGCATTGCAAAGATATGGCAGGCCCCATGGAGCATCCCTGAGTCTAGCCCAGAGCTTGGTCAATACTTATCAGGTTGAGCATAGTGTTCCAGAATCTATCTGAGGAAATCTCTGTTGAATACTTAGCTCCCTAAATCTGGTCGGAAGGTTGAAGGACTCTCACGAGGCCTCCCTGTTAGATCAGCCCTAAAGCTGGAGGCGCTCCCCTTTATTAGGGTTCCTTTTAGAGTGCCCAGCCTCCACAGGGCTCTGAAGCACTGTGTACATCCAGGATCGAGTAGGGTTACTCCCCTTGTTTGAAAGGCTTAGAAAGCACTTTGCAGAGTTCTACTCTCTAGGTTACCCCGTCTCTCTGGTCTGTGAGCGATTACTGCCACTTTCTGCAGTCCTCCCTAACGGATGCCTCCACAAGTGAAGCAAATAATGTTAGAGACTCTGTTTAGAAAACAGACCGGTTGTTTGCAAGACTAGGTCAGTAAAGTGACCAGGTCAGCCTCCCTGGTGGCATGTGGGGTTGACTTTATGTCCCCCTCAAAAAGTGACTGGGTGGGACTCCTTTCGGACCCCCTGGCCTTAAAGGAATCCCTTCCAAGGAAGTTGTTGGTTCCAAGCCTTTGAGCGGCCTTGGTAGGCCTTCGTTGTTTTGGAGGCCTCATTGAGGCTTATAGCTTGGGCAGTGGCCGTAGGGAATACGGTCTCTGACAGCCTGTGTGTGACCCGAAGGGGGAGTGTTTTGGGCATTTCAGTGAAACTGCCATTTCTGACGTTTGTCACAGCCATAATTTGGCATGCACTCCCCTCAGCATGGTGGGATTGTACATCGTTCCCCAATAGCGTCATCGACACAGTGCAAGTTCCCTTTCGAAAGGGAACGTCTAGGTTACGACTGTAACCTCTGTTCCCTGAGAACAGGGAATGAGACACTGCGTCGCCAGCCATGCCTCAGGGATGTAAGGGAGAGAGGATGAGTAAGGGAAGAGCGTGGCACAACCTACTCTTTTTTTTACTTTCTCAGTTTGTGTAAATTCACTTGGGGTTCAGAGTTTTCTTTTTCCTCCACATTAATTTCCCACATGTCTAGTACAATTATTTATTAATAATTATTTATTGTAATTGATTATTATAGAGGATTCTTCTCATCCCTTACATTCTAAATGGCAGTTGTTACCATCAAGGAGACGGTTTAGACAACCTAGGGTGAGTAAAAATGTGTACCAGAGTCATTTTTGCCAACTGCCATTCAAATTTTAAATTTTGAGAAGATATGAATATGAGTAGGTGTGGATATGTAGGCTATGCATAGGTACATGGGAATGTTATTGTTTTATTTATTTATTTTTATTTTTTTTATGTATATTTTTATGTTGTGTTAATGTCTTTGTGTGTGGTGTATATTGAAGCCAAAGACAAATTTTCACTTGTGGACAATAAAGGAACTAAACTAAACTAAGCTAAACTAAAAGAATGGAAGTGAAATGTGACAACATGCCCATAGGTGTGTACATTGTAACATGACTATATGACAGCTTAAAATGCTATCTGATCTAATAAAAAATATATACAAGACAAATTAAAAAATGTTGTCAATAAAATAATTATTCACTTTTTTAGTAAAAAAATAAAAAAGTAATAATTAAAAATAAAGTATTTTTTTAGTTAATAAAAAAATAAACACACCACAAAACACAGCTATACAACATAGTTCAAAACTTAATAATATTTAATCATTTCTGAAAATTCAGTCTTTATTCACCCTTTTCTCATGGTTTCTCAATAGAATTTATAAATATAGAATAGAATAGCAGTTCGAATAGGGGCACATTGTAACGGAGTGTTAAAACGTTCCCTACCTGCGCAACTGAAATTTAAACCCGGCTAGTGTCTTCTGCTGCAGAAAAGCAGATCAACATTAAAAAACTATCTCAACTGTTAAACAACAGATATATGATTAAAATAATATCAGATTTTTTTTCATTTTAAATAAACCCAAAAAAATAAACACAAAAAACAGAGATGAAAATGTACTTTAGAATTGTACTTTTGCTATGATTAGCTTGTGTCCCGCCCACCCCTATGTATGTTTAATGTTACCTAGGCTTTGTCAATGTTAAGATTATTTTTAACATGCCAATAACAATACTGCAGGCTTTCTTCAGATCTTTATCACTTAAAATTAAGCGAAACGAATGGACAAATGTTTACTTTCACGAGCCGCTGGGTATTTGTGCGCTTGCAGTGGGAAGGACGAGAATTTTAAAGCTTACAGGCTTCTGTATGTCCTCCGTCCTCAGCATCTTCTCTCGTGTCTGCATTTGATGCATCCTCGATATCAAGCAGCCATGTGGGAAGTTTCAGGCATCTTCTGCACTTGAGTTCTTGAATATTGGAATTTATCTTTGACGGTAGATGATGTTTCATCTCCATTGCTCCAGAACACAAGGACACAAGAGAGCTTAAGAATGCATATTGAGAAATGGCTCTAATTATCAAGCTCATGTGAAATAGGTCAACGGGATCTCATTGTTGAGAAGTATCACTCAGGTGACGGCTGCAAAAAATGTCAAACAATTTTGTTTAAAAATTCCAAAGCATTAGATATATGTTGGAATAAAGTGAACTGACAGTCATCAAAAGTGGAGAACGTAGCACAACAGTGACATGATCAAGAACATGATGTCTCTCCAAAATTGATGAGAGGACAGAGAGAAAACTGGTTAGAGAGGCTGTAAAGAGGCCTACAGCTACATCAAAATACTTTCAGCTCTTTCTGGCAAGTGCTGGTTGCTCCCAATATGTGACATCTTTCTGCATGTGGCATCGTAGCAAGGCGCAAGCTTTTTCTGTCTAAAAAAACATCCAAGCCCAGCTAAACTTAGCAAAATGTTTTTAAAACCACGTGGAATATTGGATTTATGAGACCAAGATTGAACTTTTTGGACAAAATTGTAAAGAAATATGTTTGGCGAGAAACAACAGAGCACATCACCTAAAGAACACCATTACCATGGTGAAGCATGGTGGTGACATGGAACTGGAGCTATTGTGAAGGTGGAGGGAATCATTAATAGCTCCAGTCAATGTTGGCAAAGCGGAAACACTTTATAATAACTGCATGATATGAATTATTTCATGACAACAAGACTAGATTATTGTAATGCTCTACTGGGTGGTTGCCCTGCACGCTTAATAAATAAACTACAGCTGGTCCAAAACGCAGCCGCTCGAGTTCTTACTAGAACCAGGAAATATGACCATATTAGCCCGGTTCTGTCAACACTGCATTGGCTGCCTATTAAACATCGTATAAATTTTAAAATATTGTTGATTACTTACAAAGCACTAAATGGTTTAGCTCCGCAGTACTTGAGCGAGCTCTTAACGCATTATAGTCCTTCACGTCTATTGCGATCTCAAAATTCGGGCCAGTTGATAATACCTAGAATATCAAAATCGACTGCGGGCGGTAGATCCTTTTCCTATTTAGCACCAAAACTTTGGAACAGTCTTCCTACCATTGTCCGGGAAGCAGACACACTCTGTCAGTTCAAAGCTAGACTAAAAACACATCTCTTTGACCTAGCATACACATAATATATTATAGACTTCTCTAACTCAATGTTAGGCTGCATAGATTAGGTCAGCCGGAACTGGGAACACTTCCCTTAAATCCTGATGTACTCGTTACATCATCATAAGAAGAATGGCATCTACGCTAATTTTAGTGTCTTTGTTTATCCCGAGGTTTTCCCGCAGCCGACCGGATCCAGGCCGTATCCAGATCTGACTAGGAGCTTTGCCTGGACCCGATGACAACGCAGTGCTGAAGTACCAACTAGCCTCTCCCTATGGAGCATCCCTTTCCCACTCTACAGATAAAATGTTGTGATTCCGGTTCGCGTACCCACCCCGAAGTGATAAAATAAAACAAAATTCTGTATCAAATTACAGTTACTGTAAATCCGGCCTCTAGTTCATAAACGCCAGAGGAGAACTGGCCCCCGACTGAGCCTGGGTTCTCCCAAGGTTTTTTTTTCTCCATTAGGTCACCTGATGGAGTTTTAGGACACCAGTAGGTCACTTGATGGAGTTTTTCGGTTCCTTGCCACTGTTGCCTTTGGCTTGTTCAGTTGGGGATATTCAAAATAATTAACCAAGCATTAATACCATTGATCAGCCCTACCAAACGTGGATGTTTTTTCACTAAGAAACAAACATTGTTATGTTATTTGATTGATATTGTGAAGCTGCTTTGATGCAATTTATATTTTGAAAAGCGCTATATAAATACACTTGACTTGACTTGACTTGACTATTAGTTACGCATTAGTTAATAGTTAATTCATCATTTAAAAAGCATTAAAATACATTAATAAGCAGTTTATAAATAAAGCTTTATTACTGATTTACACACACACACACACACACACACACACACACACACACACACACACACATATACATATATGTGTGTAATGTGTTTAATAATTTTATAAATGTGTTCAATTTATAATTTCTCAATTAAGTATTACATTATTTACAAACCATTTTTTTTAGGAGTTGTCAGTGGTTCATCAGATAATTTAGAAAGTGTGAGTAAATGATTAATAAACTATTTAAATGTACATTTATACATCTTATGATATTGACATTTAGTGATAATTACTCAGTGTGTTAATACATGCTTTTAAAAGCTTTATGAAGCACAAATAGTCCTCACTTTAGATGAGCTCACAAAAATAGTTAACTGACAACTACTAAATGTTTTATAACTACCTGAATTAATCATGAATTACAGTAGGAATATGGTTAATAAAGCATTAACACACTGACTTACTATTACTATATGTCTATATAATAAGATGTATAAATATAAAACTATTTAAATAGTTTATTAATCATTTACTTAAACTTTCTAAATTATCTTATGAACTACTAACAAATCCTAAATAACTGGTTTGTAAATAATGTAATACTTAATTTAGAAATGCTAAATTGATAACAAAATATGAAAATACAATTATTAAACACATTATAAATATGATTATAAATCAAGAATAAAACATGTATAGCTGTATTTACAAACTGCTTATTAATGTATATTAATGCATAGGGACAATGCTTTAAAATTATGCTTAACAAATTATTTATAGCATGCAGTTAAGTGTTACTGTCTTCTGTGCTACTGTTGACTGTGCAAAACAGACACTCTAAAAAAATGACAGTACACAGACACAAGAGATGTGCTGGTGTGTGTGTGTGTGTGTGTGTGTGTGTGTGTGTGTGTGTGTGAGAGAGAGAGAGAGAGAGAGAGAGAGAGAGGGAGAGAGAGAGAGAGAGAGAGAGAGAGAGAGAGAGAGAGAGAGAGAGAGAGAGAGAGAGAGAGAGAGAGAGAGAGAGAGAGAGAGAGAGAGAGAGAGAGAGAGTGTGTGTGTGTGTGTGTGTGTTCTAAGCATCTTCAGAGGCTGTTGGCCTGATTGCAAAGTGACGTTACAGGGAAGCAATTTGATTGGTCATTCTATTTTTCCAATATGAGGAACAGGAGATCTAAAAGTCTATAGACAGCAGATACATCAACATTATCTTGAACAAGTGGACATTACAGAGTGCCGGAGAAGACGGATTCCTGATAGAGAAGAAATTACAATGTAGCATCTTTGGCTGTGAGAGAAAAATGGATCTCAAGGAGTGGAGAAAGATAAGCTCTATTTCAAACCTTAGTAAGCTTCCTGTGTACTGTCTAGAAATGGAAACCTCAGAATGTGATGGATTAAGAACACTCCACATAGTCAACAACCCCACTTGATTCACAGTTGATTCTAAATTAGTTTAATGTCAGCATGCTACTAAGCCAACAATAATGTAACAAAGATTACAAACATATAGCATAGGTAAATTTGAAATATTGGGTAAATTTGTCTTTCTTTTTATTTTGAAAATGTTTTATCGATACTACTAAATAAAATGTTTTTTTTTTTATTAATTTCAACATTTCTCTCAACTTCTCTGCCATCTTAAATGACTTCCACTTCTATTGTAATATCCAGATGCCATGCCATGCCGACTTATATTTTGGCCAAAACAAGGTATCAACTATCTTCAGCTGACTAGATTTTTTGAGTTTATAAGCTTATGTGTGTGTTTTTTTTTCTTTTTTTCGTGTGTGTGTCTGTGTGTGTTGCTTCTTGTGCAGTGTTGTACAGCACATCTCTTTTGGGGGCACCAATGCGATTGACAAATCACCATGGTGTGGTGTGTCACACTTTTGTAACATGTCTGTCATTCTGCTTTAACACACATGCTCCAACACCTCCTGATGTGAGAGAGAGAGACAGAAAAAAAAAAGATGAACATGAGAGACAAAAAGAGAAGCATGGCCTTTAAAAAAAAGGGAGAATAGCACTTCCTGTCTCAGATGGAAAAACCATATAATTTGCAATAATGGTCCAACAATAGCAGAGTTTTCTGCGGAGAAATTATAGTGAAAAGTGCTGCAGAGATTTCCGCACTGGCAGAAACAGATCCACAGTAGACAGAAGTCTTGTTTACTTGGTAAAATAGCATCAATTAGGCGAAGATGGTGGAATTAGCATATGCTTTTAATGGACTGGCCTTTGCCGAAGGTTCTCGGGGAGCCGCGATTGTGAGGAGAGGGACATGTTCTGGAAAAAAGCAGGAAAAGGTCATGTGTCTGCTGTGTTCAGGTGATCGTATTTTCCTCCAAACACTTGTGCATTTTCTCCCAGATTCACAGTGAAATATCTCACAAGAGAAAGGTTTGAACTATTTATTAGAGAAGGGCTTTTTTTCTCTCCAATTATTCAAATTTTGATTTTTGTCCAGTACATTCTATAAAATTCAATTTTGTCATGATCTGTCACACTCATGTTTGTCAAACCTGGGTTTTCCAAAACAAAAAATCATAAAAATAGATATATTATTCAAATTATTTGTGCATGTTTTATTTCTAATTACTTATTAGAATTTTAATAAGTCTTGATCTGTCTTTAAATGTAAGCCACTTACTTCATGCCAGCATCCCTCCTGTACCACGTCCACCCAATTTTCAAAGGAATCTCATTCTGAAGGACCATACCTAAACCTACCCATCACTGTCTGGGGTTTAAACTGATCGTAATAAAACGGACACATAACATTGAATTGTATGAATTAGCCACCAATTCAGCAAAATAAAAGCTATGAACTGCTGTGAGATTGTGTTGGTATTTTTCATGATGCTCAGACAAGTCAGGGGAATCAAGTCAGCAGTCTAAAAAAATGATGTGTTGGCTGTAAACGAACGAACGAACAAACAAACAAACAAACAAACAAACGAATGAACGAACGAACGAAGGAACTGTTTGCAGATACTTCAGTTGTAGGCCTGGACCCGGATATCTATTTTTAGTTCAAATCCACAGCTATCATAGCACATGCTTAATGTAACTTATTTAGCATGCATATTTCATGAAAAAGTAATATATAACTTGCAGTAGCTCATTTCTTATAGAGTCAGTGTTACTTTCAAACAGTCTATACTCTTCTCAGAAGCATCTTAAAAGGTTTGATTAAATCAAAGAATTTTTTTTAATTTTTTTTTTTTTACTTGCAGCCATGCATTTATTTAAGTTTTGGTAACAGGTCCCCTGAATTACTTTTTAGAGTGAAGGCTTTTCCACCAACATGATTTATCGTAACTACTGCAATATTAATATAAACATTATAAAGCCTAGAGTATCATATTTGATATGCAAATTTCTGATTTGAATAAAGGGGGTACTTTGCCTGAAAAATGTGATAACCTTTTTGTCTTCATAATATAAATGTAGGTAAAGACCAGACTTTACACATTGACTTAAAGTCTTTAGCATTGTTTTCACAATGTGTTGGAATATTCTGAATTGAACCAAGATTTGAGAGCTATGTCATTATCAGAAATTAATAACTTAAATTTCAGTCAGTTCTGCATAAAGCTATATGGCTTCAAAAGACTTATAGCAGTGGTTTTCAGTCCTGGTCCTGAAAACTCACTGCTCTGCATATTTTGTATGTCTGTCTTATTTAACACACTTGATTGAGATTATCAGCATATGTAAAATAGACAACTGGCCTTTTTGTAAATTTTTTGGGGATGTCAAGAAAAGATCTGGAAAAGATCAGCTTAGACAGTCTGCAAAATATCTGTTTGTATACTGCAGAAGAGCACCAGTCTTTGTGCTTTCTGAAAGTTCAGACAGCGGAAACCACTGTAAGACTCGTAAAGGAGGAAATTAGCAGTCAAATTAGTGTTGTGGTCAATATTCCTCAGTACAAGAGAAAGCTAATCAATCAAAACAGTTCACCAATTCATTTTAATAATTCATCAGTTACCACCCACTGGCATGCTCTCTGATTCCTTCAAAAAACACTATTTCATCATTAAACAGGGAATAATTATGTCTGTTCGGATAAGCGGAAGGAATTCATCGGCTCTCTCTCCTTTCAATACCTCTCATTCGTCTGCAACCTCTCAAATTGACTGGTCTTGCACAGTTGCAGCCGAACAAGAAAGAGAATTGTTGGTGTCAAGCCACAGTTTACAAATATGACATCTCCTCTGGTACGGCCGCAGATATGAAATATTGATTTATACGCAGTAAAAGGTCTTATAAAAATGATCACATACACATGAGGGATTAATGCCTGAAAGATCGATAGAAATTTCATTCCTGACGCTGGACTGTCACCTACGGTGAAATGCTAAAATAAAGAAATCAATATTATCTATGAAATGTCAAATTTATTATAATTATGTGGATGAAAGCTGGCCAAGTGGCTCCCGAGAGGCCAGGAGGGATAGGTTACCCTGTTCAGTCTCCCCTTGCGGTTCACACGCTCCGCCTGCCAATTTGAGCGCAATATCGGAGTAGAGGGCTGCCGGCTGCTCTCAGAGGCCAAATTCCTGCAGGAATATTTAACTGCATGTTTGGAAAGCCATGCTCTGGGTTGTACGGGTTGTAACAGCTGCTGACGTGGAGTGACAGTTCTTTCCTTTCCCGATTGAGACCTGCCTGCTCTCCTGCTGTCTGTCTCACGAAGATGATGTCACGCAGGACAAAAGACAAGAACGGCGTGTCACAAGATGTCAGTACTGAAGACATATTCCCTTTTAACACTTATTGATTTCACCACCTCTTTGTCCTCTTAATACAGGATTGATTGAAATCATGTTTATTAACAGCACTTCACTTTATTTTCATATTCAGATTCCAGATTACAAAACCAATAGCATTTTGAGACCTGTTATTATATCAGAGGATATTTTGTATGTAGACATCTGGGAGGAATATGAGCTCAGCTTTTTTATGCTGTTTACATTCTCTCAGTGATGTGTTCTAATCCTAGGAGGAGCATAACAGAACTTGATTTATTATATGAAGTATTGTAGGAAGATCAAGAAAGCCAATGATTCGATAATAGTGTTATTGGGTAACACTTTAGGATATGGTTCCTTCATTAATGAATAACTACACAGGAACAAATGAGAAAAGCACTATTAGTAACTACTATAAACTAACAAGAAACTCTGTTTAACAAATTAGTAAGTAATAGCACTCAGTTGAAAGTGGTAGTTGACTATTAGCTAATCAATAAATGCTATTTTTTCATACCTAGATAACTACTAAATACAGGTTCATAATTAACATTAACAACATAATTACATAAATGCATAATTTATAATAAAAGGTAATGGTAACCCACTAGTAATGACTCGAGTGTTACTACATCCTTCTAAAGGAACCACTAATTATTTGGATCATTATTCTAAAGTAAAAAAACAACAACAACAACAACATGATAACTACCTAATATTTACTGATGTCATTGTAAGCTTTTGAAATCTTTCTAAGATTTTGAATAGTAATTCCTTCAGATGGATTTGGCATCACTTTAGTCATTAATAGTGGGTTACTATGATCTTCACTTCACTACTGATACAAATAATTAGTAGTACCTGTAGGTACTTGTAGTAAGATGCAGTAACACTTGAGTCATTACTATCCAAAACCTTACAAAAAAAAAACTTCAGTCAATATTAAGTAGTCATCAAGATTTTCACTTAAAACTGTTCCAAATTATCAGTTGTTCCAGAAGGATGTAGTAACACTTAATTCATTACTAATGGTTTACCATTACCTTATATTATACATTATGCATTATTAATATTAATTATGAACCTGTATATAGTAGTCATTTGTAGTCTTCAGTGAGGTGTGAAAAATAGTAGTTATTGATTAGCTAATGAACTACCACATTCGACTGAGTGCTATTACTTAATAATTCATTATTCAGAGCTTCTTTATAGTTAATAGTAGTTAATAGAATGTTAATAGTGCGTTACTCATTTGTTACTGTGTATTTATTCATTAATGAAGGAACAGTATTCTACAGTGTTACCGTGTATTGTATTATACACATACGATTGTAAAAGTAATGCATCTAATCATTTTAAGCAAATTCTTTTTTTATAATTTTGTAACTTTTTAGTAGTGAAGCTGTTTTATCCATCCAGCAACAGAAGATTTGTATATGCAAACAGTTTGTATATGTTCAGTGACTTACTGCTCTTACTGGATTTTAGCTTTGAAAAGAATTTCAAAATATGTAAGTAAAATGTATGTTGCACTAGGATTTTAATCAAATCACTACCTTTTATTTGCTTCACAAATTCACATTCACATTCATTCAAATTATGAGGATTTTAAATTCACCAAATAGTTACATTCATTTTGCATATGATATTAAATCACATCTTAATTACAAACCACTTGCAATATAATTTGAACAGGCCCTATCAATGCTGAAATGGTGCTATTTAAAAAGTAATTGCCTTTCTTTTCTATAATGAATTTTTGGTGAATTGCATAGATCTCAGATTAAACTCATTCACACACAATCAAGCTCAGCTGTATTATTTTATAAATACAAGTTTAACTGTTAGTTAATTTCAGTATCCACCTGAACATCACCAATAAAACCTGCACAATAACCTGCAAAAACACAAACAAATACAGTGCTGGTTTTAGAGCCACTGTTAAAGCTCCCAGAAATCCATGAACACTTTATCCTGGATTTTCTCAGTATCCACGTTAACAGATGATGGGACGAACACTTCAGAGAGACCCTTAAGAGCCCACTGAGCCCAAACCCTTATCACACATTTAGAGCCACGCGCTTTACAGATGCCTCGGTCAATTGAACCAATTTAATGCTCTAGATATTAGTAGAGAGAGAGTAGGTGGAAATGGGACATCATGTTGTTACAATTCAAAGAGTGCTAAATCGAAGTCAGAAGATCAGACCAGGAGAGATAGACAGAATTTATATAAGCCTGGTGGCAGACAAATATTATGTCTATTTCTCCTGGTCTGATCTGATATATATATATATATATATATATATATATATATATATATATATATATATATATATATATATATATATATATATATATATATATATATATATATACATATATATATATATATACATACATACATACATATAAAGTTGACTAAAAAAGAGGAATAAAAAAAATCATCTTTTGGAAATTTATCTTAATGCCTCAATAAAAAAAATTAAAAAAAGGAAAATCCAAATGGGGTACTTTCCATAAGATCATCTCTCAATGCAAATCAAACCAGCTATTAGGCTAACTGAAATAAAACCATGGGTGAATGGTATGTGATGATGTGTGGCTATTTTAATTCCAAAGGCAAAGGGAACTTTATCAGGATGCAGAATATCCTGGATCCATGAAATAACTGGCCTCTGCCTGAAAACGCAAAGTTTAAAAAAAACTGGTTACAAAGTGGAAGTTTTTATAATTATATTTTTTTATAATGTGTTTTGTAACTACAAAAACGAGAATTTGTGAATATAGATATAGACAAGTAATGTTTCTTTACAAAGTGACATCGCCAACTACTGGCCTGGCATGCATAGTACAGCGTTTTTAGTTATTTGTTCTGATCCGTGTGAACAGGGATCATACGTACCACAAGTATCCTGAAGACCTTGATGAGATGGTTTAAGTGTGTTAATTAGGGCTGGAGTAAACTTATAATATTAGAAACCCTTGGGTTAGGTCATTTGATGTCATATATTTTAAAACAATGGCACTGATAAATTATCAATAAATCCCCTAATCCCCTAAAATAATCATTAAACTAGCTGTGATGAATAGGTTAACAGTCACACTTTAGCTTATGGGTCTAATTTTCTACGATTTTTGGCTAAGTAAACTCCTAATTATAATTAGTATGGTAGTTGTTAAATTTAGGTATTGGGTAGCGTTAACGGATGTGTAGTATATGGTCATTCAGAATAAGGCATTAAAATGTGCTTTATAAGTACTGATAAACAGCCAATATCCTAGTAATATGCATGATAATAAGCAAATAGTGAGAATTGGACCCTGAACTAAAGTGTGGCCACTGCAACTTTAAGATTTGTCATATTCAAAGTTTGTGTAACAGCATGAGATATAGAAAAACATACTGTAGCAACAGAGCCAAAAAAAAAAAAAAACTTTTTGAAACTTGACAAATCTGTACCCAGAAGTAAAATAAATCTGACAAAAATTCTCACAGCCTCCTTTTGGGATTTTGGTGATTTTTATGTGTATATTAATGCACAATGTAGGTGTGTGGTATTACAATCTCAGAGGAAAATTGTATTGTTCACAGGTGTTTTAGCTCAAGATTTAACAGTTCAGTTATATTTCATTTAGTATATAGTAAACATTCCACCTATTTTTTTTTCCAGAAAAAAAAGTCTCTAAAAAGATTTGTTGAATTGGATATATGTGTGCACATATGTTTTAATGTCAATCTCTGTATGCACTGGCCCTCTATGAAAGCGTCATTGTCTCGGAGCACGGTAGTTGAGTTCAGCTGACTAGTTTCACCCCAGCAGCCTTTTTATCCTCTACCCCAGATTAGGGTCACCACCCGGCCAGTGTTTCTGCCTCTCCCCGCTTTAATGCTGCAACTGAACAGACTCACTCTGATGAGGATGCTCTTCCAATGTGTTGCCTGTACGCTTCCATAAACAGGTCAGTTCAGGGGTCCGAACAATATGGTTGCATTATTCCCCATCCTAAACTTCAAGGGCTGCTGTTCCTCAGAGTAATTTACCTGCGTGTGCATGGAGAGGGTCTGCTGTCTCCAGGGACAGAGGACATTGTGTCAGGGTTATACTCTTTCACTGCAAGGGCCTGGAGGTTTATGTTACATTAGAGACAAGGTGCCATAATAGACTTTCATAAAGTTATTCTGCTTTCAATTTTGTAAAAATTTGCATCCTTTTTTTTATTATTTATTTTTTATTCAAAGTGATGTGTCTACTCTTATAGGGTTAGGTCACCCAATAAAACAAATTACTCACCCTCAAGTTGTTCAAAACCTTCGTTCATCTTCAAAACAGAAATTAAGATATTTTGGTCACTTTTACTGAACTAATGCAATGCAGAATTTATTAATCTTTGTTAATGTCAATTTCAACATTTAATAATACTTTATTAAAATCTTGTTAACATTAGTTAATGCACTGTGAACTAACATGAACAAACAATGAACAGCTTTGTTTTTATTAAATAACATTAACAAACATTAACAAATACAGTAACAAATGTATTGCTCATGGTTAGTTCAAGTTAGTTAATACATTAACTAATGAACCTTATTGTAAAGTGTTACTGATATTTTTGATGAAATCCGAGGTTTCTGAACCAGCCATAGGCAAAAACGTCATTGCAACTTTCAAGGCCTAGAAAGTAAAGACATCAATAAAATGTGACTACAGTGGTTCAACCTTAAATGTTATGAAGCGATGAGAATACTTTTTGTGGGCAAAAAAAAAGAAACAAAAATAGTGACTTTATCATTATTTGCTCATTATTGGCTAGCTCTTGCATGACATGCATGAACAGCGTCAGCCAATAGTAATTACACTACATGAATAGAGTAGAAGACTGATGTGGAAGAGAAGAGATTGTTGAATAAAGTCGTTATTTTGGGGGGGAGGGGGGTTGTGCACAAAAATGTTTGCGCACAAAAATGTTTGCATCACTTCTCTAAGTTTCCACCAAAACTATTCACCATAATCAAACATGGATAATCATACTTATCCACCATTGCATCAATTTCAGCTTTCAAAATTGTTGCTTAAAACACTACGCCACATGTTTGCAGCATTGATGTTAAACGTCCTTGGCTCTTTATTGGCTCTCACTTGTGATTTCCAACATACAGATAACGGTTTGAGTGAGACACGAGAGCGACACTCTGGAGGATGGAAATGTGGATCAGAGAATGTTTGCAGCGATTAACAACTTTGTTTATCTGTAACTCACACAAAATTATATTTTGCCATCAAAGCACTGGCCATGTAGCATTTGAAATGTGAATCGTATTATTTATACTGTTTTTGTCACGTTTTAAATAAATTATTGTGAATGTACATTTATCTTAAATTTTTATATTATTAAAATGGTCATGTTTAGGGTTATAGGGTGGGAAATATCTTAAAATGATCCATTTCATACAATAGAATATTGTAACTGAGATCATTGTCTGTAAATATATTAAAATTTTGTTTTTGTGCAAATTTATTTTTGCACCACAGGGTCAAAATTCATGATAGGGGTGCTATAGCCAAATCTTTGATTACTCGTGTCAATGCCAAATGTCAGTTTTAATGATGTGAACAGTACAAATCTTGATCTGTGGACAATATGAAATGTATTGTTCTCTGATGAGTTCACCTTCACTGTCTTTCCCACATCCGTGGGATGTACGGTGTGGAGAAGCCCCAACTTAGGCTTACCCAGACAGTTGCGAGCCCAGAGTGAAGCACAGGGGTGGATCAGTGATGTTTGGCCTACAATATTACGCCATTCCCTATTGAGCTTGATGGTGTGTGTCTGCCAAGGCCTACCGAACCATTCTGGAGGACCATATGCAGTTAATCGTTCAAACATTGTACCCTGAAGGGGGTGCCGTGTATCAGCATGATAATGCACAAATACACACAGCAAAACTTGTGTCAATGGTTTGATCAACATGAAAGGGAAGTTGAACATATCCTATGGCCAGAATAGTGACCTGGCCATTGTTCTATACTAGTAATGTCTCAAAATCGCTCTGTTCAGTGTGCGGGACTTCTATCTGTCATTTCCAGGAGGAATTTATGCTGTATTGGCTGCAAAAGGAGGCCTTACACAAAACTAATAAATTATTGTGGTCTAAAACCAGATGTTTCAGTTTCATTGTGCAAAACCTGTATTCCTGTCTGCACTCAACAATTGTCAAGTGTCTCAGGTTATGTACATAACCCAGTTTTTTTGAGAAGGGAACAAGATATGCCACACTTTTGGCCATGCCTGTGCATGTTCCTTCAATTTGTGCATTTGCCCTTTTATGGTTTTGCTGACGCATCAAACTGTCACCAGACCACATGTTGGTCAATATAATTGGCATGTTTGCCCACATGCTTCAGACACCGGTTACCCAGGAGGCATTCTCAAGGTGTCAACGTCATGAAGCAGAATATCGTTCCCTTCCCAGGGAGCAGGTAACATAAGTGACCTGAGTTTCATGGGGACTTTTCATAAACATAAGGATTTTTATACTGTAAAAATATATTCTGGGTATATTCTATCTCCTAGCCCTACCCCTAAACAAAACCCTCAGAGAAAACTTTCTCTCAAGGACCAACACGATGTCCTCACAAGGTAAAAAAAAAAAAAAAAAAAAAAAAATGATACTGTCATTTCTATCTCTGTGTGGACATTTGGTCCTCACAATGTAGGGTTTACCAGGACCACACAGACAAACACATACACACACACACACACTAAGAAAGATGCACTTCACCATAATCAAACATGGATAATCATACTCATCCACCATCGCATCCATTTCAGCTTTCAAAATTGCTGCTTAAAACACTACGCCACGTTTGCAGCATTGATGTCAAATGTCGTTGGCTCTTTATTGGCTCTCACTTGTGATTTCCAACATACAGATAATGGTTTGAGTGAGACGCGAGCGCGACACTCTGGAGGATGGAAATGTGGATCAGAGAATGTTTGCAGCAATTAACAACTTTGTTTATCTGTAACACACAAAATTATATTTTGCCGTCAAAGCACTGGCCATGTATGTCACGGTATACTGATCCAATGTTTCCTTCTTGTCTCGTGTTTGTGTTGTGGTATGAAAGCACGTGTGTAGTGGGCGTGATTGTGTTGTCATTCCTTGATCCGCTCCAGCTGATCATCATCATTCATCACCAGATGCAGTAAATCTCCCTCACTGCTTAAATACTCACTGTTATCTCATTCCCTTTGTCAGATCGTTGTTTGCTGTCCTGGGTGTCGGTGTTGAGTCTTGTTTCCAGGTTTTCCTGTCATCGTGTTCCTGTGGATTCGTCGTAACGGTGTTGGATTGTTTCGTCTCATCTTGGCACTTCACTTCACGAGGATTCGCCGCACTCTGGCCATCGAAGTCCCTGCGTTACTTGTCCACACCCGTGGCTATTCCTGAGCCTGTATCTGTTCTAATAAAGTCTGAGTACTGCAATTGCTTCCTGTTCTCTTTACCGATCATGACAGAACGATCTGACCTTTCCATGGAAGCAGCAGGAGAGACATCTACCTCGCTGGATGAGTTCGTCCACCACAGCGTCATAAGAATGGACTCTCACGAGAGGAACATCAATGACACGGGTTGTGCGATTCAAGCTTTGGTAACACAGGTGTCCGAGCTCACCCAGCAGGTCCAACTTCTTCGCGCTCCCACTGCGCCGCCCACACCAGCTGTTCCCCCCACACCACCGGACTTCCTCACGCCATCTGAGCCACGCCTACCGGTTCCGGAGCCCTATTCGGGTGAGTCTGCTTACTGTCGAGCGTTTTTGACTAGATGTTCCATGCATTTCGCCCTACAGCCCAGAATGTTCCAGAGTGAACAAGCCAAGGTGGCTTTTGTCATCACGTTACTGAAGGGAAAGGCAGCGTAATGGGGAACGGCGGTGTGGGAGAATCAAGACCCTTGCTGCGCCTCGTTCCAAACTCTCTCCGCAGAGATGAGACGAGTTTTTGACAGAGCCGTCGCGGGGAGAGAGGCCGCCAGGGTGCTGCCGACCTTCGTCAGGGGGAGAGGTCGGTCTCGGACTTTTCCATCGAGTTCCGAACCCTGGTGGCCGAAAGTCAGTGGAACGAGGAGGCGCAGTGGGACATGTTCCTGCATGGGTTGGCATGTTCCGCCCTGGACCTACCCACGTCATTGAACGGACTCATCGAGCTGGCCTTAGGCGTAGATGCGCGACTTTCCCGAGTCGGAGGCAGAGTGGCATCTAACCGTCCTCCTGGAGGGATTGAGGGGCAACGGTCCAGCGGCAGAGACGTGGTCAGCCCCATCTTCGATCAAGAACCCATGCAGGTGGGTCGAGCTCGGCTTTCCCGGGAGGAGTGGGAGAGGCGGAGGTCCCAGGGCCTTTGCCTATATTGTGGAGGTTCGGGACATTTCGCGTACAACTGTCCGGTAAAAGGCCGAGCCCGATAGTAAGTATGAGGCTACCATCGGGTGGGATCTCCGCCGAGAAGACCTCATCCACAGCTACACTCCTCCCAGTTGAGATGGTCAACTCACCAGCATGACTGTCGAGCACTTCTGGACTCTGGGGCTGAAGGTAATTTCATGGACAGTATGTTTGCACACAAGTTTCAAATTCCACTCAGACCACTCACTCAGAAGATTGCTGTGCACGCACTAAATGGCCATGAACTTCCCACCATCTCATTCACCACTGAAGAAATTACCCTCATAACTACTGGCAATCACACTGAGACTATTTTTTTTATATCCTGGATTCGCCGTTGGCACCCGTCGTTCTTGGTCACCCCTGGCTCATCCGTCACAACCCCCGAGTGGACTGGCAGCACAAGGCTATACGGGGGTAAGAGCAGTTCTGTCTCAGCGCTCTCCCACAGACGATAAGATGCATCCTTGCGCGTTTTTTTTTCATCGTTTATCCCCAGCCGAACGCAATTACGACATTGGTAACAGGGAGTTGTTGGCAGTCAAGTTAGCGTTGGAAGAATGGCGACATTGGCTACAGGGTTCGGGGGTACCTTTTATCGTTTGGACCAACCACAAGAACTTAGAGTACATCAGAACCGCCAAAAGATTGAACTCCAGGCAGGCTCGGTGGGCACTTTTTTTCAGTCGTTTTGATTTTTCTCTCTCGTACCGCCCGGGTTCTAAAAACATCAAACCCAATTCTTTGTCTTGTATTTTTGATCGCTCCGAACGCCAGTCTACTCCCGAGTGCATTTTACCGGAGACCCTATTTGTTTCCACACTCGTATGGGAGATCGAATCGAAGGTCAAGAAGGCCTTAGAAGGGGTAACGCCTCCGCCCGAATGTCCACCGAGTCGTTTATTTGTGCCGGAGGGATTAAGGTCAGACGTCATCCGGTGGGGCCATTGTTCCAACATAGCTTGTCATCCAGGAGTTAATCGTACTAAGTTTTTAGCTAGGCAACGATTCTGGTGGCCACTTATGGCTCGTGACATTCACAGTTTTGTTTTGGCTTGCTCGGTTTGTGCCACTGGTAAGACTTCCAATCGACCCCCAGATGGGCTCCTTCAACTGCTTCCAGACCCTTCGAGACCCTGGTCCCATATCGCTCTAGATTTTATCACCACCCTCCCACCCTCCCACCCTCCCAGGGTAACACTGTCGTTTTGACAGTGGTGGACCGGTTCTCGAAGGCAGCTCATTTTATTCCCTTACCCAAATTACCCTCAGCTAAGGAGACAGCGTTGACAGTCGTTGACCACGTCTTTCGCTTACATGGCCTCCCGATGGATGTGGTCTCTGACAGAGGACCCTAATTTGTGTCCAAATTTTGGCAAGAATTTTGTAAATTACTGGGGGCGACGCTTAGTCTGTCTTCAGGGTTTCAACCTCAGAGCAATGGCCAGACCGAGAGAGCCAACCAAGATCTGGAGAGAGTGTTACGATGTTTGGTATCCAAGAATCCTTCCTCTTGGAGCTTACAGCTGTCCATGGTGGAGTACACCCACAATACCTTACCAGTGTCGGCCACGGGCCTCTCTCCGTTTGAGTGTAGTGTAGGTTACCAGCCACCAATTTTTCCCAGTCTGGAGTCCGAGGTCGCGGTCCCCTCTGCTCACGCCTTTATCCAGAGGTGTCACCGCACTTGGACTAGAGCCCGTGAGACTTTACTCCAAGTGGGGGCGCGCACCAAGGCTAAGGCCGATCGGCATCGGTCGAAGCCTCCTGTATACATCGTCGGTCAGAAAGTGTGGCTTTCTACTAAGAACATTCCTCTCCGCTTCGTCTCTAATAAGCTTGCTCCCAAATGTATTGGCCCGTTCACTGTCACCAAGACCATTAGTCCGGTGGCAGTCTGCCTTAGTTTACCTCCTGCTTACAGGAGAATTCACCCCGTATTTCACGTTTCAAAAATTAAGCCCGGGTTTCAAGCTCACATCCGCCTGTCCCGGACCCCCCCGCCGCGTCTCGTAGATGGGGAGACCACCTATTCGGTAAATCGGATTCTGGATTCTAGGCGGAGGGGACGCGGATTCCAGTACTTGGTGGACTGGGAAGGTTACGGTCCGGAGGAGAGAAGTTGGGTACCTGCCAGAGACATTCTGGATCACTCCTTGATCGATGATTACAATCGACAGGTGAGGAGGTCGGAGAATGCCAGGAGGCGTTCTTAGGAGAGGGGTACTGTCACGGTATACTGATCCAATGTATCCTTCTCGTCTCGTGTTTGTGTTGTGGTATGAAAGCACGTGTGTAGTGGGCGTGATTGTGTTGTCATTCATTGATCCGCTCCAGCTGATCATCATCATTCATCACCAGCTGCAGTTAATCTCCCTCACTGCTTAAATACTCACCGTAATGTCATTCCCTTTGTCAGATCGTTGTTTGCTGTCCTGGGTGTCAGTGTTGAGTCTTGTTTCCTGGTTTTCCTGTCATCGGGTTCCTGTGGATTCGTCGTCTCGGTGTTGGATTGATTTGTCTCGTCTTGGCACTTCACTTCACGAGGATTCACCGCACTCTGGCCATCGAAGTCCCTGCGTTACTTGTCCACACCCGTGTCTATTCCTGAGCCTGTATCTGTTCTAATAAACTCTGATTACTGCAATTGCTTCCTGTTCTCTTTACCGATCATGACAATGTAGCATTTGAAATGTGAATCGTATTATTTATACTGTTTTTGTCATGTTTTAAAAAAATGGTCATGTTTAGGGTTATAGGGTGGTTAATATCTTAAAATGATCCATTTCACACAATAGAATATTGTTACTAAGATCATTGTCTGCAAATATATTACAATTTTATTTTTGTGGTAACAATTAGGTATAGGGGTGAGTTAGAGGCTCAAAGATATATATATATATATATATATATATAATAGTAAAATAATATACATATAGGCATAATTGAAATATCGGTAACACTTTATGATAACTTTCATTAATAAATCATCAACAAACATTATATAATACTTAACCAATCAATATTTTGATATATATTCAAATAACTAGAATTATGAATTATTTTTAATGTTTACTAATGAACTTATTAAACATTAAATAATGATTAACAGATCATTATTTAATGTGAATTAAAGTGCTTATGGTATACTATGATAATGTTCAGTTAAAAGTCATTTATAAGTTATTGGTTAATGGTGAACTAATAATTTACAAAACATGATTATAATTCATAAATTATTAATAAATGGTATGCTAACAATTTTCAAATGCATTGTAAGTTATCTTAAACAATAGAAAATCATGGAGTAATCAAACAGATCATAAGTAATTGTTTATTAAGTTATTCATTGATATATCACCAAATAATTAAGACATTTGTGTCAAAATTGTTGTATCTGTATCTCATTAAACGATGGTTAATCATAAAAAAATGATGAAGAAACCATCAGTAAATAATCAGTATATAATTCATTGATGTATAGTGACGTTCTAAGCTGGTCAGCACAAATATTAAGGTATATGCTAAAGCAGTATATTTTAGAAAATGTCATTTATTTCAAGCTTTCAAGTGAATAAACATTTATAACTGATTCAGTCAGGGAATTCCAGTGGGTTATGTTAAATCCTTTCACCCATCAACACTTGGCTTTTTGGATTCAAGACTTGGGTTCTGTGTGGAGTCTGTGGTATCTAGCGAAAATGTGAACTTCAGAACTGGTTTTATCTTCCACTGAAACTCACATTCAGGTGAACAGTAGTTATTGACTTCATGTGCGTCAGAGAAGACAGCTGTCTGTAGCCTATCCAGTTAGCACGTACATTGCAGTACAAACTACAGTGTTCAAAACCTGTTATAGATGATGTGTAAATACATGCATACTTATAAGCTATTCATCACTTGTAAATGTGTTACATATCATTTGTGAGTCTTTCTATTTTTTTTTTTATTATGTGAATATGTAGGCTACAAGTCATTTACATCACTTTCATGCACACCCTGATCTAAAGTGTCAACTATTCATCACACTGTTTCATCATTTATACAAACTGCATGTTTCAAATGTATCATTTTTGCTATTGCAAAGCTTATATACCTAAACATTTATATGAATCTCTTAAATTATATTTTGGTAACACTTTACAATAAGGTTTCATTAGTTAACAGTAGTTGATACTTTAGTTAAAATAATAATGAACTGCATTTCTACCGCATTGATTAGTTAATGCTAATTTCAACATTTACTAATACATTATTAAAATGAAAAGTTGTATTTGTTAACATTAGTTAACACACTGTGAACTAACATGAACAAATAATGACCAGCTGTATTTTTATTAACTAACATTAACTAAGATTATTAAATACTGTAAAAAATTATTTGTTCATTGTTCATAGTTCAATACTTCAACTAATGTTAACTAATGAGACCTTATTGTAAACTGTTACTGATAATTCGGTAACACTTTATAAAAACTGCACGCTATTAATCATTAGTTAAGCATTAGTAAATAGTTAATTCATAATTTATGTAATTCATAATTCATAAAGGAGACATTAATAAGCAGCTTATAAATACAGCTATAAAATGTGTTTATTCTTGATTTAGAAGTATATATATATATATATATATATATATATATAATGTGTTTAATGATTGTATTTTCATACTTTATTAATGATCAATTTATCATTCTAAATTAAGTATTGCATTATTTACAAACCAGTTAATTAGGTGTTGTTAGTAGTTCATAAGATCATTTATTAAGTGTGCAAGAAAATGATTAATAAAATATTTAAATATACATTTATACATCGTATTATTTAGGCATATAGTAATAGTTACTCAGTGTGTTAATACATGCTTTATTAACACTTATTCCTAGTGTAATTCATGATTAATTGAGTAATCTCCTTTGTAAAAGCTGTATGAAGCATAACTAGCTCTCACTTTAGATGAGCTCACAAACATAGTTAACTGAATTTTAATTCTAAATGAATGAAATTTAATGAAATAACTAAATGTTGCATAAACACCTGAATTATGAATTACATTAAGAATCCGTGTTAATAAAACATTTACTAACACACAAAGTAAATATTTTATAAATAAGATGTATAAATGTACATTTAAATAGTTCATTAATGATTTACTTACACTTTCAAAATGATCGTATGAATCCCTGACAACTCCTAAATAACTGGTTTGTATATAATGTAATGCATACTTTGGAAATGAGAAAATTGATCATTAATAAAGTAGGAAAATTCAATTTTTGAACATTATATATATACTTTTAGATCATCATATATATACTCTATAAGCATTTATAGCTGTATTTATAAACTGCTTATTAATGTCTAATGCTTTATACACAATGAGTTACTTACTAATGCTTAATGATTCATATCATGCAGTTATTATAAAGTGTTAACCAACAGGCTCTCTGCAATTGTTATTTTGTATTGATCCACTGCACACCTATAAATATTGATTTACTTAATAAATCAGAGATAAAAGATAATTTGTAAAAAATAGTTTTCACAATAGCCTTGTATTTCACTTCCACACTAGACAAAATGGAACAGCAGTTAATATCTTTATCTCATTATCTATTTTACATGAACAATGAACTTTGAGACATCAATAAACTTCAGCTTTTTTACTTTTGTAAAGTGAATATTCTAATTTGAATCATTCCAAGCCTTGACCCCCTCCACTTTTCACATTATCATCTCTCTGAACACACACACACACACACACACACACACACACACACACACACACACACACACACACACACACACACACACACACACACACACACACACAAACACACATACGCCATGATCCAAGTGTAGCCACAGCAAAGGTCATGCTCCCGCATCCCAGTCTCCTGCTGTAATTCACCAGTGATGTTTAGTGATCATTACCGCCCTCCTCTTCCAGTATAGCATGAGGGGACCCATCGTTTCATCCACCCTCACAGGGGGACGGTCCAATGAGGAACAACTCACAGCGGGGTGGGGGGGTGGGGGTTATAATTTTATAATTGGCAAGCTTAATTGGTCAGAGTTGTTACAAAGAGATGGGTCTGGCTGGAGGTATTAGTTGAATTGGGGGTTCAAAGTTCAGGCCAAAGTTGACTGTGTGAAGACAGCTGCCACAACTGTCAACTGTCCTGTTGGTCCAATTAGATGCTGACCCAGTAAATTAAATGCTCCCATCATTTTGGTTAGAGAAAAGGCGTACATTTCTTAATGCTGTTTGTAAAGAAGTGCATTGGCTGTGATTAATTACAGTGAACTAATACAGTATATGAACCGATGCATTGAACTGAGTCATCACCCACCATTTTTTTTCTTTTTCGATAATCCTTTACACTCAAAAATACATTACAATAAGGAAGAAAAGTTCTGTCGTTACTTCGGTTTCATTGGAACTTTATAGGTGTGCGGTGAACCAAAAGACAGCAACAATATACTTCCTTAGAATTTAGCCAAAAGGGCAGTCGTATATGGCACCATTTCATTAAATCTTGTGGGGAAGGCAATCCCACAATGATAGCGACAAGCTCATATTTACACTATATTTATCTGGGCAATATAGACAGCAGACAGCAATAGAGCCCATTGTATGACATGACCAACCAAAGGACAAGCTGCCCATGCAGGGCTTTAATATCTTTGTTCTCGGTTCTGTTTTACACATCCAGTCATGTCAGATGGCAAAATATTGATAAAGAGGAAAATCCAGCAGGGCAAACTTTGCTGTTTATTTATTTGCTTTCACACATCTCTTTTCTGTCCATCACATACAAAAACATAAGCATGCACACACACACACACACACACACACACACACACACACACACACACACACACACACAACCACACTCGCACACACACACACACACACACACACGCACACACACACGTTTTATGCGGACATTCCGTAGACATTATGATTTATGTACTGTACAAACTGTATCCCCAAACCCTAAACCTACAGTACCCCTAAACACTTTTGATGTATGATTTATAAGCTGTTTTCCTCCAGGGGACCAAAAGATGGCCTCACAAGGACAAGGATTTCGGATATTCCCATCTTTGTCCCCATAACGTAGGGAATACCTGATATTAAAGAAAAAGCTGCTGAAGGGTTTATAAGGTTAAAGAGTTAGGGACAAAACAACATGGGTGAACTAAGCAGGTGTCTTTTATTTCCAGGTAAGTTCCGTTTTTTTTTTTTTTTCAATTCTCAGTACTCCCCAAAACGACTTTATATTTTGACAGTTATTAAAAAGTACTCAACCAGAAATCAGTTTGATTTTATTTACAGTTATGTGACAGAAACACTTTCAGTTTGGAAACACTGTAAAAAGTGATGTAAGACTTTTGTAAAGTCAAGTCACCTTTATTACAGCGATAACATGAAAATAATACAACAAAGTTTGTTTCTAGAAGAAAATTGCATTTACCTGAAGTAAGGCAGATCAATAATATTGTATAGAAGGGGGATGGGATGAGTTCAGAAACGTACAGTATGTTTTCAGAGTACAATGAACTCTCTTATCTCTAAAGATCAAAGTAAATTTGATTCCTCACGATATTATCCTTTTAATTCCACATTCTGAAATCCCATCAAGCACCTTTTTAAGGGGAATCAGCTGAGATCGGAAACCTGAGAACATGTCTTATTAAATCTGTTAATAAACGGCCCACCTCATCATAGAATATGTAATGCCCTCGGGCGAATGAGAGACACCATTCAACCATAAAACAGACGAGTGGAATAAGAAGCAGAAAATCGCCGGATAGCTTTTATGTTGCTCGCCGTCCATCAGGCAGCAGAGAGAAAGGATTTTGCAGCCATAAAGACAGAGCTCAGGAAAAGAGCAGGCGAGCTTGTGCTCACTGGAATTAATCAGTTTGGGTTTTGGGCCTGAACTTAAATGTCAGGCGCTGCTCTCTCAATGCTTCTGGGCGATTTCTTAAAGCAGGAAAACACGTTAAGCTCACTCACACACACTCATGCACACACCGGAGGTCAAAGTTGGTCAGTGAGCCAAGAAATACCATATCAGAGCTGCCTTCCTCTGCTATTGCCAGCAGTATAAATTGCAGAATTAGTGTATTGATTGGGGAATGTAGCATCCAGCAATCACTTTTAGAGTCCTGACAAGATTATTTTATCCTTGTTTTCCTGTATGATTATGTGTTATGTGTGAGTTATGCTCCCAGCATGGGAACTGACAGACTAAATTTACTCAATAAAATAGGGCAGTTAGTGAAAGCAGTCAGCCACAACAGAGAGATCTGTTACCGTTAGCATGCGTGCTAGCTCGACAGACTGCCAACTGCCCTCACCAAAGAGATCAATATACCAAACGACCACAACTTTCTTGAATGGAGGGGGGCACATGCCGCATTTAAAAATATGAACTGAGGAACCTGTACTGCACAGATAAATCATCATGTTACCCTTTTTTTTTTTTTTTTGAAAGCTGTGATCTAGGAAATTGGGGATTTCAGGGGTTTGAACAGATCAAGATTAAAAGTTGAATAAACTAGGCATGCACATACACACACAGGCAATGGGTTTTCATGTTTATATTGCAATATATTTATATTGTATATTGTTTATATTTTGTATGATTTATGAGCTGTTTTACAGATATTAATCAAAAGAAAAGTCCACACAAGGCCGAATATTACTGGCATTACTACTTTTGTGGGGACATTAATATAACATATTCCCCATAACATATAGGGAATACCAGGACCACACACACACACACACACACACACACACAAACACAAACACACAATCTGGTGTCTTGTATAGCTTTATGTTAAATGCTCCAGATGTTTGTGATCTGTTCCACAGCATGTTCAAATCATTATCACATTCAAATGTAACCTGTCATAAAACTCAATCATACACAAACCTTTTTTTCCCCCCCAGAGTATTCATTTTTAAAGAAGTAATTTACCAAAATATGAAAATGGTGTCATTAATTCATAAAATGCAAGTGAATGAATGTATACCACAGCTGTGAAGAAAGATTTTATTTTTTATTTAACTATTATTTTTGCGGTACATGCTTTTCTTTCCTCTGTTGGAGGAGCCACACTCATTTTAATCAAATGGAAAATAGTTGTTTAACAGTTAAAACTACTATTCTAATTCAAGAAATAAGTATTGGTCTGGAATTACATGAGGATGGCTAAAAGATGACTATTTTTATTGTTATTTTTTTATTATTATGATTATTGGGTGAACTGTATACATTAAATATAGCATTAGATTTATTGTTTGACAAAAACACTCATAGATGTGACGTATGCACACGTGTAACCTGCATTTTTCCCTCGTTAAAACCACATATATGTTTTCTCGCACAGCAGGGTCTAGTCATGGGAAAAGGCAATATCGAGTCTGGAGTCTGATTGATGAATTCTGTACGTTTATAATCTCATTTGGAATGGCTTTCTCACTCTCAGTTGTATATGTGTCAGTCTGCAGTGAGGATTTCATTATGGCTGATTGATACTCCTCTAGTAAACAAAATCCCTCTGCAAATGCCTTAATCTCTGATAAGATGACTCATTTTCCAGAGTAATGGTGCTTTATGATTATATCTGTCACAAAAATGCTATGGCATAAATATTTTGGAAAACAGTGTTGGTCCTCTGGACCACTGTGAGTATTTCTATATTGAGGAGAAATTGTTCCATCAAAAAGCAGTAGAAATAACCATGACAGTTGTGTTTAAGTTTTTGATCTAAACTTAAAATGCAATGCATTGAAGTTTTCAGTGTCTAAGGCAGTGGACCTCTGACAAAACCAACATGACAGCTGTGCCACAGGATCCACTGGAGGCGAACTAACTGAAGCCAAGTCTTTAATCCAAAGCATGAGCAGATACACAAAAACAAAGACTTGACTTGGCAAACCAAGAACTTAAGCATGCACAATCTCACCAACAGCAGGTTACACATAACAAAGCTAGACAAGGACACAGAAAACATGAGAGCTATGTATACAAAAAGACTAATGAACACATGTGAAAAATCAAACAATGAACCAATAAAAACAAGACATGAACAGGGGAAGCACATGACATGATCACATGATGGGAATCACATGACAAAACCAGAAACATGACTAAAGGCTTGTTTGACTTCACGCAGCTCTGCGCAGACCGATCAGCGGCTGACTTGAAGCAGTGCATGCCGGTTCGAAATTTTGTCCGACCTGATACAGCGCCGACGCCACGTGACTGTGACGTATGCCATCAAAGTACCACAAGAACGATTTGAGAGTAGCCGAAGAACTCAGCCAGCGCAGCTTCTCAACACGAGCTCTGATGACAACACAGCTGTTCCACGATTGGCCGGATTCACCGAATGACAACGATCACGTGTGTTTTGTGTTTATTCTCACACCTTTAGTTCCACTAAAGCTCACAAATCAGTTTTATAACAGTAAACACTCTTTTCATGTAGTCGCAATGTTAAATTGTGTCATGTTTATCAAAATAAAATTGATTAAAAAACATTGACTCCACTTTACTGATAGTAGCTGTAGGCTTATGTTGAACTATATTCTTGTTCAAACAGACAATGTATGAAGCAGTACATAAAGTATTGACTGAAAATGTCTCTGAAACATCTGTGTATTAGGCAAATATTGCATTTATTTCACTTCAGCTGTGGTAAAGTATGCAAACACCACGTGAGCGGTCACTACAGGCACCAGAAAGTGTCTGACTTCACGTCTCCAGTTGCAGCTCCTCCCCGACTGCACGCGGCAACTCTCGCCGATCGGTCACATCCAGCCGCAGCCGTTGTCAAACACACCTAATGTGAAAACTTAGACTAAGCTAAGTTACAAAATGAAAGACATGAAACATAACCGTGAACCAATACCTAAAACCAAACATGACAACGGCGTTATTTCTTTCAAGATAATCATCAACTATATTTCCCTTCTATTTTCCTCAGAAATCAAAGGCCCATTCACACCAATGACGATAACTAACGTATAACAATAAATATATACTTTACTAAAAAAATTTCTAATCTACATATTAAAGAATAGCAAAGTCACACCACAATTATAACGATAATGACAAAAAGGAATGTTATCGTTGGAATCACTTTAAGTGAATTTTTTCTTCTTCTAGCAAACGAACAATAAAAACACTGACAGCCAATCAGAATCTATCCTGCTTTAAAGAGCTTGTGCACTTAAAGTGGCCAAAACTGCTTCACACTTAAACAGAACGATATCGTCTGCTGGTGTGGATGTAAATGTAGTTCCCTCTCGAAAGGGTCCCCTAGGGGTTGGTATGGGGAATTCCTCTGGCATGACAGGTGTCTGAAGCATGAGTCTAAACATGACAATGAACTTGACATGGCAGGCGGCAGCCTATAATGTCATTACAGGTGAGGCCGAGTGTATAAAGAGGGCACCTGTGCAAAACGTCATGCACTTCTTGTCTTCAGTTGACGGTTTGTTTGAATGTTTGTCTAAATAACTAGCCAGCCCTAGCACTGCAAGTTTTAGGATGTTCATCCATGTCAGCGTAACCTAAGACTTTACCGTTAAAGATTTTTTTTTTTTAGTTAGTTGGCGTTTAAGATGTATTCAAGTATATTTGACTTGACTTGACTTGTGAATTGGCCTATGTTACTAGAACTATGGTACACAGAGCTAGCCTACTACACTCTGAAATATTCATCTATTATAAGTCATTTTCAGCTGTCTTTGAATCAAGTTCTACACTTTGTCTTAACTTAAGTTTGTTCCACTTAAGCAGTGAATTTATTGCTATTCCACGTGAATTCCTTCATATGAATCCGCATGCATGTTTTAATACCTCTGCATTAGAATAAAGCTACACTGTTAGACAAACATCTGCATAATATGGCAGGCTTTAGGTACATATATTTTCTTTTAAGGATACTGATCAAATGACAAGCTATTGCACCCTTAACTTTTGCACATTTAAAGAGAGATCTGAAGAAAAAAAATCTGCTGTCTTGTCCTGTGGTTTTTACTCAAACTGTAATCTGACACTTTGTGATGGTGTCACACGTTTGCTCTTTTTGTCAAATACCCGATTAAAAGTGTTAAGTGGAAAGAAAAAGCAGCTCTACGATTATGATCCTTCAATGCGACACATGACAAGACAAAGTGTTAAGTGTCAAGAGCCATTGGCTGAAGGGCAGCAGCTCAGAAGGCCTGCATCACTCTAAGACACAAATTCACACACATACACACTCTTGTCTGTGACATTATGGGGTTATGTTTGGAAGGTGCAAGCTGGGAAATCCTCTTTCCAAAGGTCCTTAGTGCACAACAAATCATGTGTGCACTTCATTTATCACATGGAAATACATATTTGGGTTTTTGATGCCTAGTGAAAAATAAATATGCTACAATGTATTTGAAATATATGTATTTTATGCTAAGTATATAACAAATACATTTACTTAAATACATATGTACTTAATATAAATTCCCTGCAACTTATACTAAATTGGTATACTTAAAGTCTGCTAAATTGAAACAACTAATTTTGTACTTAATGCACTTTAGTTAACCGGAACTAGAGCTGAGGTTCAACTAAAACTACACTTAAGTATATTTGATTGTGTTAAAGTGGAACTATTGCAAATATACTTTAGGTACTCTTTAAATATCTTGCATTTAAAGACTGATATTATACAGAGATCACACTATCCTTACTATTAGGGATATTAAAACACATTTTAGGCTTAATATTAAGAATTGTGCATTGCGCAATAAAGAAGTACCCCAAATAAAGTTTAATTATAATATTTATTTCAGTAAGTCTCGAACGATATGTCAGTAAATACTTGTATGGTAATGGATTTGTTGTATACTTAGTATGAAATAAATGTTTTTTAAATACATTTTGGTGTAGTTTTTTCTCCACTAGGGATATTCAAAAGTGTCCTGGAATCTGGCAAACGTTTTAAAAACATTCAAATATGGACTGCATAGGATATTTCTACTTTAAAAAAAAATAATTTGCCATACCATAGGACTAAATAAATGTACTAAAACTTGCAATGACAGTGATGACCTGCTAATCAGCTGTAAGCACAAGACAACAGCCTGATATTTGGATCAGTAGCAAGAAATAAATGTGGGCAACAGGATTGAAATCCGAGCATGACCGTCACTCTCCTGGGGTCACAGTAGATATCACAAGTATCTGTGATTCCCTTTCAAGGGAACTCCTCGTGATTGCGTCATGAAGCATGTGTGAAATCAGTCCAATGGCGTGACGGAACGTCATAGGCGGGTGATGTCATCGACCAGGAAACTAAAAAAGATACCTGAAACAAACAGCGCTAACTTCTGTGTCTTCAGCATTGTGTGCTATGTGAATCGTTTGTCCCGTTGGTTTTACCATTCCCATTCCCGGAGTTATTTCACCATTGTAAAAGTGACATATATATAAACAGGTCCTTCTAAAAAAATTAGCATATTGTGATAAAGTTCATTATTTTCCATACTGTTATGATAAAAATTAAACTTTCATATATTTTAGATTCATTGCACACCAACTGAAATATTTCAGGTCTTTTATTGTTTTAATACTGATGATTTTGGCATACAGCTCATGAAAACCCAAAATTCCTATCTAAAAAATTTGCATTTTTCTTTCGACTAATAAAAGAAGTGTTTTTAATACAAAAAAGTCAACCTTCAAATAATCATGTTCAGTTATGCACTCAATACTTGGTCGGGAATCCTTTTGCAGAAATGTCTTGCGTCTCTCAACTTTCTCTTCACAATATCCCTCATATTCTCTATGGGGTTCAGGTCAGGAGAGTTGGCAGGCCAATTGAGCACAGTAATACCATGGTCAGTAAACCATTTACTAGTGGTTTTGGCACTGTGAGCAGGTGCCAGGTCGTGCTGAAAAATGAAATCTTCATCTCCATAAAGCTTTTCAGCAGGTGGAAGCATGAAGTGCTCCAAAATCTCCTGATAGCTAGCTGCATTGACCCTGCCCTTGATAAAACACAGTGGACCAACACCAGCAGCTGACATGGCACCCCAGACCATCACTGACTGTGGGTACTTGACACTGGACTTCAGGCATTTTGGCATTTCCTTCTTCCCAGTCTTCCTCCAGACTCTGGCACCTTGATTTCCGAATGACATGCAACCACTGAGCAACAGTCCAGTGCCGCTTCTCTGTAGCCCAGGTCAGGCGCTTCTGCCGCTGTTTCTGGTTCAAAAGTGGCTTGACCTGGGGAATGCGGCACCTGTAGCCCATTTCCTGCACACGCCTGTGCACGGTGGCTCTGGATGTTTCTACTCCAGTCTCAGTCCACTGCTTCCGCAGGTCCCCCAAGGTCTGGAATCAGTCCTTCTCCACAATCTTCCTCAGGGTCCGGTCACCTCTTCTCGTTGTGCAGCGGTTTTTGCCACACTTTTTCCTTCCCACAGACTACCCACTGAGGTGCCTTGATAGAGCACTCTGGGAACAGCCTATTTGTTCAGAAATTTCTTTCGGTGTCTTACCCTCTTGCTTGAGGGTGTCAATGATGGCCTTCTGGACAGCAGTCAGGTCGGCAGTCTTACCCATGATTGCGGTTTTGAGTAATGAAACAGGCTGGGAGTTTTTAAAAGCCTCAGGAATCTTTTGCAGGTGTTTAGAGTTAATTAGTTGATTCAGATGATTAGGTTAATAGCTCGTTTAGAGAACCTTTTCATGATATGCTAATTTTTTGAGATAGGAATTTTGGGTGTTCATGAGCTGTATGC
Source organism: Meda fulgida (assembly GCA_030578275.1). NCBI lineage: Eukaryota > Metazoa > Chordata > Actinopteri > Cypriniformes > Leuciscidae > Meda > Meda fulgida. The sequence goes on from CM060624.1 coordinate 30,249,390, forward strand.
CAAAATCATCAGTATTAAAACAATAAAAGACCTGAAATATTTCAGTTGGTGTGCAATGAATCTAAAATATATGAAAGTTTAATTTTTATCATTAAATTATGGAAAATAATGAACTTTATCACAATATGCTATTTTTTGAGAAGGACCTGTATATATATATATATATATATACAGGTCCTTCTGCGAGGTCCTTCATAACCCCTCTGTCAGGTCCATCTGCGAACCCCACAATATACATACATATATGTATGTATGTATATTGTGGGGTTCGCAGATGGACCTGACAGAGGGGTTTGAGATGTTTCTCCCAGACAAAAATGAGGTTACTTTAAAATCAAATCGAGACTTTTGCTTGAGTCTCCTGCTTCTAATAGTGGAAAAAAACTCTAACACTCTCACAACGGTCTCCTTTAAAGTTTTAGAAGCGATCTCATCATCATCACACACTGTGCTCAAATTGTTCTCCTTAATCAGAGACTCAGGATCGCTCATATTTGTCTCCTCTAAAGATGTAGAAGAGATGAGTGTCTTCTGAAACTTAGGAGGAGACAAATGTGAGACCCGCAGAGTCTTTAGTTTAAGGAGTTATATTCTGAGCACAGTGTGTGATGTTGTTGACATCTTTTCTGAAGTGCCGAGGTCATGGAAGAAACCTGTATCTTATCGTATCTTATCTCGTACGTAAAACAAGAGATCCAACATGCGAAACAGAGTATTAAACACAAACAATACTGATTTAAAGGTGCATTGTGTAATATTTAGGAGGATCTGTTGACAGAAATGCAAGATCATATACATAACTATGTTTTCAGTGGTGTATAAAGATCTTACTTAATGAACTGTTATGTTTTTATTACCTTAGAAAGAGCCATTTCTATCTACATACACAGAGGGTCCCCTTACATTGAAATGCGCCGACATGTTTCTACAGTAGCCCTAAATGGACAAACGCATTTCGTCACTATATTGTTCTTTGTGCAAAGAAGCATAGCTAAAGTCAGTGAATAAAACACTGACACAATGATGAACAAGGAACAATAATATTCGCAATAACATATCGTTTTACTGAATAATTCAGTAAACCTAATTTCTTAATTTATCTTTGTAAAGAAACATCTTTTCCTGTCAGCCATCGTAACTTCTGTTGGTTGCAATTTGCAACTTCACCACTAGATGCCGCTAAAAATGACACAGTGCACCTTTAAGGTAGGAACTTAAATACACAGTGATGATGAACTAAAAGACGAACAGCTGTGATGATAGTGTTATTGTCCATTCTCGTAGCCAGAGGGGGCCCTCGCGCAGAAAGTCCCACAAGTGAGACTCGTTGGAGTAATACATCTGTAAAAAATAACTTATGACGTTCCAGGAAATCTCTTATGTGTCAGGGTTGTGTGCAGGTAGCTGAAGACGAGGTCACAAGGCGTAGAAATAAAGTGGATTTATTTACAAATTAAACTTTCTAGAACATACAGGAACAAAAGAACAGATACCAGGACTTCAGGGAAAACACAACCTTACAAAGACGACGACCAACAAACACTGAGGGAAAACACAAGGCTTAAATGAACAGGGACTGATGGGATAATTAACCAAACACAGGTGAAGGGAATACTAATCAGACATGGCGGGAAAACGAACAGGACTGAACCAAAATCACAAAGACAGGGGAAACCAAGATCAGAAACAGGACTCAAACACATTGAAACATGACAGTACCTCCCCCCTCCCAAAGGCGCGACATAGCGCCGTATAACATCCAAAAGGGGTGGGAGGGTGGGCGCTCTGGAGGCTGACGAGGACATGGCGGTGCAGGGACGGGAAGCCTCCAGAGCGGAGCTGGTAGCTCAGGGAACCAGGGTGGAACAGGCTGTGGGCGTGACCAGGACGGAGCAGGCTGTGGGCGCGGCCAGGGCGGAGCAGGCTGTGGGCGTGGCCAGGGCGGAGCAGGCTGTGAACGTGACCATGGCGGAGCAGGCTGTGGGCGCGACCAGGGCGGAGCAGACTGTGGGCGTGGCCAGGGCGGAGCTGTCGGACCCTCGGGCGTGGCCAGGGCGGAGCTGTCGGACCCTCGGGCGTCCAGGGCGGAGCTGTCGGACCCTCGGGCGTCCAGGGCGGAGCTGTCGGACCCTCGGGCGTCCAGGGCGGAGCTGTCGGACCCTCGGGCGTCCATGGCGGAGCTGTCGGACCCTCGGGCGTCCATGATGGTGATGACCCTTCGGGCGGCCATGGCGGCGAGGACCCTTCGGGTGGCCATGGCGGCGAGGACCCTTCAGGCGGCCATGGCGGCGAGGACCCTTCAGGCGGCCATGGCGGCGAGGACCCTTCGGGTGGCCATGGCGGTGAGGACTTCTCGGGTATACCCCCCCCCCAAAATTTCCATGGGGAAATTCACAGGAAAGAGGGAGTCCAGGGGCCAAGAGGATCTGGGATTGGGCAGGAACAGCGGAAGATCAGTGGGCTCTGGCGCAGGGTCAGCGGGCTCTGGCGCAGGGTCAGCGGGCTCTGGCGCAGGGTCAGCGGGCTCTGGCGCAGGGTCAGCGGGCTCTGGCGCAGGGTCAGCGGGCTCTGGCGCAGGGTCAGCGGGCTCTGGCGCAGGACTGGACGGGACCGGTACATCATGTGACTCGGAACTGGACGGGACCAGTCCATCATGGGACTCGGGACTGGACGAGACCAGCACATCATGTGACTCGGAACTGGACGGGATCAACACATCGTGTGACTCGGAACTGGACGAAATAAGCACATCATGTGACTCGGAACTGGACGGGATCAGCACATCATGGGACTCAGAACTGGACGGGACCAGCACATCATGTGACTCGGAACTGGACGGAAACAGCACATCTTGGAACCTGGAACTGGACGGAACCAGCACATCATGGGAATCGGAACTGGACGGAACCAGCATATCTTGGGACTCGGAACTGGACGGAACCAGCACATCGTGGGACTCGAAACTGGACGGGACCAGCACATCGTGGGACTCGAAACTGGACGGAAACAGCATATCTTGGGACTTGGAACTGGATTCATACTCGAAGACTGGTTCTGGCGGGCTTGGAACTGGTTGGAGTGGAAGATCTTCAATGAGATATTTGGATCCACATGCCCAGAGCGTGTGATCCACGAAGTCATAGAAGGGCATATTGAGGTCCCTCACCAGGATTATCTGGGCTAGCGGGTCCTTCAGACCACCCCAGAAACTCTGCTTCAGTTCCTCTTCATCCACCATCATCTCGTCGTAGAGCTCAAGGTAACGGCTTGCATAATCTTCCAAAGAGCTCTCACCTTGAACGAGGATAGGGATGTGGAATGGCTCTTGTTCGAAGACTGGCTCTGGCTCTTGCTCGAAGACTGGCTCTGCAGGCGTGACATGAAGATCTGGGCTGCACGGGATTAGCGGTGGAAGCTCTAGGTCTAACGAGACCAGCGGTAGATGGAGCCCTGGACTGGACTTCACCAACCCAGGGTTGAAATGAGGCCAGCGTGTAGAGTGATGTTGGGTTTCTACTCGACCTCCTCCTCTACTGCGGCCTCCACGATTCCCACGAAACACAGCTTGACGGGTTCCCACGAAGGCTTGTTTCCAGACCTCCATCTTCTTTTTCTTTAGGGTTGGTCGTTCTGTCAGGGTTGTGTGCAGGTAGCTGAAGACGAGGTCACAAGGCGTAGAAATAAAGTGGATTTATTTACAAATTAAACTTTCTAGAACATACAGGAACAAAAGAACAGATACCAGGACTTCAGGGAAAACACAACCTTACAAAGACGACGACCAACAAACACTGAGGGAAAACACAAGGCTTAAATGAACAGGGACTGATGGGATAATTAACCAAACACAGGTGAAGGGAATACTAATCAGACATGGCGGGAAAACGAACAGGACTGAACCAAAATCACAAAGACAGGGGAAACCAAGATCAGAAACAGGACTCAAACACATTGAAACATGACAGTACCTCCCCCCTCCCAAAGGCGCGACATAGCGCCGTATAACATCCAAAAGGGGTGGGAGGGTGGGCGCTCTGGAGGCTGACGAGGACATGGCGGTGCAGGGACGGGAAGCCTCCAGAGCGGAGCTGGTAGCTCAGGGAACCAGGGTGGAACAGGCTGTGGGCGTGACCAGGACGGAGCAGGCTGTGGGCGCGGCCAGGGCGGAGCAGGCTGTGGGCGTGGCCAGGGCGGAGCAGGCTGTGAACGTGACCATGGCGGAGCAGGCTGTGGGCGCGACCAGGGCGGAGCAGACTGTGGGCGTGGCCAGGGCGGAGCTGTCGGACCCTCGGGCGTGGCCAGGGCGGAGCTGTCGGACCCTCGGGCGTCCAGGGCGGAGCTGTCGGACCCTCGGGCGTCCAGGGCGGAGCTGTCGGACCCTCGGGCGTCCAGGGCGGAGCTGTCGGACCCTCGGGCGTCCATGGCGGAGCTGTCGGACCCTCGGGCGTCCATGATGGTGATGACCCTTCGGGCGGCCATGGCGGCGAGGACCCTTCGGGTGGCCATGGCGGCGAGGACCCTTCAGGCGGCCATGGCGGCGAGGACCCTTCAGGCGGCCATGGCGGCGAGGACCCTTCGGGTGGCCATGGCGGTGAGGACTTCTCGGGTATACCCCCCCCCCAAAATTTCCATGGGGAAATTCACAGGAAAGAGGGAGTCCAGGGGCCAAGAGGATCTGGGATTGGGCAGGAACAGCGGAAGATCAGTGGGCTCTGGCGCAGGGTCAGCGGGCTCTGGCGCAGGGTCAGCGGGCTCTGGCGCAGGGTCAGCGGGCTCTGGCGCAGGGTCAGCGGGCTCTGGCGCAGGGTCAGCGGGCTCTGGCGCAGGGTCAGCGGGCTCTGGCGCAGGACTGGACGGGACCGGTACATCATGTGACTCGGAACTGGACGGGACCAGTCCATCATGGGACTCGGGACTGGACGAGACCAGCACATCATGTGACTCGGAACTGGACGGGATCAACACATCATGTGACTCGGAACTGGACGAAATAAGCACATCATGTGACTCGGAACTGGACGGGATCAGCACATCATGGGACTCGGAACTGGACGGGACCAGCACATCATGTGACTCGGAACTGGACGGAAACAGCACATCTTGGAACCTGGAACTGGACGGAACCAGCACATCATGGGAATCGGAACTGGACGGAACCAGCATATCTTGGGACTCGGAACTGGACGGAACCAGCACATCGTGGGACTCGAAACTGGACGGGACCAGCACATCGTGGGACTCGAAACTGGACGGAAACAGCATATCTTGGGACTTGGAACTGGATTCATACTCGAAGACTGGTTCTGGCGGGCTTGGAACTGGTTGGAGTGGAAGATCTTCAATGAGATATTTGGATCCACATGCCCAGAGCGTGTGATCCACGAAGTCATAGAAGGGCATATTGAGGTCCCTCACCAGGATTATCTGGGCTAGCGGGTCCTTCAGACCACCCCAGAAACTCTGCTTCAGTTCCTCTTCATCCACCATCATCTCGTCGTAGAGCTCAAGGTAACGGCTTGCATAATCTTCCAAAGAGCTCTCACCTTGAACGAGGATAGGGATGTGGAATGGCTCTTGTTCGAAGACTGGCTCTGGCTCTTGCTCGAAGACTGGCTCTGCAGGCGTGACATGAAGATCTGGGCTGCACGGGATTAGCGGTGGAAGCTCTAGGTCTAACGAGACCAGCGGTAGATGGAGCCCTGGACTGGACTTCACCAACCCAGGGTTGAAATGAGGCCAGCGTGTAGAGTGATGTTGGGTTTCTACTCGACCTCCTCCTCTACTGCGGCCTCCACGATTCCCACGAAACACAGCTTGACGGGTTCCCACGAAGGCTTGTTTCCAGACCTCCATCTTCTTTTTCTTTAGGGTTGGTCGTTCTGTCAGGGTTGTGTGCAGGTAGCTGAAGACGAGGTCACAAGGCGTAGAAATAAAGTGGATTTATTTACAAATTAAACTTTCTAGAACATACAGGAACAAAAGAACAGATACCAGGACTTCAGGGAAAACACAACCTTACAAAGACGACGACCAACAAACACTGAGGGAAAACACAAGGCTTAAATGAACAGGGACTGATGGGATAATTAACCAAACACAGGTGAAGGGAATACTAATCAGACATGGCGGGAAAACGAACAGGACTGAACCAAAATCACAAAGACAGGGGAAACCAAGATGGATGGAATTTCTCGAAAAAAAAATCCTGTTGTCTCTGGCGCAAATTGAATTCTGGGGAAGGCAAGGCCACGATGGAACCATCTGTTGTATCCTTCATTTCACAAAAAACTAAGGACGCATTTGGAAGCTGCATTTGAAAGAGCCTTCTAATTGGGACAGCCTTTGTCGCTGCGCAATGCACCCTTCGAAGGATGCATACTCTGATTGTGATGCTGCAAATTAGACATTTTGACGGGCAAAATATAAAAGTATGTTTATAATGCAATGCTAATCGACATAGCCTTTGTCACTGTACAGAATATTATAAAATAATATAATTTCTGCCACATTATGTGATGTGAAGTATGTCAGATCACAAAACTAAAAGTAATTTCAAACACTTGATTAAATGTTCTCTTTTGTTGGACAACAGGTTTGTAAATGCTTCTCATTACAAGTTTCAAGTTTAGAAAGATGTTTGGCGCCTGTTACTTTTTCAGATGCATGTATTGTAAATGACTCAATCTCACAGGGCTAGCAGAGATAGAGCAGCATTTACTGCGAACCGATCGGTCCGCTCTGAAAGAGCTGCGCATATATTTATTTATTTACAAATTGTAAGCCTTTGCGGTTTCATAATCTCACTAAGCTAATTCGCTATTTTGGTTTAATTTCAGTCAATCGTTATTTAACCCACACAAACACAAAACAAATTCTCACTTCAAACAAACAAGCTGTGTCTCACATGCTAAACTGTATCGCACACATGCTGTGGTAAATGTATTCATCACACAGACCAATGTTTTCGTAGCACGTGTGACATATATGTCACATTGTACAGCACTGATAATCATAAAATTAATAAATAAAAAGGAAAAAGCCAAAATAATGTTTTTTTTCCTTTTCTAGTGTGTCAGATTCTCACAGTAATTTTGATTTGACTGTAGAACTGACATGTAGAACTGGTCTTTTGCTTTCTGATGTACTATTTGTATTTACATTATTATCCAAACATAGGCTACATGTATACACATACATTTACACATCTATTGAGTGTTGAGGATGCATACAAGTATAAAGTCTGAATATGCTTATAAATGTTATAGTCTTTGTTGAAGAGAGGCACACTATTATGAAGCCATGAAGTATGTTGAGAAGAAAAAAGAAAACAAAAAAAGGAAAATGGTCTTCATAATAATACATTAGTGTAAAGTTAGTAGCCTAAGTCCTGGATAAACAGCTGGACAGTTAGCTGATCCATAACGTGACCATTATAATTAGCAGCAATTTAGGTCAAAATATATATATATTTTTTATTTGTGGTTAAAGTTATGACTACAAAAGAAATAAATAAAAAATGATATATATAAATATATATATATATATATATATATATATATATATATATATATATATATATAAAATATTACAAGAAAGTGAACATTTGTTTAAAGTGAAAGTGTGCTCCGTTTACCTTTGGACCTCTAGACATAAACGGACAAACAAACAAACACAAACAAACAAACAAACAAATAATCAGCCTTCACAGCAAGACCACTGACAGACATTTTGTGACAAATCAAAGTGCTATTGGCATATTGTGATTTATCAATGTGTTTCTTCAGTCAACGTTCTCATAAACATCTCTGCATGTGTCTGAACGTACAACACCTGTCACAACCCTGATCAATACACTCTTTAAGAAGCTGAAATGTCTGTAGGAAAATCCATACATGCGTCAGAAATGATTTCAAGACAAAAAATCCCTTGTGTCAAGCTGCGTTTCTACAGCTTTAAACAGCAGGGAGAAATTGCAGTGATTTCAGAGCAATTCAGCCCTTTAATCACATTTACTGTAGAGGAACAACTCCAAAATGTTATAACACATGTTGGAAATTAGCTAAATATAAATAAAACATTCATAGATATATTCTATGTATATTTGAATATAGAAAAGGTTGAAGTAAGAAAAATTAATTTTTCATTTTATCTCATTAAGAAATTAAATATCCAATTACAGACAAGCTTTTGAACAATTAATTTTTGAAAAATGATTGAACTATTCTTTACATTTCATAAAAAATGACAAACCACATCAATCCATCATCCATCGATAAATGGGAAGTTCTTGTTTTAAGAACTAATTATAATATTTATTGGCTTCTCATTAGAACCTCATAAACAGTAGTTTCAACAAGTGAAGGATATATTGAGCTTCTAAAAGTTTTCAAACATTGATAAGTCTGCTGTTTTTAGCCTAATAAAAGGCCCTTTAAATGCAACTAAATCCCTGGTGCCGATTATTCGCTTCCGGGCTTCTGATACCAGTGAAAGCAGCACTTACCTAATTACAGATTAATACATAAATGTGTTTTTAATCATCAGAGGTTTTGAACAGGATGGTCTCATTTCTTGGCGACAGCTGGGGACGCTTTCTTCTGATTCGTTGTAATCCACTTTTTATTATGAAGAAAATTGTGCCGTTTCATATAGACGGCTGCTGAGGATAAGTAATAGAGAAGGTGGCATGGGGCACCTTTTAATAAAAGGAGGATGCAAATACTCTCAGTGTAGCACCGTTCTGATCTCCTAATTTTACAACAAACATTGAAAAATATTTATATATGATTTACTTTGAAAAGAGCTGAAATTTTTTTTAACACGAAATTGCTCACTTAAACACATGACCACACATTAAAAAAAGACAGTCTTGGTGTTTTGTCTAATGGGCTTATTTAATGTCTCTTTAGTAAGCCTTCACTCTCATAAGCTCTTTAATGTAATGATTTACACAACAGTCTATGAAGACAAATGCATTCACATTACAACCAAAAGCCCTTTATAAGAATTATGCACATGATGGAGCATATGCAGTTGGGTGCTGTGACTTTTTTTTCCATTTATGTGTGTTTTTATTATGTGCACTGTTATGCAAATGTTCCTGACCCAAATCTGTTTGGTTTAAATTAATGTATTTTACCTTTGAGATGAGGCGCTGAGCTCTCGGTGGGTCATTTGCGTAAAACGTTTGCAGGGAGGTATATAGTGAAGAATTAAGTGGTTAAACAGTGATATCTGTTACACGCAACCCCATGACGGTACAGCATTAGACTTACTAAATAATACATACAAATTATATCAGCAACACAGCCTGTGCATACAGTAATACTTCATAAAACAGTCATTACTCTTGTGAGTTGCAACGTAGGGCTTTCCTCCTATTAAATATTTATTCACTTATAGTGGAGGAAAATACCTGGTCTATTTGTGTGGTAATACTTTTGAGGCCATTTCTGTAAATGACTACAAAAAAAGCCTTTTTAAAGTTTTTTTTAATGTATTGTGTTTATATTAATATTTATTGCGTGTTACAATTTAACAATAGTAGTAAGGATCTGATGGTAATTCTACACTGTTATTGTAATTACATGTGATAAAACTGTAATAGCATTATAATAAATGTGAAACATGTACTAATGCAAAGTGTTAAAGTGCATATTTATTTAACAGCCTGCATTTTATATTGAAAACGATACATGTAATTTTTTTAAAGGTTTTGGTTACACTTTATTTAAGCTGTCAGTCATAGTGTAATTATACATTTAAGTACTGAGTAATATTAGTATTAGGATTAGAATTTGGTTGATGGTTAGTTGCATGTAATTAAGCATAATTCACTGTTATTACTATGGTACATTTAACATATGTAACAAGGACACTGTAAGAGAAAGTGTTACCAACGTTTTAAAGTGAGATCGTTTTAATGTGCTAACCATTATGACTAAAGCACACAATTAACACTGAAATGTTTTTTTTCTTTTCTTTTTTATTTGCTTGTTTTATTCTACAGTGAGGTGACCAGGTTAAACCATACTATCAAACTGATCTATTAGTGATTTAAATGTTCTAAATGGACCAAGCTCCATCCAATGATTGGTTCTGTATCTATATTGTGTTGAAAGAATGACTAAATAATGGTGTCTACAGCAGGGGGTTAAGACCGCTACAATACCCAGCCATTAGACGCAACAGTACAGGACTACGGCTGAAGACACCTTCTTTTTATCTGCTTCCACTGCAAACAGTGCTCTGTTGATTAAAGTTTAATTAAGAATCACATTTGGCTGAGTGTCTAGCTCCACTCTACAGGAACAGATTTCTGTGGGCTTAACTCTATAGCTGGCAAAATCCTCTTTTATTACATTCAACCTGTTGTGGAAGCACGGGGCAGGAGGGAAGCCAGCCAGCTGCTGAGACCTTGTTTGCTGTCGGAAAAATCCCAAGTCTCTAGAGATTCCCCTGCAGCGGCCCGACTTAATATCAGCACCATCGCTTCACAACTATTATTAATGATACTCTTCATTAATTTCTTGTTGGGCTGATGTTATTTATTAAAATATTAAAGAAAACTCCAGAGACACGTGTACACACACACACACACAAGTAATGAGGGATGTGTCCTCCTCTCTCTCTTTCAAACTCTCTTTCTCTCTGTTGCTCTTTCTTGTTCTTTATGGATGGAGTGTGGAATTACACATGGACACTGCCATCTCTCTCTCTCTCTCTCTCTCTCTCTCTCTCTCTCTCTCATTAGCTGCTCTCTTGGGCTGAGTGACACCATAAATCCATTCTGCATGCACCCCATAGCTGGTCACACACAGAGAGAGAGAGAGAGAGAGAGAGAGAGAGAGAGAGAGAGAGAGAGAGAGAGAGAGAGAGAGAGAGAGAGAGAGAGAGAGAGAGAGAGAGAGAGAGAGAGAGAGAGAGAGAGTTGTTCCCTTCTCTCATTAATGAGGCATCCACATGAGAGATGAATTGACTACTGTCCATCCGAAAAAAGCATCCAATGTGTCGGGCCACCACCATCACCCAGCATGCAGATTTGGGTCACAAGGTGACACCCTAATTCTTCATTAGGAATATATGGTAATGCCACTCCTTTGATCACGGCAGTACTGCAACACGCATGTCAAACTAATGCATGACAGTATTAGATGGTACAGCAACATTTGTTTGAATCTATATATATATATACATATAAACATACCAATAAAATATCTCCATAATAAAGTTTGTATTTGAAATATGTAATATTCATGTTTCATATGATCATAGTCATCCTCAAAAATCAAAAACCACCATCAGCATAATTATTAATATAATAAACATTTTTTTGTTTGTAGAAGACTAATGATATAATTGTTAATATTAAAAATTAAATAATTAACTAATTAATGTATTGTCACCATACAATCAAAATTGACCATTATTCTTTATTGATGACATTTTTTTTCATTCATGTCCCCTCATAATCATTAATCAAAATAATTCCCCCTCCCTCTGCAACAACATCTCTTCTCTTCTTTCAAGACGTAAGGGCAAATGGCATTGATCCAACAATCCAATCAATTCCAGATGGGCATTTGGACAGATCTTACATATTTTTCTTGATTGAGAAGCCATTTTACTCGGCTAAATGTCACAATAGTAAAGAAATGACTATCGCAACTTCCATTTCATGACGACTTTAATTATCAACGAACCAAACACAGTTAATTTGTGATCATTTGTGCTCAATGTCACTAATGGTCACTTTTTTGGGGGGTATTTGTACAGCTGTCTGTCTAAACTGATCTGGGACCAGATGCTCAAACATCTTATATTCTTAGCAGTGGAACCTATAATTTACCCCACCTTCAATGTGTCCCAGTCCCTCATTTGATATCTGCAGTATTAATTGGTGTGCTGGCAAAACTGTTCCATATTAATCATAATAATTAATCTGATCCAATTATATAATATATAAATGCGAACAAATTGCTGGAAAAGTAATGATCTATCATGAAGGTGCCACCAAGAAAAAGAGAATAAAACAGCAATTAGAAGGGGGGATATTTTAACAGTGGTGTTAGTCTGCAGCAAACATGATGGTGTAATTAGTGTATGTGTGTGTGTTACTAGAATAAGAAAGTAATGAATTACTGGGAAAAATTATATGTGACATGTGCTTTGGTCATCGTTGTTCATTTGTTTGCCGGATCCTCTGAAGTCAGTGCCTGAAATGCAATTAAATTTCCTGCTTTTCTTCAACTAAAATATGAGGTGAAGAGAGCAGCAAAACAAGACATCTTAATTATCTTCATTATGAAAAAATAATGCATCACACCCTTCCAAACAAAGACTGAGGCAAATAACAAAACAAGGCTTTGTCCCTCTCTATTTATTAAAATATTCATGGTGCTGTTCGCAGTACTATCTACAAATTAGCATGACTGCATTATCTATTATATCTGGTTTATATGGTGCATCCCGAAAGCCTTGAGGAGTTAAAATGGCCTAACCATCACAGTTGTTCTTTCATCTCGATGTTGTGGCAGCCACAAAGAAGTTAAACCCTTATCATGACAGTTCCAGAATCTGTCAGCATCACTCGACGCCAAAACCTCATCCACTCGAATCGCATTTATTTCCTATGTCAGAGATAAGGAGGACAGGAACAGGTAAATCCCTGGACATGAAACAAACCCACTCCTGTGTGACCAGCCAAGCCAACAGATAGAGACATACATCTACTTTTCCCTCTTCAAATGGACCATTTTCCATTAACTCCTCAGTAAAGCCATAATGAGAAAAGAAATTAGAACACGTATTATCAAATGTAGCTTCAGTCCAAAAATCTTTCAGAGCTGAACAAAAACAAACTAACAGACCCTATACAAAAAAACATATATATATGTATCATATGTATAAGTTAGTTTGTTTTTGTTCAGCTATATATATATATATATATATATATACAGTCAAAACAAAAAATATTCAGACATCAGATATTTTATGTAAGTGAGGATAGCAAAATAAATTAAACATGTTATACCCATGTTAAAAGTGACATTTTACCCAAAAAGTCTTCATACAGTGGACAACCAGTCAAATTTATAAAGTATTTGGGACCAAAAATTATTCAGACACTGTGAACTGACCATGTTTTGCTTAAGTGTTTTTCTTTAATTGCTAATGCGACCTTTTTACACCACAGACTGAACAAAATGAAGCATTGCTTGGTAATTGGTTGACCTAAATTGGTATTATCTAATTGTGTACTTAAATTTAACAGCTGACAGCTATTCAACATAATTCATTTGTGAGACAGTCTAACAGAAGAATGGCCAAAACCAGTGAAATATAAACTGATTTGATAACTTGTTTGAGTTATTGTCATATTGTATTACCATTTTTTAAACTATAGTGAATAAACTGTGATAATGTGATAAATGTTGAAAGTGTCTGAATACATTTTTGTTTGTATATATATATATATATATATATATATATATATATATATATATATTACCAATTTCAATATATACTGTACACTTTCCCTTACACATTTATATCAAATTTAACACATTTTTATTGCATCATCCATTCCTATTTGCAAAGCATCCATTCCTGTGTCTTATTAAGAGAAGCAGTGGTGTCTTCCTCTGAGAGCCGGTATTAATCACCCTGCTCATGTGCTCTCAGAGCAGACCTGGGAACAGGCCTAATAAGACATACCCTGCACTACCAGACCAAGGGGGCGAATAGTCTCCCCGCCTATGCATATGCAAATCTCACCCCTACATATTTACATATTTATTTATTGCCTCCGCTCATGTGGAGGTGCTGGCTGGAGAGGGTGTTAATATCTGTGGGGCAGCTTTTAGAGAGAGCGCTGGGAGAATTGGTGGGAGGTAGAACTCAGTTCACAGAGGAGATTCAGCTGTAATTAAGGGCTGTTTTACCGAGCATAAATAATGCTGTTTGTATTGAAGAGAGAGAGAGAGAGGGAGAGAGAGAGAGAGAGAGAGAGAGAGAGAGAGAGAGAGAGAGAGAGAGAGAGAGAGAGAGAGAGAGAAAGAGAGAGAGAGAGAGAGAGAGAGAGAGACAAAGAAAGAGAAAATAGATGGTAGATAAAAAGACAAGATAGAGGAGGGTGGGTCTGGCTGGAATTAAACACTCTCTTTAACGAGGCCTTTGATGCCTCTTATGAGCAGGTTTAAAACACACTTTGGCACCAGCAACTGCAGGCTGTGTAAGTTACCTGTAGAATTGGTTATGGAGACCTGTTGGAAGAAATTGTCCAACCCGATCTCACGGCAATTCGTACGAATTTTACGAGGTGGCTAATTCGTACGAATTCATATGACCTCACACGTACGAATTCGTAATATTTTTGCTAATATCATATATTACATATTTTACGAGTTGCCCAATTCGTACGAAAGACCTACACCTGACCCCGCCCCTAAACCTACCCATCAAAAGTGATGTCGTACGAATTCGTACGAATTAGCCACATTTTACTCACTCGTACGAATTCATACGAATTGGTCGTGAGATAGCATTGAATTATCCCATCTTGATTTTTTCCCTTTCCTAAATTCCTCCATGTTACAGAGGTAAAATGTTATTAGTGGTGTTTGCTGAGGCAACCATCACAATACTATCATGGATTAAAGTCGACATGAAGTGTAAAATGTGACTCTCTTTTCTTCTCTATTGTGAAAAGAGCATGAAGAAAAATGCGAGGAGGAGGGGCACATTATGTCTTTAATTAAAAAGTACAATGGCACTTTTTTTTAATAATGATGTGCATAACTCATTTATGATACACTGCAACTTTCCATGAAACATAAGAATCGTCGATTTTGATGGAATGGTTTGGTGATTTTTATTTTTGGTGTGTACTATAGACATAAATGAAATCTCAAATCAAGTGATTAGACTTACCATTTTCACATCCTGGTGATTTTGAAATCATTTAAAATAAAATATTTTTTAAATTGTATTATTATTGTCTATATTTTCACATAAAGATGCTGGTTACTGCATAGAGTTTAGATTAGTTATATATAGATTTAACATGGCTCATTTGACTGGCTAACTACAGATTCATATGCATCTCATTTCCTTTTGCAACAGCCATTTTCCCATCAGCAATTCAGTCATGCAACTTCATGGGTCAACAAGACAACCAGATAGATAAATATGTTTACTCATAGCCTTCTGATCAGAGATTCATGTCTGTCTTATTGTTTTATTTACTCAAAAAATAAAAACAGTATAATCAAATATTTCCTCAGGATCCCTTCGGATGCCTGAATTCTTGAAAATGGCTTACAACTAATCGTGGAATATAGAGGTTTTAAGCTTTTGTAGATAGAATGGTCTACCTTGAGAGCATACCCACAATTAAAATATATGTTTGAGTTCATGATTAGTTAAGAGGGGGAAAAGACGGCTAAATATTTAGAAATCCTCTTGAGTTCTGACTATAGAAGGCAGTGATGTATTCTCACAAGAGATATTGAGATCCACAGTTATCTAATATCTCACTCACAGCACACAAATTAAAGCAATGAAAAATATTAAAAAAAACTCTCTCTGAGGACATGCTATACCTGTTCAGACTCCCTCCAGAGCATATAATTAAAGAAGGATTTCTCACTGATCCATATAAACATTTATGTAATCCACACTACT
Source organism: Meda fulgida (assembly GCA_030578275.1). NCBI lineage: Eukaryota > Metazoa > Chordata > Actinopteri > Cypriniformes > Leuciscidae > Meda > Meda fulgida. Next base: position 30,265,074 of record CM060624.1, read on the forward strand.
CATCCCCCTCTTTTAGTTTAATATACCTTTGTTAGTCTCCATTCAGTTGTTCTCACAGCACTATGAGCAGAGTTATACAACAGAAACAAGCTAACAATATGGGATACAAGCTCCTCTGGGTGCAATTACTATCTCTCTCGCTCTGTTTCGAAGAGAGGATGCCCCCCATGAGTAAAACACTTTAGTTGTCATGGCGGTGTGGCGGGATGCTGCCCCGGTGTCTGAGTTTGCTGCTCCCATGAGGAGGGGAATAATAGTGTCCGACTCAAAGGGCCAATAAATCAATCGCACTTAACAGCCGCAGTTCAGGAGATTTCAGATGGTCTCTAAATGAAAACATGAGGGCAGCCTGCATTCTCTGCCATTTGTCAGGTGACTGTGACACAGCAAGGTTATTATATTGTCAGGATTATGTTTTGTTCATTGTTCTCTCGTATTGCGTAAGTTAGCTTACGCTACGGGAAAGATTCATCTTTTCGAGATATTGAAGCCAAAAATTATCCTTAATTTTGTATTTATTGTCAACGCAGTGCAGCAGCTAGCAGACCTAGAGCAGGCTGACTAGCATGGTCATTGGCTGCCCTGCGGCAACTGCAGCAGCCTACCAGTGAGCCAACCGTGACGTCACGTCCAATGAAGGGCGCTCGCGCCCTCATCGCGTCACAGCCCGCCAGAATGGGCGTGGCCTAGTGTATATAAGCTGGGCTCGAAGGCTGCTTACCTGATTTTCATCTCTTCAGCAAAGCTCTTCGCATCCCTGTACTTCGAGAAGCCACGCCGCCGTTGAGAAAGCGACACAGCCAGCTAAGGAAAGCGCCTGAAGAAGCCGGCCGACTTCGCTTTTTCGATTTTTCAAGATGCCTCGCACTTCCTGCTGCGCGTGCAGAGCCCCGCTCAGTGCCGGTGACCGCCATGTGATCTGCGATCTCTGTCTAGGCCAGGAACACGCAGCCCTCGCCCTCTAGTCTGGAGGCTGCGAGCACTGCGAGGAACTTCCGATGTCGACCCTGCTCAAACGCGCTCACACATATTAACAAACACTTTGCTCCAGGCGCCGCCCGCGCATCTCAGAATTGTTACAAAGCGTTCCCCATCAAAGGCGTAATCGGGGCGTTAGAAATGAAGTCCCGTGCCCGCTCACGCGCGCTCAAGCTTACTAATAAACACTTCGCCCAGGGCGCTGCTCGCACATCACGAAGTGATGACAAAACGCTCCCCATTTATTGCGATCGGGACATCAGATATAAAACAGCCTGTTACTGCTGTCAGCAAACCGCCGTATTCAGGCACAGAGGGCGCGTGCGCCGCGCCCATACCTCCGAGTAAGTTTCTCAAGCACGCGCAGTGCGGCGATCAGAAACCGGAGGTCATTCTACCCCTTGCTACACACATCAAGGCGTGGGAAGCGATCCCAGGGGTATCAGAATAGGTGCTAAGCAATATAAGGCAGGGTTATTCACTGCAGTTCTGTCGCCGGCCTCGTGACGTCAGTGGGTGTGGAAGTAACACATCTACTCCGCGCAGAAATAGTGAAACTGCTGTGCAAAGGGGCCATAGAAAGGGTGCCGCCTTTCTATGAACTATGAACTATCTGGAGGATTGGCTGATTCTGGCTTAGTCAGAGATAGAACTTTTATCTCACAGAGCAGTGCTACTCAGTCATCTGGAAAGCCTGGGTCTCACGGTCAACTGGACCAAGAGCTCATTAGTGCCCGGCCAGTCAATCTTCTTTCTAGGAATAGAACTGGACTCTGTGGCCATGACGGCTCACTTAACGATACAGCGCGCGCCGTGTTCGACGCCTGGCCGCGTCTTTCCACACAGGCAACATCGCTCCTCTGAAGATTTTTCAGAGGATGTTGGGCTATATGGCTTCAGCCGCCGCAGTGCTTCAGCTGGGTTTACTGCGCATGCGCCCACTACAGCGCTGGCTCTCGCCGAGCCTGGGCCTCCGGCTGCGAGCGAATCAGAGTGACTCAGAGATGCATTACGGCTCTGCAGCCCTGGTTAGCGGCCGACTGGTATCAGCGGGGTGTGATAATAGGAGCTGTCTCGTATGGAAAGGTCATCTCGACAGATGCGTCCAACTCGGGTTGGGGCGCGCTCTTCGAGGGCAGACCGGCCTCTGGCCAGTGGTCAGACCAAGAGAAGCTTTTTCATATAAACTGTCTGGAAATGATGGCCGTCGAGTACGCGCTGAAGCGCTTCCTCCCGTTCATACAGGACCACAATGTTCTAGTCCACCCGGACAACATGTCTGTGGTTTCATATGTGAACCGTCAGGGCGGTGTCAGATCCAGGAACCTCTGAGATCTAGCAGAACGCCTCCTCGTTTGGTCACAGCACAATCTGTGCTCACTGAGAGCCGCGCATGTGCCAGGCACTTGAACGACGGCCCAGACAAACTATCCAGGGACAATGTTCCCCCGGGAGAATGGTCCCCGCACCCCCATACAGTCCAGTTTCTATGCCGCTGTAGCAAGGGGGGCGTGGTTTAGCGAGGTCTGTAGCAGGAGAGTGGGGGCAGAGCCGAGCTGTAAGTAAGTGGGTCAAGTGCAAAATGACCAACACCTGTTTCTGATTGCAGTGATTGGCGTGGGGAGACAGGATATAAGCTGGTTGCTGTGAGAGATCGAGAGAGAAGGACTGGGAACCCGTGTGCCACGCTTAGTTTTGAGAAAGATTGTTTTGATTTAAGTGACTACTTGTTTTATGCTATAGCTTGTCTATGGTGAAGGCGCTCGGGCGCAACTATTGTTTTGTTTATTGTGAAGGAATAAATTACACGAGTCCCAGTCACACTGACCCCTTGTCTTCTTCCATCACCATTACCTTGAACCATCTAAGTGTTACAGGCGCCTTTCCGGCAAAGCGAAAGTCGACCTCTTTGCTTCGAAAGACAACGCTCACTGCCCAAAGTTCTTTTCAAAGAGCGAGGACGCGCTGGCCCAAACATGGCCCAGCCGCCCGCTATACGCTTTCCCTCCGGTCTGATTACTGCCACAGGTGATCAAGAGAATCAGGGAAATGCACCATTCGGTGCTCCTCATAGCCCAGCGATGGGAGAACCAAACGTGGTTCCTGGAGTTGACGCGGCTGTCACAGACAGTTGTACCCGTTGTCCTGCCAGAAAGTGTGATGAACACGATCACGCAGCTCCATCTACTAGAAAGCTCTACGCGTCTAAATGGTCTGTGTTCTCCAAATGGTGCACCGACAAAAATCTGGACCCACGTGCGTGTGGGGTATCGCGGCTATTTAGCTTCCTTCAAGAGCTGTTTGAAAAAGGGAGGTCCCCTTTCACGCTTAAAGTCTATGTGGCGGCCATCGCAGCGTTCGCAGAAACAACGCGCGGCCGGTCACTAGGAAGGAACGAGCTCATCATCCGCTTCCTTAGAGGAGCTAGGAGGATGAACCCCCCGCGCCCCCCGTCGGTTCCTGTGTGGGATCTTTAGTTGGTCCTAGAAGCCCTGAAAACATATCCCTTTGAACCGTTAAGTTCCATGGATCTAAAGTATCTATCACTAAAAAACGTTTTTCTGATTGCCTTGTCATCAGTCAAGCGTGTGGGAGACTTGCACTCGCTGTCTGTCGGCGCTGCGTGTCTTGAGTTTGGACCAAATGACTCTAAGGTCATACTCAAACCTAGACATGGTTATGTCCCTAAAGTGATTGACACTCCTTTCAGAGCGCAGGTTATTTCCCTATCGGCTCTGCCAGCATCCGATAGCGAGAGTGATGTGAATTTCCTCTGCCCCGTCAGGGCGCTGAGGGTTTACGTTACGCGCTCTGCGCTGTTCAGACGCTCGGAGCAGCTCTTTGTTTCGTTTGGTGGGCACACTAAAGGTCTGCAGTGCCCTTTGGGCGTCAGGGCGCATTGCACTAGAGGCGTGGCCTCGTCGTGGGCATGGTCCAGCGGAATTTCTATTCATGACATATGTGTGGCGGCGGGCTGGGCTTCCCCGTCCACCTTTGTTAGGTTTTATAACCAAGAAGCTCCCGCCCTGCAGGCTATACTTCTGTCAGTGTAAGTGAGGTGCATGTCCTGTCTAAATCTGATCGTGTGCAGACTACTCTCACGTGTTATTAGCTCTCCTGGTTGAGCTGCACTATTGGGTTAACCTGCTCTAGGTCTGCTAGCTGCTTCACTGCGTTGGCAATAAATACAAAATTAAGGATAATTTTTGGCTTCAATATCTCGAAAAGATGAATCTTTCCCGTAGCGTAAGCTAACTTATGCAATACTTGTTCCCTCTTCTAGAGAGAACCGAGGTTATGTTAGGTAACCGTTAGGTACGTCTAGTCGTCACTTGCCATTGGAAGCTCATTGACGTCACTGCTCATTACGTTTCTGCTGAATCCTGCAGCTTATCTGGCAACCTCGAGTCAGGGGGTAGGGGGAGGGGGATACACCGCTCTACGGTATTTTTAAAGTGATTGCAGTACCAGTTTTGGCCACAATCCTACATACAGATCCTTTAAAACTTAAAAAATACTTAATTAATTTGTGTGAAAACTACATGAATAATTTTTGTTGACAACTAACTGGGCAGTGGATCTGTAGTTCCCAGCATGCTTTCCAAGGGACTGCATTAGGAGGGTACATTTAGGTATTAAAGTGTTATTTGATGTGATTTTCAGTAAATGGAAAGATGTTGCTAGTTAATGTTAGTGTTTAATGTTCAGTTATGTTCGAAACGTTCTGTAATGTTTTTGAATTATGTGGTTACCATTATGCAGAAGAGTGGTGACTGTGTTTAGGCGTGGGCACTCAGTATAAACTATATATGCATTAAACCTCACACTTAGATTCACACTCCTGGTTGCGTATGCAACCCACCGTTCCCTGAAGGGTATGGAGCACGTAGTCGATGTCGGCTGAATGGTGATCACGCCAGGGAGACAATCGTCTTTGATTACTTTCGAATGAGCCAATGGAATTGGCGTGCTTGACTCGAATTACACACTCCGCCCCCGCGGCGCGCGGGTATAAATACGGAAGTGGATGCACGCACTAGTTACTTTTTCGCTGAGGAGCCAATCGGCCCCCAGAGTCAGCGGTGGTCCAGCAGTAGTGGCGAGGGGACTACGTCCTCCGTTCCGTCCTTCACACTGATACAACAATTGTGACAGTCATAGAGGAACAGGGAACGACGGGTGGAATGACATCTTGACTAAATTATTGTAAGTGGACATCAAGATTATAACAAATCATTTCAAACTAATTCGATTTTTTTGGAAAAGTTTTCCTTAATTTCCTTAAGTTTGTTCAACAGCTTATTTTTTGAGTGTACAACTGCTGGAACTTTGAAATACTTCATACATCAGTCTTCAAACTCACTGTATGTTGGATAAACCAAGGCTATCTCTCGACTAATTCGTACGAATTCATATTTGTCTAAACCCCAGTGAAGGGTTGTTTAGGGGCGGGGTCATTCGTATGACCTATTCATATGTACGAATTGCTGTGAGATGGGGTTGGATAAACATTAGGTTTTATGAGTATGAGGGTCTGGATGTTGCAGGAGCAGGCAGCATTGAATATTTTAATTTTGCGTATGCTTTTTTCAAAGCAATTGATGAATAATACAACCCTGTCTCTCTCTCTCTCTCTCTCTCTCTCTCTCTCTCTCTCTCTCTCTCTCTCTCTCTCTCTCTCTCTCTCTCTCTCTCTCTCTCTCTCTCTCTCTCTCCCTCTCTCTCTCTCTCTGTGTGTGTGTGTGTGTGTGTGTGTGTGTGTGTGTGTGTGCCTGTCATTGTAAGGGTTAGCTGGGGACAAAATGTACCCACAAGGATAGTAATATCAGTATTTTTTTACCTTGTGGGGGCATTTTATAAATCAGTTTATAAATCACATATATATAAAAATATAAAAAATCAGAAAGTTGTCTGTGATGGGTAGGTTTAGGGGATAGAATATACAGTTTATACAGAATAAAAATCATTATGTCTATGGAAAGTCCCCATAAAACATGGAAATCTAACGTGTGTGTGTGTGTGTTGTGTGTGTGGATGTGCCACCATGCACAGCTCTCACCTATAAGCTGGATCAAACGTCAATTTGCAGAGCAATCTGTTTTGACTGCTATAGGTGAGGAAGAGCGCAATCTCATGTGTATCACAAAGGAGGATTGGAACAAATGCAATGGGACTCACTTCCCTCGGACAGCGGGCCAAATACGCATACTCTTTTAATCTTTCTGATTATTTGTAAGTATTTAAATTTGTAATTATTTGGAAGTTTTATGTAAAGAAAGTTGTGTGTGTGTGTGTGTGTTTAGTGAATGGTGTGTTTGAGGATGTTGTCACCTGTTGTCACTTCTAGAGCTGCACAGCCTCCCATATGTGCATGTGTGATGTGCATATTTGTGTGCGTAAGAGCAGGTGTGCATGTATGTGAGTCGTGTGGCTCTTGCCTCTGAAAATGTCAGACAGACTTCAGGCTGAGAGGAGAGCCCAGCAGAGAGATCTCTTTGCCCACTGTCAATGAGGTTACCACACACACACACACACACACACACACACACACACACACACACACACACACACACACACACACACACACACACACACACACACACACACACACACACACACACACACGGCCAGACAGAAAGTGAGCTTTTGGTTCCAGTGCTGTCATACACGCCGCTGCAGGAGAGAAGAGTGCATTATAGGACACACACGCACACACACAGACGTAATAATATTATCCTCTAGTGTTAAGCCGTGAAAACAAAGTGAGTTTTAATTACAGATCATGTATTATCTAACATGGCAAGGTCTGAAAAAGCACAATATGTGGTGATGTGCCGGCGTGTGTGTGTGTGTTTGGGCGGGGGGGGGGGGGGGTTGGCTGTCGCTGATTAATTATTTTGTGTGTGTGTGTCGAGAGAGGGGAGCATTATTTCTAGTAAAGCTACAAGGAGCATTAGCCATCAATCCTGGTCATCAAATCAGGCCATAGTGTGCTGTTGTGCCTATTACTTCTGAATTTATTTCCCTAAATTAAATCGGACTCTGAGCTCTCAGCTGCTCTATGTGCATGTGTTTTTTTTATCCATTTTCCCACCTATTTGTCAAAATGTAGTGTGTGACAGTGAAGTAATACACATTTATTATGCCAATGTGAAACAACAGGGTGTGTATATCATTAATTAACGCAATATCTGTGGAGAGAGTTGCGGTTGTGTATGTGTAGCATTATCACATCCATCTATGCATAGGCAAATACTGTATAACTCAATCTAATAAACCCTTTACTTTTTCTCCTCACACCCCTTATTAGAAAATCAGTATCAATTTTATTTTAGGCCAAACTTGATGGAGTTATTTTGAATATATTGCCCTTCAGGAGGAATAATGTATAAAGGCCTGTCTCCGACCGTCATATAGGAAGGCTGTTATTTGGTTTTCACAACTAATGTGGGTTTGACATAAGTTCTGAATGTAGCAGTTTTTTTTTTATCGTGTCTGTTAGACATAATAGGCCATTTGTTAGGTCACATCCTTGTTTTGGTTTACACGTACACAACGACAGTAAGAGACTGCCAATGACATCATGACGACTGCACTGTGTTAATTCACTCATATCCATAACTGGAGAGCCAAAGTCTCTCTTATCACTAATAATAGAATGAAAATGATCGCTTTTAAAATGATAAGTGGATGAGGGACTACTTAAAATGCAGTGTTTAAATTAATTAACTGTAAACATGATTAAATTGAAGGATATAATCTGAAAGTATAATTGCCCACTGGGAATAAAATGAACTCAGTTGGTCGTTGCGTCTCCCCACTGCGTCTCAACGCTGCAAAACCACATCACTTTTATTCAAGTAAAAAGATTAATATGCATTTAAGAGATGCAGGTCTTAATCTCAATCTAAGAGACATTTAAAGCGCACTGGGAATCGCGGATGTGAGCGTGTGCTGATGCCGGTGGTCATGCTCTCTAATGCGGCTCATTTGAAGCTGCGCGCCTGCTGTGCGCATCAAGCGCTCCGGATCACCATCCAGAACCTCAAAAAATAACAAGAAATACCAATTTCACCGCCGGACCTGAACATTCTCTGCTCTGAAATTTCGCCACAGGATTAAAGTAGAGCAATTAGACTGTTATATTTATACGGAGTGGATAAACACCGGAACGGATCGAAAAGTTATTGTGTTCTGCATAAAATTATGGCATATTAATCTCTCTCCCTCTCGCTGACGTTTATTAGACTATAGTATTGTCAGAACGGGTATCTTTATGGGCAATTAGGACCTTATACATTTCAAGTGCAGGTAAATTAGATGGTCATGTATGGTCAAAGACAGCGTAATTGATTCACCTGAAATGCCAGGAGTGTGTGTGTGTGTGTGTGTGTATGTGTGTGTGCCTAGTCTAGGTTAAATCTGACAAAACCTTCCTTTGGGAACATTTGGGGATGTCTGCATTTGGAAGAACAATTTATAAAATGGAGGGAGATAGAGAGATTGTGAGAAAGTGAGCAGTATTCACCTCTTTGCATGTATACATCAGGCTCTGACTCAAAATGATGAAGTGTTTCATGAGAGTTTCAGGGCATGATACACACACGTCCAATATTAGTCCAGATAAATGTTTAGTGCCCGTGTTGACAGACAGAAAAAAAAGATAATTTAGGCCAGAATTAAACTGATAATAAGCATCAGCAAACCCTTGATCCAGAGAGAAGTCATGTTATGTTCAAAAAAAGGAAAACATTAACTTAAGTTTAATTTTCAATAAATCAATCAATCAATCAATCAATCAATCAATCAATCAATCTCAGAGCACAGTGTAAAATGTCCTCCGAGATGGTGGATAAAAATACCTTGATTATTAAACAATTAAAATAAAACTGACTATTTTGTGTGTGATTGCTTAATCATACTGTGTTGTTAAAGGGATAGTTCACCCAAAAATGAAAATTATGAATAGTATATGACATTCTTCTTTCAGACGAATACAATCAAATACAATCTTCCCAGCTTTATAATGGCAGTGAATGGCCATTTCTGTTTCGAATTCTATAAAAGTGGATCTATCCATCATAAAAGTGCATCTATCCATCATAAAAGTGCACCACACTGCTCTGGGGGTTAATAAAGGCCTTCTGAAGTGAAGTGATGTGTTTGTGTAAGAAAAATATCACTTTTTAAAACTTTATAAAGTAAAATAACTAACTTCCGATTTCAGATTAAGTCATACAGATTTCACTTAAGTCTAAAGTTGCCTTTTAGGCGTAAGTAGACTGTGGATGGCCGTTTGGCCTGAAGCTACAATTTTACTTTGTAACATGTTAAATATGAATATTATTCTTACAGCGTTATACACTTTTATGATGGATAGATGCACTTTTGTGGAATTCAAAACAGAAACGGACATTCATTGCCATTATAAAGTTTGGAAGAGCTAGGACATTTTTAAATATAACTCCGATTGTATTCATCTGAAAGAAGAACGACATATACACCTAGGATGACTTGAGGGTGAGTAAATCATGAGCTAATTTTCATTTTTGGATGAACTATCCCTTTAACTTAGCAAAATGCTAATATCAAGATTAATTGAAATTTATTGACTTGACTATCTCATATTGAGCGCTATCACTCACAGTTGTTACCTATAAGTAATTTCAGTAAAAATGCTATCTTAGAAGAAAGCTGCCTAAAGGAGGCAGTAGCCTATAAAGTGAGGTGACCCATCAGGTTTTGGAAGACAGCCAAGATACCAATTCAAACTACACCACAGAACATAACTGTTTTGTAGCCTTGCAATATTTTACAGTTACAATTATACGGTGTACAAGCTGATAAAAGATTTAAGATATTTCTGGTGTGATAGATGGTCTAAAAATCACTATTGTTAATGCAATTGTAGCTCTGCAGGTTCAGATCTGACTGTCATTTTTTATTCATTCCTTTATTTATCCTCATTGTTACAGGTCCTATATACCACAGATTGCAAATGTGAAAATAAGATGAAATGTATTCAACTTGAGCAGTTTCCACCTAAGTGTGACTGTGTGTCCTTTACAGAGTCATCTAACTAGTGTCTGAGTGTTGGCTCAGCAGAAAGAAGTGTGATGAATCGAGGAGAGAAGATTTTAATGAACACACCTTCTGAGGGTCACCTTCGTTCATATACGCTGATGTACTAAAACAAACAAATATGATTGTGAAGAATGAGTTCATATCTTCATGTTGCATTCTCTCTTTGTCCTTCTTCATTGATTTCCCATTGCATACTTAAAAAGGGTAAAAGTGTGAGTGTATTTAAAAACCCACCAATTAGCTGTAAAATGCAAATTGAGCTGACAGACAGATATCCTCTCCAGTTGAGCTCAAATATATTCTTGACATCTTGGGTAGAGTCCATGTATATTTATATTAAATGTAGCCTATATTATTGTGTTCTAATGTGGTAGATTAATCACTTTAATCACAGCTCTGGCTTGGAAATCATTTTTATTTTATCATATTTTATTTTATTGTGTATATACTGTATATATATGCAATTAGAATGAGGAGGAATATTTTTATTATTATTATTATTTCACTAATGGTAAAACAATTTAAGACAGTTACCATATAAATTAACAAGATTGAAAATATCGTTTAGAAAACTTGTATCTCCATATTTCTCCTTTTTAAAAAAAAAGAAAAATACTATTGGTCACCCTTTACGTCTGTCTGTCAGTTTTGCAAATTTATATCCAATGAAACATATTAAAAAAGGCTTGTGACAAAACCTCATAACTCCACCCCAACTCTATCGTGAATGAAGAGCCGCACGCAGTTTGGACCATCTCTGCTTGTTTGCAATTCAATGCGTTTTCTTTACTCAAGAAACACAATATATGTGTTATATATATAAGTAAAACATTTTATGTATTTGAAAAGCAGAGAAGAGTGTCTCAAGCTGTGTTCCATTCGACAGGGTCCCTACGCAGTGTTCACTGCTCCCTACTCCTTGAACACGATATATCAGTTGAAGTGGACTTCACTGACAATAATTGCTCATTTGGAATGCCCTGCAGCGTCATCAAAGAAAGGCAATCATCAACTTTTTTATTTAGTTCCTGTCACGGTGTGGGTTTGTCTTGTCATGTTTAGTGGTTCCCTGTCTGTCTTTTAGTCTTCCCAGGTGTTTCCAGTTAACCACGGCCCCTTGTTATCCTGTTTAGATCGTTTGCCCCCGTATTTAAGCCCCATGTTTCAGTCTAGTCTTGGTGAGTTCTTGTATTGTTGTAACGTGTATGCACACTGTCCTGTTCCTGAGTCTGGTTACCTTGTCTTTATTAAAACACTGCTGCATGTGGATCCTGCTTTTGTCTCTGCTTCAGCTGCTACATAACAGAAGAACTCACCAACACTGAATCCAGCAGCATGCTTGCCAGTGTCTCTTCTCCAGCCACCGAGCGGAGGAGAGGCCACTCTTTTGAGGGGACCCGGTTGGTCAAGTTTCGTGGGACACGTGGAGGCCTCAGTAGAGGAGGTGGTCGAGAGGAGTCCCGACACCACTCTCCACGCTGGCCATTCTTTGACCCTGGGTTGGTGATGTCCAGCCCAGGGCCCCATTCGCCGCTGGTCCCGTCCAGCCTAGAGCTTCACGTCAGCCACGTCCAGCCAGAGCTTCACGTCAGCCACGTCCAGCCAGAGCTTCACGTCAGCCACGTCCAGCCAGAGCTTCACATCAGCCACGTCCAGCCAGAGCTTCACGTCAGCCACATCCAGCCAGAGCTTAACGTCAGCCACGTCCAGCCAGAGCTTCACGTCGCGCCTGCCGAGCCAAAGCTGGAGCCCTCTTCCCCGCTGGCTCCGTCCAGCCCAGAGCTTCCTTCGCCGCTGGTCCCGTCCAGCCCAGAGTTTCCTTTGCCGCTGTTCCCGTCCAGTCCAGCACCCTCTCGGAGACGGAGGAGGAGGAAGAGGACTTCCCGCGTCCCGCAATACCTGGAAGTCCTCCCTGTACTTCCTGTCAGCCCAGAGTCCTCGCCGCTGGTCCCGGCCGATCCAGAGACTGTTCACGTCACGTCTGCCGAGACAGAGACTGTTCACGTCACGTCTGCCGAGCCAGAGACTGTTCACGTCACGTCTGCCGAGCCAGAGACTGTTCACGTCACGTCTGCCGAGCCAGAGACTATTCACGTCACGTCTGCCGAGCCAGAGACTGTTCACGTCACGTCTGCCGAGCCAGAGACTGTTCACGTCACGTCTGCCGAGCCAGAGACTGTTCACGTCACTTCTGCCGAGCCAGAGACTGTTCACGTCACGTCTGCCGAGCAAGAGACTGTTCACGTCACGTCTGCCGAGCCAGAGACTGTTCACGTCACTTCTCCCGAGCCAGAGACTGTTCACGTCACGTCTGCCGAGCCAGAGACTGTTCACGTCACGTCTGCCGAGCCAGAGACTGTTCACGTCACGTCTGCCGAGCCAGAGACTGTTCACGCCACGTCTGCCGAGCCAGAGACTGTTCACGTCACGTCTGCCGAGCCAGAGACTGTTCACGTCACGTCTGCCGAGCCAGAGTCTGTTCCTGAGCCCGAGCCAGAGTCTGTTCCTGAGCCCGAGCCAGAGTCTGTTCCTGAGCCCGAGCCAGAGTCTGTTCCTGAGCCCGAGCCAGAGTCTGTGTTGTCTGTTCCTGAGCCCGAGCCAGTGAGTGTGTTGTCTGTTCCCGAGCCTGTGCCAGCGTCTGTGCCTGTGTTTATGTCTGTCCTTGTGGCCGTTACTGTTCTAGTGTCTGTTCTCGAGCCAGTGTGTGTGCTGTCTGTTCCTGAGCCCGAGCCAGAGTCTGTTTCCTGAGCCCGAGCCAGAGTCTGTTCCTGAGCCCGAGCCAGAGTCTGTTCCTGAGCCCGAGCCAGAGTCTGTTCCTGAGCCCGAGCCAGAGTCAGTCAAGTCAAGTCAAGTGTATTTATATAGCGCTTTTCACAATATAAATTGCATCAAAGCAGCTTCACAATATCAATCAAATAACATAACAATGTTTGTTTCTTAGTGAAAAAACATCCACGTTTGGTAGGGCTGATCAATGGTATTAATGCTTGGTTAATTATTTTGAATATCCCCAACTGAGCAAGCCAAAGGCAACAGTGGCAAAGAACCGAAAAACTCCAAGTGACCTACTGGTGTCCTAAAACTCCATCAGGTGACCTAATGGAGAAAAAAAAAACCTTGGGAGAACCCAGGCTCAGTCGGGGGCCAGTTCTCCTCTGGCGTTTATGAACTAGAGGCCGGATTTACAGTAACTGTAATTTGATACAGAATTTGTTTTATTTTATCACTTCGGGGTGGGTACGCGAACCGGAATCACAACATTTTATCTGTAGAGTGGGAAAGGGATCCTCCATAGGGAGAGGCTAGTTGGCACTTCAGCACTGCGTTGTCATCGGGTCCAGGCAAATCTCCTAGTCAGATCTGGATACGGCCTGGATCCGGTCGGCTGCGGGAAAACCTCGGGATAAACAAAGACACTAAAATTAGCGTAGATGCCATTCTTCTTATGATGATGTAACGAGTACATCAGGATTTAAGGGAAGTGTTCCCAGTTCCGGCTGACCTAATCTATGCAGCCTAACATTGAATTATAGAAGTCTATAATATATTATGTGTATGCTAGGTCAAAGAGATGTGTTTTTAGTCTAGCTTTGAACTGACAGAGTGTGTCTGCTTCCCGGACAATGGTAGGAAGACTGTTCCAAAGTTTTGGTGCTAAATAGGAAAAGGATCTACCGCCCGCAGTCGATTTTGATATTCTAGGTATTATCAACTGGCCCGAATTTTGAGATCGCAATAGACGTGAAGGACTATAATGCGTTAAGAGCTCGCTCAAGTACTGCGGAGCGAAACCATTTAGTGCTTTGTAAGTAATCAACAATATTTTAAAATGTATACGATGTTTAATAGGCAGCCAATGCAGTGTTGACAGAACCGGGCTAATATGGTCATATTTCCTGGTTCTAGTAAGAACTCGAGCTGCAGCGTTTTGGACCAGCTGTAGTTTATTTATTAAGCGTGCAGGGCAACCACCCAGTAGGGCATTACAATAATCTAGTCTTGTTGTCATGAAAGCATGAACTAATTGTTCCGCATTTGTTAATGAGAGCATATGTCGTAATTTAGATATATTTTTAAGATGGAAAAATGCGGTTTTACAGATACTAGACACGTGACTTTCAAATGAAAGATTGCTATCAAAAAGCACACCCAGGTTCCTAACCGACGACGAAGACTTAACAGAGCAGCCATCAAGTGTTAGACAGTATTCTAGGTTATTACGTGTGGAAGTTTTTTGTCCAATAATTAGAATCTCTGTTTTTTCAGAGTTTAGTTGTAGGAAATTACTAGTCATCCAATTTTTTATATCAGCTATGCATTCCGTTAATTTTGTGAATTGGTAAGTTTCGTTAGGTTTTGAAGAAATGAAAGCTTTAGCATAAGTTCTGCTAGGAAGACTCAATTACTGCGTCACTCGTTACCTTCAAGTTATCCAATCACGCCCTTATTCTTATTGTATAAAAGATCGGTACTTACACATGTTTGAGTTCGCAGATGCTGACGCGACAACAAGCTGATTCTGACGCTTTCACTCACTCGTGTTTCGATTCCATTCGTAGTCATCACAAGTTATATTGTTGATTTGATCTCACCAACTCTGGCGGTGCGCGAGTGCTAGACACGTGTGTAGGAAACCAGCACATGGCGGCTGTAAATCTAATGAGAGACGATCTCTTCAAGTTTTTTCAAGTTTAAGTTCCACTTTTAAGGCTTTTACGTTGGTTTCCAAGTTTGGCAGGCGCTTGCAGCAGCCAGTGTTAACATGTCCTCTTTATCACAATTAAACTTCTTTCAGGTAAGTATATTAACTTGGCTACTCAGCTGCTAGTGCTAACTTCATCAGCGGCAAAGTTCAATTGGTGACTGTGGTGACACGGCAGCTCGTCTTAAACTGCTGATTCAGAGACTGCAACAGGGTGCAAAGTATGGGGGCGCTGACATGGGCTCCCCTGAAAACGTGATTCTGAAATTTTGGGGGGGTCTCAAAAAATATTGACAAAGTTTTATTTTGACGTGCAGTTTCAGTTTTGTGTAATGTGATCATCGTGGAGTATGTCTAAAATAGCAAAAATATCATTCACGCATGCTTGACGGCGATTTAAACCTAATTCACTTAAAAAAAAAAAAAAAAAAAAAAAAAGATAACTATACATGCTATTCTTGTCATGAGCATCAAGGTGTGGTGGTGCTGCGATGCAAATTCCAATCATGTTTACGTAGGCTACATGTTAACTCAAAGATTCGAATATAAACGTGGATGCTATTGATCTGCACGCAAAGTCCTTGAAATCCATTCTGTGTTAAGGTAAGGCATTATTCCCAATTATGTCGTGGCTGGGTTGTTATAGGTCTTCAGACCGAACGCAAACAGAGCGTCAAATACGCGTCTATCGCGTCTAGTAGACGCTTGAACATTCGCTCGAGTTCAAATTTTGCGCGGAAGAAGTTCGCGGCAAACGCGTCGCCCAATCTATTTGCTTTGCATTGACTTTGTATGTAATCTACTCGCGCAAATAATTAAATTCGTGTTCGTTTTGAACACACAATTAGGCCTAATTGAACGGATTAATTATGGTATTCTTAATTAATAAGAGTTTAACCTGGTTCAAGTCTAATGCAGCCTATGTAGACTATTTGGGGATGGCTGTTTGCTGTTTGACTTCAATTTGTGTCGATAAAGTATAATAGGGTGAATCCTGTATAGTGCTTGCATAGTGCATACACTTGTAGCTGTTATGCATCTTTGGAAGTCCTTGAAATTAATGGGTTTCAAAGTGCAGCGCCACACATTTCGCATCCTGTCTGAAAGGCGCTTCAATCCTCTGCACGCGCAAGTGCACGATAAAAAAAAAAAGAAAAAAAAAAAAAAAAAGAAGGGGGGCACGGTGTTCGAACACTGCGCAACACAACATACTGTAACGCTTTAACAGTAGGACCGAATATCTCGCTGAATGGTCATACCAAAGCCTATGCAGATTTATGTAACTGATTTTCCACAGTGCAGTGGTAAATTATTTTCAGCGTTGTTCATTCCACGCACATATGACTAGTTTGCAAAATGCATACTATTAACTGCTTTGCTGAATAGAATTTAAAACAAGCTTAGGAGCAAATTTAAATATTAATTTGGCTTTATATGCAATATTTTCAGCTAGCATTCCTCATCTGCTCACTCAACATTGTGAGAGTGCCTTCCATCTTAAGGGGGACCCATTCAACTGGTTTTAAGCCCTTCCTTAAATTCGTTATTGCTTCGACATTTATGGTGATTGTTTTTTCCAATCTCTCCCACTCGTGGAGGATCTCTACTTACACCTAGATGATCGCAGACTTTAATAAAATAGGGGGCACATTATTTGATGTATATCTCAGCTCGTTTTTTAACATATATATAAATATATATGGCCATATCTTTAAGAAGCTGGAGCAAGTTGGTCAGCGAAAGTTTGCTTATGCCTAGTAGATATGGTTACGAAGTGTATGTTGGGCTTAATGGGTATGTAGCAGGAGTATATTTACAAAAGAATATAAATGATATATTTACAAGTGCTGATAATTCTCTATAACTGTTTTAGATTTTATATATATTATCATAAAAATCTTAATACCTAAGTTTAAGTTATAATAATTGAAATACGGTACAATCGGCGTACTCAAAATTTCATGGCAACTAATTTAATCCACTGACGTGTTATAGAAATATTATGTAATAGGTATTTGGTACAAAACGTACAGAGAACGTTGACTAAGGATGCTCAGGGTAAAGGTCATAACTTAGCCAAAACATGATTTACACCGTAGAACTAACAGTTATATGTTAGATCATTACATCCAAACCAATCACCAGAACAAATCAGTCAAAGAGTTTTGAGTGACATTTACTCATCTGTACGATATAAATATCATTTATTTTTCTATTCAAGGGACTCCCTCGGTTGCCATGGCCAGCGCTCTCTCGGCCGTGAATAAAACTTTCTTCTACAAAAGCTACTCGAGAATAATGTCAGGTATATGTTTCACAGCTGAGAAATGGTTTCTACGCTCAAAAGTCAACAACAGAATATCAAGTGGGATTGAGGTATTATCTTATGCCTTTACCTTACTTCAGGTAAGTTTCGTATTAAGATTTAGTGGTAAGACGATTTACCAAGCCTGCTCAGGCTTTATTCATCGGTGCTTCACAGAAATGATCCTATAGCGGCTGTCAACCCTTGGGTTCGAAGAGAAGGCTCCCTACTTAAATCGTATTTCTACACTATTTCTTATAACGTTCACTTTTCTTTTCAGTTTCCTCTATTTCCCATTCTGATTATGGCTGGTTGTTCTTCCTCATCAACATTTACTAAACTGATGCGTGATGGGTCTCCGGTGTCCCCAGGGTGTGTGCGAAAGGTTGGTTCGGAACGCCCCACAGATTTTCATATAGTATGCTGAAATTGTCATTCGAGGGGGAGTAAAGTGCATGTCTGTCTCTTGAATGCAGTCAGCCTGCGGCTCCCGGCACAAGGGGTAGAGTTTCAACAGCTTTTTTGCAGCTTTAATTACCTCTCTCAGACAAATTTCAAAACTTTTAGCTTCAGATTCAAACCGGAGTTTGATGGAGAAACTCATGAGGCATCAACATGTAGAGAACATTCCGAATGGTTAATTGATGGATTATGTAGCTTATGTGTAGTTATCTTCTAGCCAATGATTAGCTTATTCTGCCTTGATATTCTATAAATCATGTTCAGCGGGCACGATTTACGTAAATTTGGGGTTTGTGATGCCACTAACCCGGGAGGAATGTTGGGTAGTTCCTCAGCATTCCTGTAGTCTTTAAAAGTAACTTCTTAAATGAATTCTTTCTTTGCTCGAACTTTGTGCGTTGTAACTTTGCAGATGTTATGCTTAAACAGCAACATTTCACTCTAAGTAAGTTAGAAAAGCGAAGTCCATTCCATCTCTTTTATTACCTTTTTTACTTTTTACTTTTACTTTTTTTTTTTTTTTTTTTTTTTTTTTTTTTTTTTTTTTTTTTTTTACCTTTTTATTGTCCACAATGGTCTCTCTTTTCTATTGTCATGTTCAGTTTGTAGATGTGTTTTTACAGCATTTACGGCTCATGCATTCAGGGGAATTATCTTTAGGAGCTAAACTGAGATTTTCCCATCGTCTTTTTCTGATTATCGTTTCTCACCGAATTCCTTTACTCTCTTCTTAAACTCTCAAGGCTCTGGTATCACATTAACAATTTCTAAAATTAGTTATACATTCTGTCCCTTCTCATCTATGATTACATTTCTTAAAATCTCCCCTCTGTCTATCCTAACTAATGGAGCACCTCTCTCTAAAGCCTGGTCAGGACTCTAGATTCTGTCCTCAAAGCTGCAGTCCATCTCCGTCCCAGTATACTGGTCATTCCTTCAGGATTGGGCCTGCCATTACAGCAGCCGAAAGTGGTATTTCTACTGCAGCTATCAAGATCCTCGGCAGTGGTCTTCCTCTGCATTGAGTTACGTATATAAGAAATGAAAAAAAAAAAAACCTCGAAGCTCAGCAAGCTCTCCAGTAACGGTTCAGGTAAATACCAATGCAACTACTGGTGGTGGTGTCATGCTATTCCATTCTCATTAATTTGTCAATCTCACCTTGCATTCTACAAATGTCAATGAGTCATCTATGTGTCTATGTGTGGCCTATCGTGGCTATATCTGTGATCTATCGAGACCTGTCTATATGTGGCCTATCGTGGCTATATCTGTGGTCTATCAAGACCTGTCTATGTCCGGCTATCATGGCTATATCTGTGGTCTATCGAGACCTGTCTATGTGTGGCCTATCGTGGCTATATCTGTGGTCTATCAAGACCTGTCTATGTCTGGCTATCATGGCTATATCTGTGGTCTATCGAGACCTGTCTATATGTGGCCTATCGTGGCTATATCTGTGGTCTATCAAGACCTGTCTATGTCCGGCTATCATGGCTATATCTGTGGTCTATCGAGACCTGTCTACGTGTGGCCTATCATGGCTATATCTGTGGTCTATAGAGACCTGTCTATATGTGGCCTATCGTGGCTATATCTGTGGTCTATCGAGACCTGTCTATGTGTGGCCTATCGTGGCTATATCTGTGGTCTATCGAGACCTGTCTATGTGTGGCCTATCGTGGCTATATCTGTGGTCTATCGAGACCTGTCTATGTGTGGCTATATCTGTGGTCTATCGAGACCTGTCTACGTCTGGCCTATCGTGGCTATATATTTGTGTGGTCTAACGAGACCTGTCTATGTCTGGCCTATCGTGGCTGCATCCATGGTCTATCGAGACCTGTCTACGTCTGGCCTATCGTGGCTGTATCCGTGGTCTATTGAGACCTGTCTATGTCTGGCCTATCGTGGCTGTCTTGTTGTCTATCGAGACCGTCTATGTTTGGCCTATTGTGGCTGTATCTGAGTGGTCTACCGAGACCTGTCTATGCATGTATCTATGTTCTATTGAGACCTGTCTATGTCTGGCCTATCGTGGCTGTCTTTGTTGTCTATCGAGACCGTCTATGTTTGGCCTATTGTGGCTGTATCTGAGTGGTCTAACGAGACCTGTCTACGTCTGGCCTATCGTGGCTATATATTTGTGTGGTCTAACGAGACCCGTCTACGTCTGGCCTATCGTGGCCATATATTTGTGTGGTCTAACGAGACCTGTCTACGTCTGGCCTATCGTGGCTATATATTTGTGTGGTCTAACGAGACCCGTCTACGTCTGGCCTATCGTGGCCATATATTTGTGTGGTCTAACGAGACCTGTCTACGTCTGGTCTATCGTGGCTATATATTTGTGTGGTCTAACGAGACCTGTCTATGTCTGGCCTATCGTGGCTGTCTTCGTGTGGTCTATCGAGACCGTCTATGTTTGGCCTATCGTGACTGTATCAGAGTGGTCTACCGAGACCTGTCTATGCATGTATCTATGTTCTATTGAGACCTGTCTATGTCTGGCCATCATGGCGTATCCGGTCTATCGAGACCCGTCTATGTCCGGCCTATCGTGGCGTATCTGTGGTCTATCGAATCCTGCGTATGTCCAGCTAGTACATAGGTACATGACTATCGTCATCATGCTAATTATGGTATCTCCCTTTTCTTATTTCAGGAACCTCAGGATTCACGACCGGTGGGTATACTTCCATTCATCAATTTTGGGGGAAGGCTGGCCCCGTCCCTACGGATTTTCAATCCACCTTCTTTTGGGGGGTCGGCTGCGCCCCTGCCTTCGTCTTCAGGCAGGAGATGCTGATCCGCTACCCTCGGATTACGATCTATGGACGGGGCCTACGCCAAAGAACTTTACAAATAATGGCTTACTGGGCTGCCAATAAATTAATGCTTGTTACTTAATTTTATCCCCCGAGTCTTTCTGGTAGAAATGAAAGCTTTAGCATAAGTTCTGCTAGGAAGACTCAATTACTGCGTCACTCGTTACCTTCAAGTTATCCAATCACGCCCTTATTCTTATTGTATAAAAGATCGGTACTTACACATGTTTGAGTTCGCAGATGCTGACGCGACAACAACCTCCACCCTCCCCACCACCACCAGGATGGTCCCGTCTATACTTCCCTGGGGGTTCGGCTGCGCCCCTGCCTTCGTCTTCAGGCAGGAGATGCTGATCCGCTACCCTCGGATTACGATCTATGGACGGGGCCTACGCCAAAGAACTTTACAAATAATGGCTTACTGGGCTGCCAATAAATTAATGCTTGTTACTTAATTTTATCCCCCGAGTCTTTCTGGTAGAAATATACAGCTGAGTATCATCGGCATAACAATGAAAGCTAATTCCATATTTCCTAATGATATGTCCTAATGGTAGCATGTACAGAGTGAACAGCAGCGGTCCTAGTACTGAGCCTTGTGGTACGCCATACTGAACTTGTGATCGATAAGACATCTCTTCATTTACTGCTACAAACTGATAACGGTCAGATAAGTATGATTTAAACCATGCTAGTACAATTCCACTAATGCCAACATAGTTTTCCAGTCTATTTAAAAGAATGTTGTGGTCAATTGTGTCAAATGCAGCACTAAGATCAAGTAACACTAATAGAGAGATACAACCACGATCGGATGATAAAAGTAAATCATTTGTAACTCTAATGAGAGCTGTCTCAGTACTATGGTGCGGTCTAAATTCTGACTGAAAATCCTCGCAGATATCATTTCTTTCAAGAAAGGAACACAGTTGTGAGGATACTGCTTTTTCTAATATCTTTGACAGAAAAGGCAGATTTGAGATCGGCCTGTAATTGACTAATTCTGAAGGATCAAGTTGCGGTTTTTTAACAAGCGGTTTTATCATAGCCAGCTTAAAGGTTTTTGGTACATATCCTAGAGACAAAGACGAATTAATGATATTAAGAAGAGGATCTATGATCTCTGGAAGCATCTCTTTCAGTAGCTTAGTCGGTATAGGGTCTAACATACAAGTTGTCGATTTAGATGAATTAACGAGTTTGCAGAATTCTTCCTCTCCTATAGCAACAAATGAATACAATTTTTCCTCAGGGAGACTACAATGCACTCCCTGATGCGATACTGTAGTAGACGGTTGCATAGTTATAATTTTGTCCCTGATATTATCAATCTTATAAGTGAAGAAGTTCATAAAGTCATTACTGCTGTGTTGCTTGGAAACTTCTGTGCTTGAAGCTTTCTTTTTCGTTAGTTTAGCCACTGTTTCAAATAAATACCTAGGATTATGTTTATTTTCTTCTAATAGGGTTGAAAAATAAGCAGATCTAGCAGCTTTTAAAGCCTCTCTGTAAGCAATCGAGCTCTCTTTCCATGAAATCCGAAATACCTCTAGTTTTGTTTTCTTCCAGTAGCGCTCCATTTTTCTGGCTGCTCTCTTAAGGGCCTGAGTGTGCTCGTTGTACCACGGCGTTGGACTATTTTCTTTAATCTTCTTTAAGCGCAACGGAGCAACTGCGTCTAAAGTGCTGGAAAAGAGAGAGTTAAAAGTTTCTGTTGCAATATCGAGTTCTTCTAAGCTATCCGGGATGCTGAGATGATGAAACTTATTAGGAAGATTATTGATAAAGCAATCTTTAGTGGCAGAAGTTATAGGTCTAACATATTTATAACACGGAGTCGGCTTTGCAGCCTTGGCTAAATGTAATTTACATGAGACTAGATAATGGTCTGAGATGTCATCGCTCTGCTGCAGAATTTCAATGGCATCAACATCTATTCCATGTGATAATATTAGATCTAGAGTATGATTACGACAATGAGTGGGTCCTGACACGTGTTGTCTAACTCCAATTGAGTTTACAATGTCTTTAAGTGCCAATCCCAATGCATCTTTTTCATTATCTACATGTATATTAAAATCACCAACAATTAGTACTTTATCGTTAGCCAATACTAATTCTGATAGAAAGTCCGCAAATTCTTTGATAAAATCTTTATGGTGCCCTGGTGGCCTGTATACAGTAGCCAGCAGAAATCTCAAACGTGATTTATCGTTTACACTATATATTTTTACATTAAGCACCAACACTTCAAAAGAAGTATATTTAAAAATAGATTTCTTAGTGGTTTTGAAAATATTACTATAAATTACAGCAACACCTCCCCCTTTGCGTTTTAGACGAGGTTCATGTTTATAACAGTAATCTTGTGGGGTTGACTCATTTAAAGTAATGTAATCGTTTGGTTTTAGCCAGGTTTCTGTCAAACACAGCACATCTAGATTATAACTTGAAATCATATCATTAACTATGAGCGATTTTGAAGTAAGGGATCGAATATTCAGCAACCCAAGCTTTATCATTTGTTCATCTGTATTATATCTGTATTTTATTTGTTGAACATCAATTAAATTTTTTACCTGACGTTTTTTGGATTTCCAAATTCGGGGAACAGACACAGTCTCTATATGATGATATCTAGGTGAAAGAGGCTCTATGTGATGGGATTTATCTGACCTTGGTGACGCGAGGCCGCTAGCAGACGGTCGGTTTAGCCAGTCTGTCTGCTTCCTGACCTGAGCCCCAGATTGTCATGTTTTAGCTCTAAGACTATGTGCCATATTACTAGAGAGAAGAGCAGCACCATCCCAGGAGGGATGAACACCATCTCTTTTCAACAGGTCAGGCTTGCCCCAAAAACTTTTCCAATTGTCTATGAATTCTATATTATTCAACGGACACCACTTAGACAACCAACCATTGAGTGAGGCCAATCTGCTAACTATCTCATCACTCCTGCGAACAGGAAGGGGGCCAGAGAAAATTACAGTGCCTGACATCGTACTTGCGAGTTTACACACCTCTTTAATATTAATTTTGGTGATCTCCGACTGGCGGAGTCGAACATCATTAGTGCCGACATGAATAATGATCTTAGAGAATTTACGATTAGCATTAGCCAGCACTTTTAAATTTGCTTTGATGTCAGGCGCTCTGGCTCCCGGCAAACATGTGACTATGGTGGCTGGTGTCTCTATTTTCACGTTGCGTGTGATCGAATCACCAATTACCAGGGCACAATCAACAGAATTCTCAGTGGGTGTTTCACTGAGTGGGGCAAATCGATTTGTTATGGTAATCGGAACGGAAGGGTGGTTTTTTAATCCGCGACTAGAGCGATCTCTCACGGTCACCCATCTGCCCTGCTGCCTGGGCTCTACTTCAGCCGGAACCGAATCATGTACAGAGTTCACTATGCTAGGCGCATCCAAAATAGTATCTAAAGCTCTAGTACTATCCTTACTATCCTCAATTAAAGTTTGGATGCGTGTCTCTAGCTCTGAAATCTTCTCCGTCAGCCTGACTGTCTCCTTGCATTTATCACAAATAAATCCTATATTGCCATCGGAGAAGGCTACACTAAACATATGACATGTGACACAGGTGACAATAACAGGACAAGACATTACTCACCGTTTGTGTTGACTGATTCTTACTTACCTGGGCTTTTATTAACTCAAAGGCGCGGGCGCGCGAGAGAAAATAAATAATAAATAAATGAGCGCGGGTGGCGCGTAAACACGCGTTCTGTGCTAACAATAACGGAAGCTAGCGATGTAAGGTTAATCTGAGATGGTGGGTAAACTATATTTAGTAATATAAACAACTAGGAATGATAGTAAATGATGGTTCAAAACAGAAAGAAATACAAAGCTAATACGAGGCGTAGAGCTTACAGCCTCGACGCAAACAAACTCACAGCAGGCCAAAGTCTGTTCCTGAGCCCGAGCCAGAGTCTGTTCCTGAGCCCGAGCCAGAGTCTGTGTTGTCTGTTCCTGAGCCCGAGCCAGAGTCTGTGTTGTCTGTTCCTGAGCCCGAGCCAGAGTCTGTGTTGTCTGTTCCTGAGCCCGAGTCTGTGTTGTCTGTTCCCGAGCCCGAGGTCTGTCCTTGTGGCCGTTACTGTTCTAGTGTCTGTTCTCGAGCCAGTGTGTGTGCTGTCTGTTCCCGAGCCAGTGTGTGTGCTGTCTGTTCCCGAGCCAGTGTGTGTGCTGTCTGCTCCCGAGCCAGTGTGTGTGCTGTCTGCTCCCGAGCCAGTGTGTGTGTTGTCTGTTCCCGAGCCAGTGCCAACGTCTGTTCCTGTGTTTATGTCTGTCCTTGTGGCCGTTACTGTTCTTGTGTCTGTTCCCGAGCCAGTGTGTGTGTTGTCTGTTCCCGAGCCAGTGTGTGTGTTGTCTGATCTCGAGCCAGTTCGCGAGCCAGTGTGTGTGTTGTCTGTTCCTGAGCCGGTGTCTGCTGTTCCTGAGCCGGTGTCTGCTGTTCCTGAGCCGGTGTCTGCTGTTCCTGAGCCGGTGTCGTCACCGCCCTGGCCGCCCGAGGGGTCTTCACCGCCCTGGCCGCCCGAGGGGTCTTCTCCGCCCTGGCCGCCCGAGGGGTCTTCGCCGCCCTGGCCGCCCGAGGGGTCGTCTCCGCCCTGGCCGCCCGAGGGGTCGTCTCCGCCCTGGCCGCCCGAGGGGTCGTCTCCGCCCTGGCCGCCGCCTGCGCGTCATGCTCCGCCCACGTTCCATGGCCCATGCCCGCCATTGCAAGGCCCTGGTTCTGTTCCCTGCACGGGCCTGGCCCTCCGTCCCTCCCCCAGGACCGCCTCCACTTCACCACCCTCCTGAACTTTAGTGTTTTGTTTTGAGGGGCGTCGGGAGCCGCCCATGGGGGGGGGGGGGGGGGGGTATTTCACGGTGTGGGTTTGTCTTGTCATGTTTAGTGGTTCCCTGTCTGTCTTTTAGTCTTCCCGGGTGTTTCCAGTTAACCACGCCCCCTTGTTATCCTGTTTAGATCGTTTGCCCCCGTATTTAAGCCCCATGTTTCAGTCTAGTCTTGGTGAGTTCTTGTATTGTTGTAACGTGTATGCACGCTGTCCTGTTCCTGAGTCTGGTTACCTTGTCTTTATTAAAACACTGCTGCATGTGGATCCTGCTTTTGTCTCTGATATAATAGGCCTATACATATACAAAACACATTATGTATCTGTAACGAAGGTTCTTTGTGGGGGATGAAAGAAGACAAGGGTCGGCGTGACGGGGCTCGAACAGTTTTATTAAAATAAATGAAAAGTAAAGTAAAGGTGCGCCACGTGCGCGGACAGTGCAAAAACGGAGATTCTTCAACAATCAACCGGTATTCTCTTTTCTTTGGCTGTAGCTTGTTCGCTGGCTTGTTCAGAGCCCCAGTCCTCCTCTCTCTCTCTCTCTTCTGGACCAGCCGGTTTATATGCCGTCTCCCCACGCCAATTACTGCAATCAGACACAGGTGTTCGTCATTTTGCACTTGACCTACTTACTTACCGCTCGGCTCCTCCCTCGCTCCCCCACTGCAAACTCCGCGAAACCACGCCCCCCTCATCATATACCCCCACCGCCCGACTCAGGCCGGGGAGCCATCCGGCCTGCAGCCCTCCCCCCCCTCCTCCTCCTGGAGAGGAAGTCAGCTACAGCCATCTGCGCCGCCGGCCTGTGGACCACCTGAAATTTAAAGGGTTGTAACGCCAGATACCAACGGGTGATCCGCGCGTTGGTATCTTTCATGCGGTGGAGCCACTGGAGGGGAGCGTGGTCCGAACAGAGGGTGAATTCCCGTCCCAAGAGATAATAGCGGAGGGTGAGGACGGCCCATCTGATGGCAAGACATTCTTTCTCAACGGTGCTGTACCTAGTCTCTCTCTTAGAGAGCTTACGGCTAATGTACAGCACCGGCCGCTCCTCACCCTCTATCTCCTGGGACAGGACAGCACCCAACCCCCTGTCCGAGGCGTCTGTCTGCAGAATAAACGGGAGAGAAAAGTTAGGAGCCTGTAAGAGCGGCCCGCCACACAGAGCAGCCTTAATCTGGGTAAAGGCCTGCTGACACCGCTCCGTCCACTGGACGGTATCTGGTGCCACCTTTCTAGTTAGATCAGTCAGCGGGCTAGCAAGGTCCGAATAATTAGGCACAAACCTTCTATAATATCCCGCTAGCCCCAGGAACTGTCTAACCTCCTTTTTGGACTTAGGTCTCGGACAGGTAGCAATTGCTGCAGTCTTATCAATTTGGGGACGCACCTGTCCATGACCCAAGTGGAAGCCCAGATACCTAACCTCCACACGCCCAATCGCACATTTCTTCGGGTTGGCCGTGAGCCCGGCCCTTCGCAGCGTCCTGAGGACAGCCCGCAAATGCTGCATATGACGCTGCCAATCATTACTATAAATGATAATATCATCCAAGTAAGCAGCGGCATATGCAGCATGCGGCCGGAGAATTCTGTCCATCAGGCGCTGGAAGGTTGCCGGAGCCCCGAACAAGCCGAAAGGAAGAGTGACAAATTGGTGTAATCCAAACGGCGTTGTGAAGGCAGTTTTTTCTTTAGACATTGGAGATAAGGGGATCTGCCAGTATCCCTTCGTTAAATCCAGTGTCGAATAAAATCGAGCGGTGCCGAGCCGATCAAGCAACTCGTCAACGCGAGGCATTGGATACGCGTCGAACTTCGACACAGCATTCACCTTGCGATAATCCACACAGAAGCGGACGGAGCCGTCAGG
This sequence comes from Meda fulgida, assembly GCA_030578275.1. NCBI lineage: Eukaryota > Metazoa > Chordata > Actinopteri > Cypriniformes > Leuciscidae > Meda > Meda fulgida. The sequence goes on from CM060624.1 coordinate 30,292,167, forward strand.
TTTTGGTACCAAAACTATCGGGCTTGCCCAGTCACTGTTGGATTCTTCTATTACCCCCATGTCTAGCATAGCCTTCAATTCTTCCTGAACTACTTTCTTTTTATGTTCAGGTAAGCGATAAGGCCGGTTGCGCACTATTACACCCGGCTCGGTCTCAACGTGGTGCTGAATAAGGTCGGTTCGGCCGGGCAGGGGCGAGAACACATCAGCAAACTCCGTTTGTAAATTGCGTACATCAGTGAGTTGGAACGGTGAGAGGTGGTCTGCACCAGGTGCCAGAGCGAGTGATTGAGATTTTGAATTCGCCTCTGGACCAAGATCCTCCTCCCTACTCACTACCGTTGCCAACATCACTGACTCCGCCTCATTCTATTTTTTAAGGAGATTGAGGTGGTAAACCTGATGTGCCCCACCCCTATCCGTACGAACGACTTCATAGTTGAGGTCCCCAATTCGCCGTGTGACCTCAAAGGGTCCTTGCCACTTTGCGAGTAATTTCGAACTGGACGTGGGGAGTAACACAAGTACTTTATCTCCCGGTGCAAAATTGCGTAGTCTAGCCCCCCTGTTGTACAGCCGACTTTGTTTGTCCTGAGCCTGTAACAAATTCTCCATAGACAGCCGCCCCAAAGTGTGGAGTTTTGTTCTCAGGTCCATGACATATTGAATTTCATTCTTGCTATTCGAAGGTCCGTCCTCCCAAGTTTCCCTAAGTACGTCCAGCACCCCGCGGGGCTGACGTCCATAAAGAAGCTCGAAGGGGGAAAACCCCGTGGAGGCTTGGGGAACCTCGCTTACAGCGAACAAGAGGGGTTCTAGCCACTTATCCCAATTTTTGGCGTCTTCCTGTACGAACTTTCGAATCATTGACTTCAACGTGCGATTAAAGCGTTCGACCAGTCCGTCTGACTGATAGACGCTGGTGCGGACCGATTTAATGCCCAATAATTCGTAAAGCTCGCGAATAGTACGTGACATAAACGCCGTGCCTTGGTCGGTGAGAATCTCCTTTGGGATTCCCACCCGGGAGATTAACTGAAACAGTGCGCTCGCTACACTCTTGGCTGAAATGTTGCGAAGCGGCACTGCTTCTGGGTATCGTGTTGCATAATCCACCAGGACTAATGCAAAACGATGCCCCCGTGCGGATCGTTCTAATGGCCCGATGAGGTCCATGCCAATTCTTTCGAAAGGGACCTCCACTAAAGGAAGGGGGCACAATGGTGCTTTTGGGTTGGCCAGTGGGTTTACCAACTGACATTCAAGACAAGACGCGCACCACTTGCGCACGTTCTCGTGAATGCCCGGCCAAAAAAATCGGGTCATGAGACGATTTAGTGTTGCCGTTTGCCCTAAATGTCCAGCCATAGGATTACAATGAGCCGCCTGGAAAAGCATTTCCCGACGGCTTTTCGGATCTAACAACTGTGTTGTATCCTGCTTTGTCTGGGCGTCCTGGGTCACCCGATACAACTTATCTTTTATAATTGTAAAATAAGGACGTGAAAGAGGTCGGTCGGGATGGAGAGGCTGTCCGTCGATTGTGCGGACCTGATCAAAGGCATTTTTAAGCGTTTCATCTCGGGACTGCTCCAGAGGAAAGTCATCACGCTCCGAAAGATCCTGTCTTTCAACAGCGTTCCGATCCTCTGGCGCAGGTCCCGATGGTCCCGGCACAGCCTCTCCTACCTGAGCGACCGCTCCCTTCCCTCGCTTCCTTTTAAACCCAGAAACACCCGCACATAAATGTCCCAATAACGTTTTAAACCCCGGCCAATTGGTTCCCAAAATTAGCGGGTGCCGGAGGTGCTGACTTACAGCTACCTCTACACTATGCTTTTGGCCCCTAAATTGGAATGTGACCGGCACTAAGGGATATTCGACCACTTCCCCGTGTACACACCTTACCTTAACCATGCGGCTATTATCCAATGCCCCAGGTTGAATCAGATTTTGGTGGATGGAGGTTTGGTTACAGCCCAGACACATTGGTTAATAACAGTATCTAATAAATAATAATCAAAACATTTATTAGTTTTATTAGTTTCATACATATACTACTTGTATTGACTATGAACAGATTTGGTTAATGGAAACAGTTAATGGACCCCATTGACTTTCACTGCATGGAAAAATCAAATACTATGGTTAATGGGGTCCCATAAACTGTTTGGTTAGTCTTCAAAATGTCCTCTTTTGTGTTCAGCAGAAGGAATACATTCATACAGTTCCCTATCGGTCAGTCACTACAACGAAGGTCATGACTGACCAATAGGAATCTCGCTAGAGAGGCCAATCTACTTCGAGTGAAACTAAAACAAGCCAATGCACATTGGCGTGCAATCATTTGCATCAGCTTCGCGGCCTCGCAGCGCGGGTTTTTAACGAGCAGCTGAGTGATTGGACACTAGCTTTTTCCTGAGGAGCCAAACACTTCATGTTTAACTCTACTGAGTGTGACTCTACGAGCCTCTCGTTGGATCTCTCATTATCCGGTGCGGGCGTTACAGCACGGCAGCGCGAGCAGTCTTTTATGTCCTCTCTCTTCTGTCTTTGTCTTTTTGTTTTTGTTTTTTTTAGCAAAATTCAAAAAGCTGTTTTAACAGCTGGTAAGGTGCGCAGTTGAGCGCTCAAAGGCTGTTTTTACAGCCAATAAGACCTGCCAGCGAGAGAGAGAGACAGCGCACAGACGGGTGCACATTCCCGTCTGAGTTCGCAGTGACTGTTCCCCTGCGTGTTTCAGCACCAGTGAGAGTAGTCCCTTAAAGAGCTTACACAGATAGAGAGCGTCTTTTTAAAGATGACTTTCTATCTGTGTGTCTATCTGATGTGGTCGTTACCTGGGCTCACAGGATGGTCACAAACGCTGCCTCGTGTGTCTGGGCATTGAACACGCTGAGGCAGCGTTTGTGGATGAGTCATGTACCCATTGTGGGAAGATGACCATCTCGGAGCTGAGGTCGAGACTCACGTTCCTGCAAAGGAGCGGAGTCCCCGTGCCTGCACCTCGTTACAACCCCCCTTCGCGGGTTGCTTCGGGCAGTGACATGGGTGACCTGAGGATTACAGTGAGCGCGCTTCCTTCGGGGAACCAACCCCCTAGGAACCCTCACTCCTCTCATGCTCCGCAACCAGTTGAGCTGCCAACGGAACGTGCTGGACCATCCTCGAGATGTGTACAGGTCGTTTCGTTCGGCGCTCCCTGTGACGACCAGATGTCGATTGCTGCATCGGAGTGTGGGTCAGACCGCTTCGCGGATGACGGCTCAGAGCCGCTGCCTCCTTCGGGTGAGCCAGCAGTGCCCGAGTCGGTCCCGGAGATGATGGCCATGCTTTCCCGGACCGCCAAGAGGATCGGGCTCGTGTGGAACCCTGCAACCATGCCCTAACTCCACTTGGCGTGGAGAACCGTGTCTTCCTTCACGGGCCTGTAAGTACTCGTCGGACTTAACCGGCAAGGCTTACAAGGTCTGTGGGGAAGCTGCCTCTGCTATGCACGCTATGGCGTTGCTGCAGGTTCATCAGGCCAAAGCACTGAAGGACCTGCACGAGGGTGGTCACGACCCACAAGTTCTCCAAGAACTTCGCACCGCGACGGACCTCGCGCTTCGTGCGACTAAGGTTACCGCGCGGCCAGTGGGTCGTGCGATGTCCACACTAGTGGTCCAGGAACGCCATCTCTGGCCCCGCCCGTCCAAGCCCCCGCCAAGAGGGGCGGCAAAGCCAAAGCAAACCCCGTGGAACCAGGTAAGTGCTGCACAGCACACACAGACCCCGCTATGGGCCGCCTCCCAGAGAGAGCCTCCCGAGCCGCGTCCCTGTGTTCCACCTCGCTGCCCCACTTCGGGTACGCCTACGGTCCCTTTGGTCCCGCTTGCACGGTCTCTGAGAGCCTGGTTAGCACTCCCCAGTCCGTCTCGCTGGCTCATTCGGACCATCAGGCTCGGCTATGCGATTCAGTTCGCCCGGCGTCCCCCCAAGTTTTGGGCCATCCACTCCACTACAGTGAGAACAGCCAATGCCCATGTCTTGCGTGCGGAGATCGCCGTCCTACTGCCGAAGGATGCGATAGAGCCGGTCCCTACAGCCGATATGAGGTCAGGGCACTACAGTCCCTACTTCATTTTACCCAAGAAAGGTGGTGGGTTACGGCCGATCTTGGATCTGCGAGTTTTGAATCGGAGCCTCCACAAGCTGCCGTTCAAAATGCTCACGCAGAGACGCATTTTCGAATGCATTCGTCCCCGAGATTGGTTTGCAGCGATCGACCTGAAGGACGCGTACTTTCATGTCTCGATTCTTCCTCGACACAGGCCGTTCCTGCGCTTTGCGTTCGAGGGTCGAGCATATCAGTACAAAGTCTTACCCTTCGGGCTGTCCCCCCGTGTCTTCACGAAAGTCACAGAGGGGGCCCTTGTTCCCATGAGGGAACAGGGCGTTCGCATCCTCAACTATCTCGATGACTGGCTCATACTAGCACACTCTCGAGATCAGCTATGCAAACACAGGGACCTCGTGCTCAGGCACCTCAGCCAGTTGGGTCAACTGGGAAAAGAGCAAACTCTCCCATGTGCAGATGATCTCTTATCTCGGTATGGAGTTGGATTCTGTCGCTCAGACAGCGCGCCTCACAGAGCAGTGCGCTCAGTCGGTGCTGAACTGCTTGAACACGTTCAAAGGCAGGACGGCGGTCCCACTGAAATTTTTTCAGAGGCTCCCGGGGCATATTGCAGCGGCAGCAGCGGTAACCCTGCTCGGCTTGCTTCATATGAGACCGCTTCAGCACTGGCTTCACGGCCGAGTCCCAAGATGGGCGTGGCATCAAGGCACTCACCGGGTGGCAATCACACCGGCCTGCCGCCAGACCTTCAGCACCGTGGTCAGACCCCTCGTTCCTTCGGGCAGGAGTCCCCTTGGAACAGGTCTCCAGGCATGCTGTGGTATTCACAGATGCCTCTGCCACCAGCTGGGGTGCCACGTACAGCGGGCATGCAGTGTCAGGGGTGTGGATGGCTCCCCAACTGCATTGGCACATCAATTGCCTCGAGTTGCTAGCAGTACATCTCGCTCTGAGCCGCTTTAAAAGGCCGCAACAGGGCAGGGACGTACTGGTCCGCACGTACAACACTGCGACCGTTGCGTACATCAACCGACAAGGTGGTCTACGCTCCCATCACATGTCGCAACTCGCCCGCCATCTCCTCCTCTCGAGTCAGAAGCATCTGAGGTCGCTTCGAGCCATGTATGTCCCCGGTGTGCTCAACCGTGTGGCCGACGAGCTATCACGAGCTGTGCTTCCGGGAGAATGGCAACTCCACCCCCAGGTGGTTCAGCTGATCTGGAGAGAGTTCGGAGAGGCTCAGGTAGACCGGTTTGCCTCCTCAGAGACCTCCCACTGCCAGCTGTTTTACTCCCTGACCGAGGGAACACTCGGAACGGATGGACTGGCACACAGCTGGCCCCAGGGCCTCCGCAAATATGCATTTCCCCCAGTGAGCCTACTTGCACAGACACTGTGCAAAGTCAGGGAGGACGAGCAGCAGGTCCTTCTGGTGGCTCCCTATTGGCCCACCCGGACTTGGTTCCCAGAACTCATGCTCCTCATGACAGTCCCTCCCTGGCCTATTCCTCTGAGGAAGGATCTTCTGACTCAGAGACGGGGCACCCTATGGCATCTGCACCCAGACCTCTGGAAACTCCATGTCTGGTCCCTGGACGGGACGTGGAGGTTCTAGGTGACTTACCCCCAGAGGTACTTGACACCAACATTTCAGCACGGGCACCGTCCACGAGACGTGCTTACGCCCTGAAATGGAACCTGTTCGTCGAGTGGTGTTCTTCTCGCCGAGAAGATCCCCGAAGATGATCGATAGGGTCTGTGCTTTCCTTCTTGGAGCAGGGGTTGGAGCGTATACTGTCTCCCTCCACCCTCAAAGTACATGCTGCCGCTATTTCAGCTTATCACGACCACATAGATGGCAAAACAGTTGGAAAGCACGACCTGGTAGTCAGGGTTCTTAGGGGGGCGAGATGATTAAATCCTCCTCGACCCCCCTCCATACTCTCTTGGGATCTTTCCCTGGTGCTTCGAGCACTTCAGGATGTTCCTTTTGAGCCTCTGCAGTCAGTAGACATAAAGCTTCTTTCCATGAAGACTTTGCTGCTGGTTGCACTGGCCTCTGTCAAGAGGGTAGGAGACCTGCACGCATTTTCGGTCGACGAATCGTGCCTAGAGTTCGGGCCGGGTGACAGCCACATGGTGCTGGCTTGACTATGTGCCCAAGGTTCCTACCACTCCCTTCAAAGACCAGGTAGTGAACCTGGAAGCGCTGCCTTTGGAGGAGGCAGACCCAGCCCCGGCTTTCCTCTGTCCCGTTTGCGCTCTGCGTATGTACGTGGACAGAACTCAAAGCATCAGGACCTCAGACCAGCTCTTTGTCTGTTACGGAGGCCAGCAGAAGGGAAAGGCTGTCTCCAAGCAGAGGATGGCCCACTGGATAGTGGATGCCATCGCCTTGGCTTACCAAGCACAAGGCGTGCCCTGCCCGCTCAGGTTGAATGCACACTCCACGAGAGGCATTGCATCCTCCTGGGCGCTGGCACGTGGCTCCTCGCAAACAGATATCTTTAGAGCTGCGGGCTGGGCGACACCTAACACATTCGCTAGATATTATAGCCTACGTGTAGAGCCGGTCTCCTCCCGTGTTCTCACCCTAGACGGATAGAAGCACTGAGAGGGCCGGCTCTGTCGGCTTGCTGCACCCTACTGTGCACCCTTATTGCTCCAGAGTAAAAACCTGTCGAGTCCTCCAAAACCCCTCGGCCCGGACTTGGCGGAGTGTCCGGCGCCAGGCCCTTATCCGCTGAATCCTTGAGAACCAGGTCTGGGCTGGGTTCCATATGTGTGACCCTACGGGGATCCCATATGTGTATATTTCCACGGCTGCTCCTATCGGAATCCCGTGTCTTTCCCTTGGGCTAAGTCACCCACAGTGTTGGAAACGTTACTTTAAAAAAGTAATTATAGTTACTCACTATTTGTTCCAAAAGGTAACTGAGTTAGTAACTGAATTACACTATAATAAAAGTAACTCGTTACCAGGGAAAGTAACTATTTGCATTACTGTTAAAAAAAGACTTTTTTTAGCAGTTTTCACAAGTCAGTTGAAATGAGTAGAACAGAAGTAGTGCTTATATTGCACCTTGAAAATGCCAACTTTTCATCGGATTGCTCCTGACTCGCCATCTCTGCTGCTTCATCGAATCTCTGTTTAGCTGTTGTGTGTGTGTGTGTGTGTGTGTGGCGCTTGTGCTGGCATGTGTGTAAAAACACTGGATCTGATTGGCTACCAGAAACATGACTCTGCCTTAGCCAGTCATAATCGCTTACCTCGTTATTAACCCACCTCACTAGCTGTGTGAGCCATGGGGTGCGTTCAGATTACAGTTTATTCAATCAATAGCCTACATAGTAACCTTTACTGTCTATAATAGTAAAGCACATAGGCGTCGATTTCAGCAGAGGTGGACAGAGTACACAGCTTCATTACTTGAGTAAAAGTACAGATACCCCTTGCTAAATTTTACTCAATTACAAGTAAAAGTACTACAGTCAGATGTGTACTTAAGTAAAAGTACTGAAGTACTTGTTTTTAAAAGTACTTGAGTATCAAGAGTACATTTTCTAAATATTGCATTACTACTGCCACAGTGCTTACATTTATGTACAGAAACGTCCTACATGGAGTAATGAAAAATGTTAATGTTAATACCTTGGAGAATGTAAAAGGAATTGAAAGTAATATCAAGTCATTTTCATCTTTTTACCATGCTGCTTTATTTAACATTTAAGAAAATTTCAGAAAAATCAGAAAATTTAAATAGTCTGGCTAGGTGGGGCCACGGGCGGCATATTCCCGGCATAGACCAACGCTACTTTTGCGTCATCGAAGGGCAACGCCCCTTTTTGGGGGAAGACAAACGGATTCCCTTGAGAACAGAACTCGCTCTACATCTGCAAAGTTTCTTGATAGCAAAAATGACACAAACATACACACTCTCTTTGCCGGCCGAGGACCGTGAGCGATATTTAGAGAAGCTACTGGATACGGGTTTACAGAGGTGTCCCTTTAAAATGGTTGAAAACTGGATTAATGACCCCACACAGTGGTCAAATAAAGACTATTCAGTCATCTACCACTATCGTGGAATCACCAAGTAAGTAGGCTATTTTTTTGTCATTAACACACTCAAGGTATGACAAACGATGAGGCCATGTCACTTGGATCACATTTAACAACACAACTATGTCATAGCTTAAATCAAGTTAAATATGATCCAAGTGACATGGCCTCATCATCTAGTTTATCATACTGTGATTATCTCTGTGAGTGTGTTAATAACAAAATATAGGCTACTTGGCACTTTGCAGATCTAGAGCGAGTTCTGTTCTCAGGGAAATCCATTTGTCTTCCCCCAAAAAGGGGTGTTGCCCTCGATGTCGCAAAAGTAGCGCTGGTCTATGGACCTGCTGCGTCTTCATCCATGGTTTCGTCTCTTATCTAAATCTGACCATGGAGCGGACATTGGCGGAAAGCTGAAGGTGATTGCTGATAGGCTCTCTCAATCAGCGGTGCCTGCACAATCCGAATCACGTTTGAGAGGGAAACAACAAATTGAGAATTTCCGAGATTTTTTTTTTTTTTTTAAGAAGTAGTAACGGGTACTCACGGTTATGGATAGAAATGTAGTGGAGTAAAGAGTACAATATTTGCCTCTCAAATGTACTTGAGTAAAGTCATGAGTACTCCCCAAACATGATACTCGAGTAAAGTACAGATCCCTCAAAATTGTACTTAGGTACTGTACTCAAGTAAATGTACTCCGTTACTGTCCGGCTCTGGATTTCAGTGGGTACACGTCCCCACCAGATTTCGTCATGAGTCATTTTGAGGCTACCCACCACTTTTTGAAACATTGAGGCACGGATGTTAATACAAATAAATAAAACATCTCCAGTTAGCAGAGCATTCATTTAGTTCGCTATTAAATAAGAGATCTAGCGCTAAAATGTGTTGCTTTTGAAATCAAGTTGAGCGCTTGTTCCCGCTGCTATCAGTTGCATGGATAGTTGTTCTCTTGTGGCTCGCGCTGTCGCGCACAGTCTTCAACTCGGACTCGCGCTTCAATCTATCGCCGTTGTGAAGACTATTCGTTCCGGTGAAATCACAAAATAAAATGCACACAAACGTGTCCCTGCTGAACATATTCAGTTTTGATGAGAGAGAAAAAAACAACTATACAAGTGTGGATTCGAACCCATATCCTCTGACACGCTTGGCAAATTATCTACCACTAAACCACTTAAGAACTCAAATAACATTTGCGGATCGATGGATATATTTACTGGTTGAGCAGAGAGGCTGCACAGTTTGACAAGTTTGTACCAGCATTTCTGAAAATGCACTTCCGAATGCGTCTCTGTCCCCAGCACATTTCAAACCAAAACTGACGCCCATGGTAACGCACCGCATTTAACGTCCAGTAACCCTAACGCCGTTGTAACGAAAAGTAATTAGTGCAGGAAAAGTAATTAGTTAGATTACCCCGTTACTGAAAAAATAATGTCGTTACCTAACGCCGTTCTTATAAGCGTCGTTATTCCCAACACTGGTCACCATATTATTTCATATGCAGTACAGTCTTTGGGCTAGTCCATATGTATTTCCACATAACTCTTTGAAGAAGTGGCTTCCGCAGCGTTCCTTCCTAAACAGAAAGGGCACGCTTTCCCAGTGTTATCCAATATCTCACTGAATGGGTTATCACAGAACAACAGTGTCAAAGCCTCTGTGTCTGTGTAAGCCTCCTCCTATCATCCTTCCAGGCAAGAAAGTTTAGAGGCTTGCACGGGGGCGCTGGATGAGGTGCAGCAGCTGTGGCGCTTTGGTAGGGATTCCTATTGGTCAGTCATGACCTACGTTGTAGTGACTGACCGATAGGAAACGTCTCGGTTACATATGGTAACCCTCGTTCCTTGGGGGAGGGAACGGAGACGTAGGTCTCGTCGCCACATCTAATGCCGCCCGCCGGGGCGGCCAGCTTTTTCAGACTTGGCTCCTCAGCAAAAAACTAGTGTGCAATCACTCAGCTGCTCGTTAAATACCCGTGCTAGGAGGCCGCGCAGCTGATGCAAATGATTGCACGCCAATGTGCATTGGCTTGTTTTAGTTTCACTCAAAGTAGATTGGCCTCTCTAGCGAGATTCCTATTGGTCAGTCTTGACCCACGTCTCCGTTCCCTCCCTCAGGGAACGAGGGTCACCATATGTAACCGAGACGATTTGGAAAAACACCTTGAGGGTGAGTAAATGACACAATTTATATTTTTGGGTGAACTATCCCTTTATGTTAATCAAACACCAAAAGACAAAGAGAAAAACACTCACTGCTCTTGATTGAATAACTTCTGTAGCTTTATTAAGAATAAGTACCGTATACTGAATATAAGATGACCCTGAATATAAGACGACCCCCCATTTTTCAGCCTATTTTTAGGAAAAAAAAACTTGTTTTATATTCGGGGATATACGGGTATATATTTAATTCACACAGTGAAGACTAAACAGTTTTATTTGTCAAACAATTTCTGTTGTCAAATAAACCTATAATGTGGGCCTGCCTGTAACCTAAACCATCTGATTTACACTGACATTAAAATGACACTTACTTTTAATGTAATGCTACAGTAAAACACTGCTGTTCACTTTAAAAAAAAATTAGGGATGCTTTTTTATCATAAAGAATGTTAAACATGTTTTTAAATATATTTAAATATATTTTAAATGTATTTACACACTTAACGCGTTATCGTATCACATATCGAATAACGCATTATTTACGTATTTTCGCATATCAAATTTTGTTGCAATATTGTGCAGCCCTTTCCCTATACAAATCAAATATATTTTAGATTAGTATCAGTACTAAGCGAAGTCCATGCTTACTTTCCCTTGCTCTGATGTTGAGCACAGTTGTCGTCTGCTAAATACTCCAACTCTTTTGCCTAATCTAATAATAGTCTGAATTCATCCTTCTGAACCATAGGGAACTTCATTCAGCCAAAACCCAATCTAAATTGACAGTATACTCGCTAGTGGTTTGGTCTTTCATGTTCATGTCAGAAGTTCTCTGAAGTCTTAAACAATGCTTATTTTGATCCCTTCAGACATGCGGTACAAAGCAGGATAGAAAGGGCAGCCTCTGTGCCACACAAGTTTTGCCGGAGTCTTGCTAATGCATCTGCGCTCCACAAATGCCACTCCTTATTGGACAGAAGTACCCAGGTTAGACTCATCTGCACTTCTAACATTTCCTGGCATCTCTTGTTCTCCTGTTCCCTCTTTTAAAGCAGATGGGTAAGCCACTGGGATCATTGGCAAAAAATATATTTTTTAAATAAATATCTATCTCAAGTCAAGTCATCTTCATTTATATAGCGCTTTTAACAATGGAGATTGTTTAACCCTTTACCTGTCACCCCCCCCCCTTTTGATAATTGACATTAAAATGCACTATACAAACTTAAATTGTTGTAATTCAAGAATGCTTTGGAATATAGACCTAAGTTTGGTCTTGTTTTAAAGAAAACAATCAGCAGATTATTACTGAAGTGAAAGCACTTCAAAAAATTAAAGTATGAAAAAGTTATGGAAGTTATAATTTACAGTAAATCAAATATACTTTATTAATATATATTTTTTTAATATAAAATAAATATTTTACAAAATATTTTTTACAATAAAATTACTATAAAATGAAAGCTATATATCTAACCAAGTTGTGTTCCAAATTTAAAGTTGATATCACAAAAATTTAAGTTCCCATGAGATTTTGTTTAGGCGTAATACCAAAAATAGCCACCGGGTGCCATTGAATTCCATTGAATTTAATTGTATGCATTCTGCCATAACAAATTAATACATTTCTATCCAAATATCACTTCTGTCACTAAATATGGAACCTTGAGACCCAGACCTTTCTGACAATATGTGTTTTGTCAAGATTAGAAAAGGTTTTGATAATAAATTATGAAAGATGATGCCCAAAAGGGGAGGGGCCTAATAAAAAAATACAATTTCTATGGTAACGCAACGTCCAATTTCAAAACGGTTTTCACAGGATGAATTCTGAGTTCGTAAGCTTTCAAATGATACCTAATTTATGATAACTACTAAAATATGTGATATAATAATAATAAAAAATATATATATTATATATAATATATATTATACTTTTTAGAGGACTTCTTACTTTACTTTTTAAAATATAATTTTATCTTTTTTTATTGACAAATACTAGATTATGTTTTATTATGAACTTTTAGCACTAAAAACCAAAGTTTCAATTATTAAAAGTGTGTGCGTCGACTTTTTGTGACAAAGGTCAGAAACTCCTGTAATGACGTTGATTTTTTGAGGCGCACTCTTGTCATAAATTCATATATTACTGTTCATTCGTAATTTGTAAGAAAAAAACAACGCTAAAATATCTATTTAGGAGTCTTGGACCTTTCCAACGATATATAGTTTGTCATGACTAGATTAGGATTTAATAGTAATATAGTGAAGTAAATTTAGTTTGCCCGTATACGGGCAAGTTACGCTTAAGGGGTTAAAGCCGCTTTACAGAGGTAAACATATAATTTAAGGTAACAGAGATTGTTTTGGCTTTATAGCGGTTCTTGAATAATGTTATTTTCCAGCTAAAGTTAGTTTTGATTGATTCACTTCCGTTAAAATTATAATTTGATTTAAAAATTTATAATAAAAAAAAATATAGAATTATTAAATTAGGGGCCGCTAAGACGACGCCGTTCTCTTTAAACAGACTTTAAACGTGAACCTGTGATAAACGCTGATGGCGTTTACATGCGCATTAAGGATTAATTCTATAGTTATGTGCATTTGAATATATGTGAGCAGGTTTGTAATTCCCTACAAAACATGCCTAAACAAACTACTTGTCTTGCCTATAAATTTGATACGGAATTTTATTTAATTTTATCACTTTGGGTTAGGTACGCGAACCGAAATTCCCCACAACGCTTTATCTGTACAGTGGTAAAGGGATCCTCCATAGGGAGAGGCTAGTTTGCACTTCAGCACTGCATTGTCATTGGGTCCAGGCGAATGTCCTTCATCAGATCTGGATACGGCCTGGATCCGGCAGGCTGCGGGAAAACCTTGGGATAAACAAAGACACTAAAATTAGCGTAGATGCCATTCTTTTTATGATGCAACGAGTACATCAGGGTTTAATGGAAGTGTTCCCAGTTCCGGCTGACCTAATCTATGCAGCCTAACATTGTATTATAGAAGTCGATAATGTATTATGTGAATGCTAGGTCAAATAGATGTGTTTTTAATCTAGCTTTGAACTGACAGATTGTGTCTGCTTCCCGGACAATGTTAGGAAGATTGTTCCAAAGTTTTGGTGCTAAATAGGAAAAGGATCTACCGCCAGCAGTCGATTTTGATATTCTAGGTATAATGGTATACTGGCCGGAATTTTGAGATCGCAATAGACGTGAAGGACTATAATGTGTTAAAAGCTTGCTCAAGTACTGTGGAGCTAAACCATTTAGTCCTTTGTAAGTAATATTTAAAAATGTATACGATGTTTAATAGGCAACCGATGCAGTGTTGACAGAACCGGGCTAATATGGTCATATTTCCTGCTTCTGGTAAGAACTTGAGCTGCTGCGTTTTGAACTAGCTGTAGTTTGTTTATTAAGCGTGCAGGGCAACCACCCAGTAGAGCATTACAATAATCTAGTTTTGATGTCATGAAGGCATTAACTAATTGCTCTGCATTTTTCAATGAGAGCATATAGCCTAATTTATATCTATTTTTAAGATGGAAAAATGCAGTTTTACAGACACTAGACACGATAGATACAAGATTGGTATCAAAGAGCACACCCAGGTTCCTAACCGACGACGAAGACTTAACAGAGCAGCCATCAAGTGTTAGACAGTATTCTAGGTTATTACGTGGTTATTTGAAGTTTTTCGTCCAATAATTAGAATCTCTGTTTTTTCAGAATTTAGTAGTAGGAAATTTCTAGTCATCCAATTTTTTATATCAGCTATGCATTCCGTTAATTTTGTGAATTGGTAAGTTTCGTCAGGGCGTGAAGAAATATACAGCTGAGTATCATGAGCATAACAGTGAAAACTAATTCCATGTTTCCTAATGATATCTCCTAATGGTAGCATGTACAGAGTGAACAGCAGTGGTCCTAGTACTGAGCCTTGTGGTACGCCATACTGAACTTGTGATCGATAAGACATCTCTTCATTTACTGCCAGAAACTGATAACGGTCCGATAAGTATGATTTAAACCATGCTAGTGCAATTCCACTAATGCCAACATAGTTTTCTAGTCTATTTAAAAGAATGTTGTGGTCAATGGTTTCAAATGCAGCACTAAGATCGAGTAACACTAATAGAGAGATACAACCACGATCGTATGATAAAAGCAAATCATTTGTGACTCTGATATGAGCTGTCTCAGTACTATGGTACAGTCTAAATCCTGACTGAAAATCCTTGCAGATGTCATTTCTTTCAAGAAAGGAACACAGTTGTGAGGATACTGCTGTTTCTAATATCTTTGACAGAAAAGGCAGATTCAAGATCGGCCTGTAATTTACTAATTTTGTATGATCAAGTTGCGTTTTTTAACAAGCGTTTTTATCATAGCCAGCTTAAAGGTTTTTGGTACTTTTCCTTGAGACAAAGACGAATTAATGATATTAAGAAGAGGATCTATGACATCTGGAAGCATTTCTTTCAGTAGCTTAGTCTGTATAGGGTTTAACATACAAGTTGTCGATTTAGATGAATTAACGAGTTTGAGAATTGAGAATTCTTCCTCTCCTATAGCAACAAATGAATAAATTTTTTCCTCAGGGAGACTACAATTCACTCCCTGATGCGATACTGTAGTAGACAGTTGCATAGTTATAATGTTGTCCCTGATATTATCAATCTTATAAGTGAAGAAGTTCATAAAGTCATTACTGCTGTGTTGCTTGGACACCTCTGAGCTTCAAGCTTTCTTTTTCGTTAGTTTAGCCACTGTTTCAAATAAATACCAAGGATTATGTTTATTTTCTTCTAATATGGTTGAAAAATAAGCATATCTAGCAGCTTTTAAAGCCTCTCTGTAAGCAATCGAGCTCTCTTTCCATGAAATCTGAAATACCCCTAGTTTTGTTTTCTTCCAGTTGCACCCCATTTTTCTGGCTGCTCTCTTAAGGGCCTGAGTGTGCTCGTTATACCACGGCATTGGACTATTTTCTTTCTAGGCGGGAGAGCATCGGCCACGGGCTCAATATCCTCCGAATCAGATGCCATGGTGAATAAAAACATCATCCATTACAAAGAAAATGGCAACCTGTGCCTTTAGACTGGAGCATAAATAATAATCGTGGAGAAATTTGGTCGATAGAGAGACAATGAGAGATAGAAAGAGAGAGAGGGGGAGAAACTGGCCTACTCTCTCTTCATAGCCTCAAGTTCGACATCTGATCCCAGAGCCTTGGATTCATGAAGGGCCTCAGCCACTTCATTTGCCACAGAGAGGTGGGGGAAAGTGGATGAATCCTTTTCAAAGCAAGCAAGAAAGCATTGTGTGGTTAGTTTGAAGTATAAAATTCTCACAAAACCTGCTACTAGAAGCGCAATACATAGCCTTGCATGCATGCGAGAGGCCCATCACAAAATAGTTATATTTCACATTTGTAATTATACAGTATTATATTTGCCGAAATGTAGAAAAGTCTAATTTGAGCATTTCACACACCTTTGTAGGGCAGGGTAGGTACTACGTAGGAATCACGAACAACCACAAAGTGACCAAATACTGTTTGCTTTAATTTTTAACTAAATGCATTTGTTTTATTGTATTCAAACATGCCAAACGTCTTTTTGTGAAATGCTTTTCTTGAAACATTGTGTGCTATGTTTATTACAATATTAAATAAAAATACCACTTGCTTGACATTGTAATGTGATAATGTTCATTTGTAAGTGTGACTTAAATGTATGTATATATAGTGGATAATCAGATAAATAATCAAATACAATTATTATCATTACGTTCAATTTGCCACTCTCAAGAAGACTTTATAAAGAAATTGAATTTACATATTCAGTGTAACAGGGGACAGTGTGTGAGTGTGTGTGTGTGTGTGTGTGTGTGTGTGTGTGTGTGTGTGTGTTTCTCTCATCTCAAGGTGATGAAGCATTTGCCAGCAGTGTTAATGACACATTAGCAGTTAGCATCAGCTTCAACAATAAATGAATGTTAATCTTTAATTATGCTAATTGCATTTGAAATGAGCTTAAACTGTGAGAAAGGACAGCTGTGTGTGACAGACGAGTTGAAAACATGTTAAGTTGAATGTAAATAAAAGAGTATCTCCTTGAATGAAATAAAAAAAATATATGAGCTAGTTGTCAAAAGGACTTAATCTCAGTAACTGGTTATAGGGTTTTAATTGAAAAGTCCTGTTAAATAATCAGAATACATTTAGTGAATTATGTCGTCCTAACTAAAATGGCAATGTCGTAATATTTTTGTAAAAGCTGCTGGGTAAAAAAGTGAATATGTCCAATATGTCCCATGTATTGAGGCAAGCTGGCATGTTTTATCTAAATAATTAAAAAAGTTTTTTTTTTTTTTTTTTTTTTTTACTCGAGTGTTGTATTTTTGTAACCTATGAGAAATTACACAAGAGATGGTGATTTTTAATATATAATAACCCTGCACAGAGAAATATTAATTATATACATGTATCATACAAATTCACATTTTCCTTGTACTCTGACCACTTCCTATTTACTGAAACCAGGACTAATCAACACCTTAATTTCTTCCCTGAGGCCATAACTCTCATAAACACTGACACTTCTCTCACATCCTCTGAGCAATCACTCAAACCTCTTCATTTAATAACACATGCAGTGACAGTTTATTTATATGACTAAAATGAGCAGTTTTCACAAGGAAGTCTTTCAGTATTGTACTGCATGTATATTCTTAAATACTGAGTCTCTATATATGCAAATATACAGCTAAAGTAAAGGAGGTTTACACATGTGTAACTTTTCATAAAGCAGTTCAAAATGCAATATATTTCACATTCTCAGGCTGTTAAAAGGAAAAAAAATTGCAACTAACATTGATTTAAATCTGCAGTGTGCTCTATTATTAAAATCATACTAAAATAACTACTTGGGGCAATGTCTGTTTTTATTAAAGGTTTCATTTCAGATCAAAGAGCATCCTTGATAATGTCACACCAGCCAACGCGAGTCAAGTCAAGACTGTATTTGCCACTCCTGAAAGTACACACAAAAAACAGAGCGCATTTTACACTTTCTGGAGAACAATAGCAAATCCAAAATAAACGTGTTCATACTCATCGAAATGAATAAGAGGGGAGAGTTCACCTGACATGCTGTATGCACACCGTCAGACACAAGCAGCCACGAATAAGCCATTAAATATATGTAAATGAAGAGCGTTGGCAGAGCGCTAGCACATAATGGCGCGCACAAGGGACAAATGGAGAAATGGATCCTGGGTAGTGATTAATTTATCTGATGATCCCTCTATAGTGAGGAATTTTAGGTCACAAATGAAGTGACAAGATGACAAATTACCATTTTAAGGAATTTACTGGGAATCGTTAAGGAACAATTGTCAGGTAGTTTGTGGAAGGAAGAGAGAATGGTAGGAATATAGTTTTTCCTATCTGAGATCTGTATTATTAATTATCTTACATTAAGATTCTTCTCCGCAGTCCTTGTTTGATTGGCTGTAATGCATGGATTACTTCAGTCTAAATTGTAAATTCATTTAGCGGAGATTCAGCACAATTAAATTGGTAGACAACGGGGGGTAAAGACAGAGAGAGAGAGGGAGAGAAACAAAGTGTCTGTTGTTGCACTGAATCATTGGTCCATGTCCAACCTGCTGTGCTTTTATTTGAATGTTTGCCATTTTTTTTTTTAAATTCACAAATTAGGAATTAAGGAAACAAGGTCATCTTGTACTCTTTTTTAGCACTATAGCACTAAACTATTGTTTTAAAAACTGGTTGTTCTTAAAACCTCCCATTTTTGAAAACTGTATGTAAAAGATAAGTAGTTAAGTGGACTATATGCAATTAATCATTATTAGTCTTCAATTATAATGCTATTTTCTATACACTATTTCCTGTATTAGGATATCATGTTATTTAATCACAACATGACAGATGTGTCTGAATCCTGAATCCTGATTGGAGTTTTTTTCTAGCATTCGTGGAAATATTATGTAATAATTCACACAGATTATGTATATAAAAAAATGCATTAATAATTACCCTGATTTCCAGAAAAACAAACAAATAAAAAACAGACCTGTAATTATTTTACTATAGAGTTTCTCATATGTAAATATGTAATATGTATCTTAGGAATGACAGTATGTTAAGAAAACATCTGAAATAAAAATGTTATATTTTTTTTTAATTAAGTGCACAATTTATGTTCCTATACCATTAAAAATGGGCAAAAATAATAAATTTTCCTGAACAGATTTCATAAACGCTAGGCCCATCTGTGCTTGAAAAAGAAAACCCCTAAACACAAGCCATTGGTTGAGCCAGTGTTGCAGTCTGACTGCTTGGGATGCTCAAACAAGTTTGTTTAGAAAAATGCTACAGACACAGTGTTTGATTCATATTTAAATGATAAATTGTAGTATTGGTATTTTAAATATACACATTGTATATGAGAAATGGATTCACAGTAAAACCCAGCTCAAACATGAAAATCTGGGTCATTTTGCTGTTTGTATATGGAAAATGAATCCAGCACAACACTGCATCAAAGATTGGGCTGGAAAACAGGCAGTCAAATTTACAGAGCCCATTAGTAAGTAGAAGGACACACAGTGCCTATACAAATGCCTTCCAGAGGGACACACACCAAAATTGGATTTCCCCTCCAAAAGTTGACAAATTCTCACAATGATCCATTTCTCTGTCTGCCTGCGCTCTCCTCCTAGACTCAGAAACTAAACTGATTTATTGATTATTTAATGAGGTTTTTAATCACATGTCAAGAAGTCAGAGGCAGCACTCTCTAGAAATACATCAAAGCTTCCTCTCTGAGCATGATTTAAAGAGTTTCATTTTCAAAAAGCTGCACTCTACTTATCTATGAGCTGAATATTGAATATAGAAGAATGGCAGAATAATATAGAAAGTATTCACAGGAAAGACACAATACAAATGAGATCTCCTTAACATCTCAGTTGTTTCTCTTGGACAACAATGCGATTTCAATTGAGAGCAAATTGAGACTTGCTAAATGGTGAAATGGGCCATTTTCTCAATGCTTAAATGCTTTCTCCTAACAGATTAATAAACAAATACAACTACAATTAACTATTATATTTGTTATTATTATAGGAAATATGACAAACAATATTACATGTAGTGCTGTCAATTGATAAAAAAATATATTCTCACATTTTTCTGTAATTAATCACGATTAATCAATATTTTTCTCAATTATTGCTAGTATAATTGAAATACATTTTTTATAACATTAAAAGCCTTTAAAAATAAAATATGAGTTTTATTTAAGTGAACTTAAAACAATCTTCACATTAACCCATTCTAATAAATCATTTAGCTGTGCTTTTAGTATAACTTAAAGTACCCCCCCCCCCCCCTCATAATCACATTGTTATCTATAGGGTGCAGCTGATTGGTTCCTGACGTATCAATAGGCAATGAGCTCGCTGCTCAACCTTCAAATATTTGGCTAGCATTTCCCTTAGCAGTGCAGTGCTCTTTCAGAAACCCTCCTCCTTCCCCAGCTCCACCTGTATAGATCTGCTACGGGTAATTTATGTACGTGATCTTGTACAGCAGCAGCATGTCTTACTTGCTCACAGCAGCGTGTAGTGTATGTATTGGTAGTAGCAAGTCCCGTACTTGCTGTGCCGCAGCAGCAGGAGCACTGTTCGAATCCACTTGTGCTAGTTTAACAACAGGAAAAATGGTCTGCCCGGCGCATGGTCTAAAAGGGTTTTCCCTATTCTCTTAATGAGTAATGGGTGTGTTTTGGGTGTAAGGTGCAATAAACCAGAGTGTCATTTCCCATTCCCTTTAAAAGTCAATTGTGCATGCAAGTGTAGCTGGTTTAAAAAAATTGTGAAATGTAATGAAGATTGTTAGTGAACTTCATCAAAACTTAATTATTTTTGTTTTCATATTTGTGTGCTGAGTTGTAATCCGGTACAATGTACATAGTTCTAATGGGAACCATTTATTCAGAATATTGTTTTATATGGGGCACATATTGGTGACGCAAACGATACCTCGTGCAATGTGCGGACAGCGCCATATTTAGAAGCACATTTGCCGCTGACGGGGTCGGGTGTGTTCTCTCTCGCTCATCTGACGAG
Source organism: Meda fulgida (assembly GCA_030578275.1). Classification (NCBI taxonomy): domain Eukaryota; kingdom Metazoa; phylum Chordata; class Actinopteri; order Cypriniformes; family Leuciscidae; genus Meda; species Meda fulgida. Next base: position 30,312,702 of record CM060624.1, read on the forward strand.
CGTGCTGGTAAGAACATTTTGAAGTGTATTAAACTATGCAATCGACTTATCTCATGAGATAAACAATGTTTAAGTGAAATGAAATGCAGTGATGTCATGAAATTGAATGTAGTTAATTGCTTGAGTGTCTTACCAAGACTGGTTTTGCTTACTAGCTTTCTCCGTGCTGTATGAGCTGAATGAGACTGAAGGGGAGAGACGTGTATCCCACAAAAAAAGAATATATTAATTGTGCTCTGTATTTCTGCAGGTATGTTCAATTGTTTATTGTGTTTTATGTTGATAAATGTTTGAAATGTGTTTGATATCAGGTTTAAATGTGTTTGATACATACAAAAAAAGTGAGGTCTGTATGCAAAAGTGATGTGAAAGTTTGAGTAATTAACCTGTAATTTTTGACATTTTTTTTCTCCATCTAATGTATTTATTAATGCAAGTAAGTGGTCAAGAAATTATATTTTCCCTTGTATATTATTTTGTATGCCATTTAAGGGTGACCTGTGTTTTGTGGCTTACTATATTTTGTGATTTTAATTTATTTTATTATTTGTCTTATGTTTTGTAACTATTAGTTGATTAACATAACATCTTTAGAAGCACATTTGCCGCTGACGGGTCGGGTGTGGTCTCTCTCGCTCATCTGACGAGCGTGCTGCTTTCTCCGTGCTGTATGAGCTGTATGAGACTGAAGGGGAGAGACGTGTATCCCACAAAAAAAGAATATATTAATTGTGCTCTGTATTTCTGCAGAATAAAGATCCTGAGACCTCTTCAATCGGAGTTATCTTCATTGGATAGAAAACAAACACAACCAGAGTAAAACTGTTACACAAGCAGACCACATACGGGACAAGCCGGATTCCACCATATATTTATGTACACAATATTAATCTTTTACATTGTAAGTAAGTACAATTTCTTTTTTTATAGCACATTTAAACAACTCGCACTGACCAAAGTGCTGTACATAGAGCAATAACCACAGAATAATAAAAATAATATAATATACAATAAATACACTAAAAAGTTCAGTGATTTAAGCTAAGACAACATCAAGAGACAAACAGTTAATTACAGACACAAGAGGGTAAGACCATTTAAAACACAGGGAAGGCCAATGTAAATAGTTTAGTTTTGAGCCTGGGTTTGAATATTGTAATTGATGAGGCATTTCTGATGTCAGGGGGCAGTTGGTTCCACAGCTGAGGGCCAGCAATAGAAAAGGCTCTGTCACCTTTTTTGCTTAAGCCTGGACCATGGGACATGAAGGAGACCTTGGCTGGAGGATCTGAGGGACCTGGGGGGTACATGGGGATGAGTGATACCAGCTATATAGCTGGGGGCCAGGGCATGAAGAGCTTTAAAGACCATAAATAGTATTATAAATTGTATCCTATACTGGACTGGAAGCCAGTGCAAGGAGGCTAGAACAGGTGTAATATGTTCACGTTTTTTAGTGTTCGTGAGCAGCCTAGCCGCTGCATTTTGGACCATCTGAAGCTGTGTCACCAGTGTCAAAGGATGACAAAAGTAGAGAGAGTTACAATAGTCTAGGCGGGAGGTTATGAAGGCATGGATTACTTTTTCCAGATCATTGTATGACAAAACAAACTTGAGTTTGGAAAGTAATCTTAATTGATAAAAACTATTATTTACAACAGATGCAATTTGTTTGTCCAGGTTAAGATGGGAGTCTAAAATAACACCCAGATTACATGCATGGGATTTAACATAGGGGTCAAGAGGGCCAATGTTGGCAGGGGTTTTGAATTTGAAGGGCCAAATACAATAACTTCAGTTTTGTTATTTAACTGAAGGAAGGAAATTGTTAGCCATCCAGATTTTAATTTCTTTCAAACAGTCTAAAAGAGACTGCACGGAGTTTCCAGATTTAAGTGGGATTTACAGTTGGGGGTCATCTGCATAGAAATTGAAACTAATATGACATTTTCTGATTATGTAACCCAGGGGCAGTATATAAAGACAGAAAAGTACTGGACCCAGAATGGACCCCTGAGGAACACCATAAGACACAGGGGCAGGGGATGAAGAGTACTGGACTATGGATACTAAAAAAGATATTTGGCGAAGGTAGTAGTGAAATCAGTTGAGAGCTATACCCTTAATGCCAACCCATTGTTCGAAACACTCCAGTAATATACCATGGTCTACAGTGTCAAATGCACCACTAAGATCCAACAGGACCAGAATGGCAATATCACCTGAGTCTAGAGTGAGCAGCAGGTCATTTGTCACCTTTAATTAACAGGGCTGTCTCAGTGCTGTGACGGGCTTTGAACCCAGATTGAAATGGTTCTAATATGCGCCTTATGCGCCCTTTAAATAACAAAAATAAAATAGTGTGCCATTGACTTTAGACCAGGTATTTGTTGGTCAGTGGGAGCATTTTTATTTTTACAGTTGTATCAAAATAGCAACGCACCAACAATGCGCATGGTGCCGCATTGCACCAGGTCTATAATAGGGCCCCAACATTTTACATAGCAGTAAACAACAAAAACTATTAACCTAACTAATATACACTTCAAACATTAAGACAAGTAAACAGTCAGTAATAAGATAACCAAACAAATTACAAGAGATAACAAAAAAGGTGCAAATGAATTAAATAGTGTTTTAAGATTTTCAGGTAGGTCTAACCGTAATAGAAGTACCAGCTCCTGAACAAAAATATAGGTGGGACAGATGGGTTGTATCATAGGTTATATGACTAACCTATGAATAAAGGCTTGTTTTCCTAGGTTTTACATTAAAATGACTAAACGCATGAAAAACACTTTTGGCAGAGGTCTAATGGCCTTGCGTAATCAGCCTGGGGTTTGGGCAGGCTACTGTCATAATTACTGTGTTATTTCATTCACAAACACGATGATGAAGGCAAAGGTTATCTTTAATAAATCCACAGGAAGATATATCACAAAAAAGAGAACGTACGAGACCCGGCAGCAAATAAATTGACAGAGGACTTAGGCCCTGTTTACACGAGAACGATTCCGGGTGAAAACGTAAAAATATTTTATCGGATGTGCCTTTCGTTTACACGGCAACGGTGTTTTGGGGGCTTAAAAACGCAAAAAAGTGAAACCACCCTCCAGAGTGGAAATCTTAAAAACGCTCCACCGTCGCGTTCCCGTCAAATTCAAGTGGTGGTGGGAGAGGGAAGCTGGGCGGGGTTGGCATGACTGATGAAGAAGAGTGACATTTGGGCATAAGGAAGGGACTTAGAGAATTAATCTCTCCACACACACTTACATTTTCCATTAAATCCGGGGTCCAATAGTGAACGACGATCCACAAGATGCCAGCACCCACTCCACAAAGTCATAAAAGCTCAACTGCAGAAGACAACTGCTTCTTGGTGGCGGTGTTCAGGATAATTAACGACATACACCTGAACTAAATGACAACTAATCAGAAACCTCGACAACTGACTCAACCGTACCTAACTTACCTTGGGGTTTCTTTGTGAGCTTCTACAAGCCGCTCGTTAGATGGTGGGGAATGTTATAGTTTCTGTTTGTTTGTTTTTTTGTTGGTATATGGTCTTTAATTTGTATTTGTTTTTTTTTTTTATTTTTATTTATGATATTTTTGTATTTGTTTCAGTTCCTGTTTCCTTGTGCCATTTAGTAATCCCCTTCTAGCTTTTCCGTTGATTAGCTTATATTGTTCCTATGTGTGTCTTGTTTGCTTATTAGCCCTTGTGTATCCTCTACACTTTGTCAGTCATAACATGCAATGCAATGTGATGTTAGTTGTCAGTGTAGTGTTAGTTTCCAGCTAAGTTCTTTTTTTTCTTTCTTGTTTTGTTTGTAATTTGGGTAGTTTTTTTTATCCCGATGTCCATGTTTCCCAGTTACTTGTTTTGCTCTTATTTATTAATTATTGTTACTATTATTTTTATTTTAGAGCCTCTGCCTGCCTTCCTTTGCTCCAGCCTGCCCGTTACAACAATTGTGGGTATATAAATATGACAATAATAAAATGGTAAATTACTAAAAACACTATAATAATCATGCCAGGCCAGTAGTTAGCGATGTCACTTTGTAAAGAACTACCACACGCATACATAATAAGCATGCACATTACATCACCGTTTTCACCAATTCGCGTTTTTGTGGTTTACACGGAGGCGATAATGTCAAGTCACCTTTATTTATATATGACTTTTTACAATACAGATTGTAATGTAGTTTTAAAAAATTTGCACTTAACCTGTTCCCTTTAGAGAACGTTCACTTCGTATTGCGTAGCTATATGCTATGGGAAAACTCATTTTCTCGAGAATATTGAAGCCTTTAATTTAAAACGCAGTGCAGCTGCACAGCCAGCACAGCATAGAGCTGCCTAGCTCGCTGATTGGCTGGGCTGCGGTAACTGTACGAACCTATGGCGAAGTGGCGCGATCCTATCAGGACGCTTCCCACCTCACGCGTGCCAAAGTGCTCCTGAATGGGCGTGGCTGCTGATTATATAAGAGGCCCATTTCGCCATAGGAATCAGATTTAATCTCCTTCAACGATCGATACGTCTTCACTGACTCTCCTGCTAGAAGCCTTCGCCGTCGACGAGCCCCAGCAGCGGAACGAGCAATTCTGCAAACAGCAGCTCAGCAGACGGCGGCCTTCCGATCTATCGTCGACTTGACGTAGCCTGTCCTGATTCGCCGTTTTCCTCCGGCCATCCAGCAATGCATATCCTTTCTAAGCATTAAAGTTCTCGCCTTGGCAGCACTTTTGAAAGAGCAAATTTCTACGTGAAGTTTCAAATGTCATGCTCCAACTGCGCGGCATGCAGAGCCCCTCTGTGATTGCGCTTCATGTCTGGGAGCCGGACATGCTGAAGCTGCACTCACACAAGGCAGCTGCTCTCCGGGCCACCAAGGAGACCACTAGAGCTATTGGGTGGTCTATGGCAGCACTGGTGGCCGTGGAGAGGCATTTCTGGCTCAACCTGTCTGAAATAAAGGAGAATGACAGAGCCTTTCTACTGGATGCTCCGCTTTCAAGGGAAAGCAGACAGACATTTAAGCCCCACCTCCCTCGCCATCCCCAACCCTCTGGGGCTGCTGGGTGTGAGCACCCCAAGCCATCAAGCTCCTCGTACAGGGCTCAATAAAAAGAGAGTGCCGCTTCTCGTAACCCTCCACAGAAATCATGAGTGTAAGGACAACACTCTAAGCCGAAGCCTTTTAAGCAGTAGGCGAATCTGAGGACCATTCTCCTCATAAAGGAGGCTTCAGCTAAAAAGAAGTCTTGACGCCAATGGCGTCAGAGTTCTAAGGGCAGCCCCCTAGGGGTGGAGCGGTGTACACTCTATTATACGAATCCCGCATCACTTCGGTGCCCTAAGGAGGCCGTTTGCCAACTCTGCCACCCTTGGTGCCTTGGCGCGCAGCGGTATTCAGCCAACTTATGACTCAAGGTCCACCACAGGACATTGCGTCCGGCTCGCACCCTCTGAGGAGGTTCAAAAAGCAATCAGATTGTTTGTTTCTTGCCAGTTTGCTTCAGGTCACCGGAGTGCTTTGAGCTGCTTTGAGTTCACCAGAGACCAGCCCCGAGAGGCTGTCTCCCTTAGTAGATTATCTGGTAGAGTGGAGGTTTTTGTAAAATGTATCTCGATGGGTCCTGTAGATTGTAGAAAAGGGTTACAGAATCCAGTTTGGTTCTCGTCCACTGCGATTTAACAGATTTCTACTCACGTTAGTACAGATCAGATTGTGGACCTGCACCTAGACACGACCACAACGCATGATGTAGTCGGCCGGATCCGGGCCGTATCCAGATCAGATGGTGGACCTGTACCTAGACACGACCACAACGCATGAGGTAGTCAGCCGGATGTGGGCCGTATCCAGATCAGAAGGAGGACCTGCACCAAGACATGGCCACAACGGATCCCTGAAGTGTCAGCAGAGATTATGTCAACTAGACTCACCCCTGTGAAGTGAGACATGACAGCCATCGGCACTGATCCCCAACAAACCCGTCTCCATACTGGCGTGATGGCTCTGATCTTCAACCGGATGGAACTGGATAAATATTCTAAATGTCCAATCCAATCTGACTTCTGACCTCTAATGCTGCCTGAATCATTATCATAAACTGTTTGTTCATTGGCCAGAGGAGAACTGGTCCCCAAATGAGCCTGGTTTTTCTCCATTCTCTCAGCTGATCGTGTTTTGGTTCCTTGCCACTGTTGCCTTTGGCTCTTGGCTTGCTTAGTTGGGGACACTTAATATGTTCCATAGACTGTTGGGTCTGATGGCAGCTGTGTCCAACGTGATACCTTTTGGCCTGCTGTACCCTTGCAGTGGTGGCACAAGACCAAGAGGTTTTCCCCGAAGTTGATGTCTTGGTCATATGGAGGAGGCCTTGGTTCTTGTCCCAGAGTCCTGTGTTAGGAGCTCATTGTCATCGCGTCACGCTCACGACAGATGCTTCTCTCATGGGCTGGGGAGGGGTAATGGAAGGCCTCTCAGCTCAGGGTCTGTGGAGGAGTCATCATCTCTCATGGCACATAAATGACCTGGAGATGATGGTTGTCTTCATGCCATTGAAACACTTTCTCTGAGACCATCGTGTGCTTCTTTGCACAGACAACACATTGGTTGTCTCTTAAATAAATCACCAGGGGGGGTCTGCATTCGTATCCACTATGCAAACTGGTGCACCAGACTCTGAGAGTAGTATACATCCTGGGGTGCCAAAATGTAAGAGCAGACATCCTGTCGAGACAGGGACTGAGGCCAGGGCAAAGGTGACTGGTGGAGCATATATGGGAGGTGAATGGTCAAGCTGAAGTGGATCTGTTTACGTCTTAGGATACGACATACTGTCCACTTTGTTTATCCCTCACACACCCAGACCCCCTGGGGCTGGACGCTATGGTACAGACATGGCCAAGGCTACTTCTGTACGCTTTTCCCTCAATTTGCTCTGCTCCCAGGAGTTCTGGAGAAGGTCCGCCGGGACAGAACAAGTCTACTATTAGTAGCACTGTACAGGCCAAACCAAATATGGTACTCAGACCTAGTGTCCCTCCTCGACAACTCTCCCTTGAAGATTTGAAGCAAATGCCGGTCATTCCGGATGTGCTTTTATGCTTTCCTGGTCGTGACGTCACCCGCCAGTGACATTCTGTCTCAACGCAGTATCTCTTTCCCTTCTCAGGGAACAATGGTTACAGCCGTTACCTGAGACGTTCTTCATCATCAAAAAGCAACTACTCAGGCCCATACTCAGGCAAGGCAGTCACCCGGCGGAGCACAGACTGGAGAAATAATTTTAATCCCCAGTCAGAGTATGGGATATGAGGGGTGTAGATTTGTTCTGTGCCTTTTTTATGGCAGACATTCCTGAAGAGTGATCTGAGTTAATTATAAGAACACAAGGTCTGTTTCTGCATTATAGAGACATAGTCCTGCAAGGCTTAGGTGGCAGGGTACACCGTGACTTCCTTGAGGTAACTGAAGAACGCGTGGGATGAGCTGTGAATGTTTCTTCGACCATCTCTCATCCGCACAGAAGACTGAGATCCTTCAAGGCGAACACATGCTGCATGCCTTGCAAACCTTGCAGCCTTGTGCATTCTCAATTGTACATCCTGATTTAGGGCCTATACTGGTTGTTGATTTTGTCAGAAGTAATTTGGAAGACACCAGAAGACAAATCTAAAATTATTTTTTAAGAAATCTGAGCAAAGTTGGACGTTTTTGAAATATGTACAATATAATTTGCTGCTCTTGTTTTAAAGTTTTGTTTCTATTGACATTTCCTGAGAGCAAAAGGACAACACTGGATCATTTGTGTTTTAAAGAAACTTTTAAATCAAATTTACCCTAATTACTGACTGAATGCATGTTCCTGTTCTTATGGTATAAGATTTTCCTTTTTTTGGCTGTTGTCCCCAAGCCCTCTTATTTGTCAATCACTCCCCTCCAAACACCTGTCATATAATAACCACTTTTCACCAATTCCTGGCTGATAAAATTAAGTCATAACCTATAAAGACTTTCACTCTGAAATGTTATATTATATAAATAAGATTGCTTGCACACATTGTTTTATGTTAACATTAGGATTTCTTTGTATGAAAAAGATTTGTTTGGTAACTTACCAAACCTCCTCATAAACCATTCTGCTACAAATTCTAACATTATATTTTACATAAGGTAAGTAAGATAAGAATAAATAAATTAACTAACTCAAAATGTGAATGTAGTATGCTGTGTGTAAATATGGCTTGATTAACTGATGTTAAACAATGGTGCTTCTGTGCTTATCATTGCCTATTGAACTTTTGGGACTTTTGGCTGTGGCTGTTCCAAAGGTCTGTGCAGCTGACGGATGCCGACTCGATCCACGCGGGTATAATTGTCTGTTCTCTCGAAGCTGAAGTTATCGGCAGCTGCCACACGTTCAAACGATGAGGCACCACCCCGCTACAGCTAACCAGAACAGACTAATTGCAATGGCCTTTTCATCATCTAGAATCAACCACTCCTCTGCACACACAGGGGAAGAGGTGCACATAAACACACACACACACACACACACAATCTTTCTGTTTCTCACAGATGGACACATACAGACTGTAACGTGGCCTGTATCACTCTCAAGTCAGCCTCGTCCAGCTGTCTGAGTATTTAACAGAGAAACATGCTGACCTCCAGTCTACACCACTACCTGCCAGCCTTAACCTGATTTCAGCAGCCGTTTAAGAGGGCAGGGAGGAATGGGTAGAGGGGGGCTGAAGGATCATTGGTACTGGAGGGTCCTGGCAGCTGGCTGGTCTGTCTGACATTAGATCAATACTGTCCATACTTGGGGTGCGTTCGGGTTGACAGAAATCCACGTGCCATAATTGGACCAAAGATGCAGCTAGGCCCATCCCACCACCCCCATCGGCCTAATATCACCCCCACCCCCTTCCCAAACCAGACTAGCCCCCGTGCATCCACTGCCCCTCCCCCCTCCAGCACTGTCACATCTGTCATATGTCATCCCAAACCTTTAGTGTCTCCACAGGAGACTGGTCACTCCTTACGCTCATTTCCTTGGGTCTTTCTTTCATTTTCCTTTTCTCGCTTTCTTTCCAGGAGTCATGCAAATGTCCACTTAAGGAGATGAATGCCAACCATATTAGGGCCGATCTTCATGCTTTATGCAAAAGAAAGATCTGTGTCATCTGAGGATTTCACGGGAATAAAGTCACCGTTTATTTGCAAAGATGAAGCTGCCTGTAGAAAAAAGAGATGATTTGGTTCAGCTTATTAAAACTGAGGGGAAGAATACACAACAAGCCTCTTGTGAAGTGTAACAAACAATAGACGAGTCATGGATGGGGTGACTATACATAAGCCAAAAGAATAAATACCAAAATGTAAAATATGGCAGCTGAGAGGTCCCTCACCCTGTTTCCAATCTCAAAGATTTTTGTATCGCAGTCTCACGCAGGGACTTGCATATTTCTAGAGCAAATATTGACTGAAACCTTCGGTTGAATTTCAAATGAATGACTGCAAGATTTCATTCAAAGCCATGACTGAAATATTTGTGCAGAGCAGCAGCACTCACCAAAGATTGTGATAATTCCTCCTCTGCAGTATGGGAGGCCAAGTGTTGTGTTCTTTCGTATGATTTTTGTATCTCCTCACAGTTTAATCTAAAAAGGTAGACGGCATCTTCGATTTCAGTGGATAGCCCTTTTGAAGCTCAAACAGTTAACGTATGCAGCCTGATTTACTTTATCTGAAGAATGAAGGGCTTAGGCACAATCCCATAAAGAGGGGAATTTTACTTTTTGAACAGATGAGCGAGATATTTATCCCAGCGAGACTAAAAGGTTTTCCTTTACTAACAGCTGGGAAGCTGTATGACTGTCATTTATTTATCTGGGAAACCAAAAAGCTTTTGGATTTTCATGCACCAAGTGACAGCATGAGAGATTTTAAAATATAATCGCAAGCAGATTAACAAATGTTTTCACATTAAAAAGGAGAAGCTATTAGCAAATTTATTATCAATATGCACCTATTAGGAGAGGCTTTTTTGTGATGTAAATCCGTTTTACTTTCTTCTGAGACTCGAAAAAAAAGTAATTCTGAAGAATGTTCATGCAATGCCATACAATGGAAGAATAACATTTTGGCTGCCATCATGCTCCATAGACAGATCTCTCTCAAATATAATTTGCTCTCCTGCATATTCAAGCTTGCCGTGCCATGATCGGCTACATAATGTGACAGCATTGATATCAAGCCTGATTCAAGCCTCTTTTTTGTCCCTTTTGGTAACACTTTATATCACGACCCGCAAACAACTGCGTAAGTAAACTGAAATTACGGTGTACGTTTCTGTAATTATAGTGTACTTCCATGTAGGTATAATGGAACAATATGTTACGTTTTGGGTAATAAAGGGCTAACAAGCAGATATACAACCTGCAAAGAACTTCGTAGGTAAACCGAAATCACGGTGTTCGTTTCTGTAATTATAGTATACCTCCATGTAGGTATAAGGGAACAATATGTTAAGTTTTGGGTAATAAAGGGGTACAACCAGATATACAAGCAAATTATTTATAATGTAATTATTTTAAAACTAACAGGTCTGTTAATTCTGTTAATATATTCCAGGCAAAAATTGTAAGTCTGTTGTATATAAAAGTTTTTATCACATTCCTGGCAAAATATGTTCTTGTGCAATGTAGTTACAGGGTAATTCTGACAGCTGTGTTTCATGCTTTTTAGTTTTTTGTTGCTGTCAGAACAACTATGCCTTTTTTAAAAACATTTTCTGCTGCACTACAGTCATTATCACTATAAAATATCACAACCCCCCCCCCCCCCCCCCCCCCCCCCCCCCGTGATCTGCCTCAAACTTCACCAATATGTGTTTTCTTCAAATTTAGTTACTACAGTAATATAAGGTGGCACAAAATATTTTAGAGTGGAGGATTGTTCGACAACTTAAAATTGAAGGTGTAGCTTTAAGGATGTGATGCGTTACTTTGTTGTTTGAGTATACTGTAGAAAAGACAATGTTTTATTAAGATGAAAAAGTGTTTTGAATTTTTTTTTGTAAAATAAAAGTCAGAAATTAAATGGGATCCTTTATTGTATATTTACTGCACTTACCCTGTAACTACACAGAACAAAGGGGTAACAAGCGCCACTTTAATTTACAGCCCGCAGGAGTTACACCTAGTACTCAGTACATACCTTATCACATTGTATTGCAATGACACTTAAATGTCAGGGCAAATATACTGTGTAATTAAAACGTTTTTGTTTTGTTTTGTTTTGTTTTCTTAATAAGAGTACCTTTCTGTTATTACTGTGCAAATAGTGTTGTTTCGTATTGTTACATAGTAGGTAGTGTTTGTTACCCGTTTCAACTGTATTTAGAGGGTAGTTAAACCATGTGACCCATATGAATAACCTTTATCCTTCATTTACTATGACTATTGGTGTTTGAAAGTTTGATCCCCATTCTCTTCTTTTGCATTGTAGGGAGAAAAAAAACATTTCATCCCAATGAAAATATCATCTTTTGTATCATTGGAGTTTAAATTTGAATAATGGTGAGAAAATTATAATTTTTACATAAACCATTCATATATTCTGAATGATAGGCCTATTGCCTCTGAATATAAAGAACACATAGCATTACGTTTTAAAAATATCATTTGCAGATACTGTCAGTCATCTTTGCCACTCCTGCTGACTTTAAGAAAATGCCTATGTCTCCTTGTTTTACCTTTCTTGGCAAGTATGTCATATTAGATTATGTCTGCATTTTGTTTCACTAAAACAAAGCTCACATTTCCAGACTGACACATAACTTTCCTTTATCAGAAGATCCACATTTATAATATGCCTCATGCTAGAATCCACTGACTATAAATGTACTCTGTATGACCTGTGCAGTTTATTCCAAGTCTTCAGTTAATTATCCAGTAGTTTTTGGTTAGACATTTTTAAATAATCAAAATTATACACTGCAAATCATTTAATTGAAAATGTTCTCCTCTTATTTAGCTGTTAAACGGAGTTTAGCTGTTAATTTTAAAAACGGTAGCACACCATATTTTTACGGTATGATGCTGGCAACCACAGCTGCCAGTAGTTTACCGCTTTTTTACAGGATTATTTTTTACAGTGAAGTGATTCAATTTGTTTGGGTGAGAACAGACCAAACTCGTTTCACCGTACATCTAGGCCTTCTGAAGTGAAGCGATGTGTTGGTCTAAGACAAATATCAATATTTAAAACTTTATCAACTAAAATAACTAGTTTCCTGCAGAAGGCCATATGCATTGATTTACGGCAAAATAATAACATTTGAACTTGACACACAACGTAATGATGAACGCAGTTGCCCAGCCCTGTGTATTTGAGAGTGGCGTCAAAGCGTACGCTACTCCTACATCTATACATATATGTCATACATTTTTAAGTGTTACTCTTGTGGCGTAGTTTTAAATATGGGCATTTTTCTTGCAAGAATGCATCGCTTCACTTCAGAAGGCCTTTATTAACCCCTCTGATCTGTTTGGGACACTTTTATGATGGATAGATGCCTTTAAAAAAAATGGTGCCCATTCACTGCCATTATAAAGTTTGGCAGAGCCAGGACATTTTTAAATATAACTCTGATTGAATTCGTCTGAAAGAAGAATGTCATATACACCTAGGATGGCTTCGGGGTGAGTAAATCATAGGCTAATATTGGTGAACTATCCCTTTAATTGTACTGTACCTTTATGTTCCTTTTGGAGCTTGAAGGTTTTGTCCCCATTCCTTTGGGCAAACAAACAGACAACATTTCTCCACGACAATATCTTAATTTTTCCTCCAAGAGAAAGAGACAACATAAGGTTAAGTAAATGATGAGAGAACTAAATTTTTTAGGTGAACAATTGCTATTCAGGTTTTCATAGAACAAACAATAGGCAAACTTAAAGTTTCTTAAAGAAGCAGTCGTTGCTTCTCTACAAAGTAAGCCTTCAGGAGTTCAACTACAATGACAAGAAACACATAATGTAAAGAAGAGATACATAAAAAATAAACAAAATAAAGTCTCAATAAAAAAGAAAAATCTGAAAATGATCGCCATTCCGTCCATCCATCTGTTATACTGCTATTTCTGCAGCGGTTTGAACACGCACGTTCAAAGTAATTACACAAGAATTATTTATTTTGATAATACCTCACGTATATTTTGCTTAGAGAAAGATTGGGACATGTGTCTGTTGCATATGCATAAAGTGTGCATGACAGTAGCAAATCAATGCAGTCTGAGTGTATGCTAATGAGCTCACAACAAACAAGCTATCATATTTTACTCGGTTACTTTTTCCATGATTAATACATGCTATCATGTCATCTTACACTTAACTGGATCATTTGTATACTGTATGTTGATATTTAGAGGTAGCCTACTTGGTAACTTAGACTACAGATCAAATCAAATAGTAGTTGCAAATAACAGTAAAGTTAGCAGATAATGGACGGTTTGAATCTCACTTTAAAATTGTAACCACACAAGAAGAAGAAAAAACATTTCACACCAATTTTTTACTCAGATAAATTTTAGGAAAATGTGCAAGTTGGATAAAAGTTTCTTACCCGTTTGAATGTGATGTGATGACAGTCTGTACAATGGGCTCACGTTCCTGTGGTATCTTGTGGATTAAAACAGGTTTCATCCGATTTAAATCACAAAAACATCACTGGATTTTTAATATGTAATATTTAAAAGTAATAGTTTACAAATAAACAGTGTTGGGAACGTTACTTTAAAAAAGTAATTAGTTATAGTTACTCACTACTTGTTCCAAAAAGTAACTGAGTTAGTAACTGAATTACTCTATAATAAAAGTAACTCGTTACCAGGGAAAGTAACTATTTGCATTACTGTTAAAAAAAAACTTTTTTTAGCAGTTTTCACAAGTCAGTTGAACTTAGTAGAACAGAAGTAGTGCTTATATTGCACCTTGAAACTGCCAACTTTTCATTGGATTGCTCCTGACTCGCCATCTCTGCTGCTTCATCGAATCTCTGTTTAGCTGTTGTGTGTGTGTGTGTGTGTGTGTGTGTGGCGCTTGAGCTGGCATGTATGTAAAAACACTGGATCTGATTGGCTACCAGGAAACATGACTCTGCCTTAGCCAATCATAATCGCATACCTCGTTATTAACCCACCTCCTCACTAGCTGTGTCAGCCACGGGGTGCGTTCAGATTACAGTTTATTCAATCAATAGCCTACATAGTAACCTTTACTGTCTATAATAGTAACGCACATAGGCGTCGATTTCGGTGGGTACACGTCCCCACCAGATTCCGTCATGAGTCATTTTGTACCCACCACTTTTTGAAACATTGAGGCACGGATGTTAATACAAATAAATAAAACATCTCCAGTTAGCAGGGCATTCACATTTAGTTCGCTATTAAATATGAGATCTAGAGCTAAAATGTGTTGTTTTTTAAATCAAGCTGAGCGCTCGTTCCCGCTGCTATCAGTTGCATGGATAGTTGTTCTCTTGTGGCTCGCGCTGTCACGCACAGTCTTCACTCGGACGCGCGCTTCAATCTATCACCGTTGTGGAGACTATTCGTTTCGGTGAAATCACAAAATAAAATGCACACAAACGTGTCCCTGCTGAACAAATTCAGTTTTGATGAGAGAGAAAAAAAACAACTATAGAAGTGCGGATTCGAATCCGTAATCTCTGAAACGCTTGGCAAATGATCTACCACTAGCCCACTTAACAACTCAAATAACATTTGCGTATCGATGGATTTATTTACTGGTTGAGCAGAGAGGCTGCACAGTTTGACAACTTAGTATCAGCATGTCTGAAAATGCACGTCCGAATGCATCTCTGTCCCCAGCACTATTCAAACCAAACTGACGCCCATGGTAACGCACCGCATTTAACGTCCAGTAACGTTAACGCCGTTGTAACGACGGGAAAAGTAATTAGTTAGATTACCCCCTTACTGAAAAAATAACGTCGTTACCTAATGCCGTTCTTTTAAACGCCGTTATTCCCAACACTGCAAATAAATGAATAACAGGCAGAACTGCGAAATGACCTCATGCAGATAAACTAAAATGTCTTCTCACATGTACGAAAATATGGTATTATACTGTTAAATAACAGTGTCATACTGTTGCTGGTCAAGACGAAATTTGAAGCGACCAAGTTCTCCCATAATGCATTTCAAAAAACAGTAACTTACAGTTATTACATGAAAACAGCATTTTGCAGGAATTTTTTACAGTGTACGTTCTAAATTAAAATCATAGCAGAAACTATTTTTTTTGGCTTAACGTTAAGTAGTTTAGTAAGAAAAGCCAATAAATTCAATTAGGGTTATCAATAGCTCTCAGTTCTGTACAGCTCTTCGACAGGGAGTCGATTTTCTTAAAGACTAAGGTCTACACAACAACCCATTAGATAAAAGTTCACAGATACATACATATATGCTGCCTATTAGAGGTGGCTAATGCTGACAACGCTGTCACTGTGAAATGTAACTAATCACACACAAGCAGGGGCACACGCACTTGCATCTAAGGGACTAATGTCACTTCTCTTGGTTCTATGTCAGGCCCCTTTTCCCCACAGACGTTGTGGTTACTTCTACATGTACTCTGGTTCACTGGCCTAAAATATGTGCTTAACAAACAAGGAGATGGGGGGGAGGGGTCAAAAAAGAGAGTCGGTGCGTCGTGGCAGGTCTGTGTTAAGTGATCTGTATTCCATGTGAGTCCACAGTTCCCTAACCCTGTGAAATTAACAACACATCCCTCCTCTGCGACCTCCGACCTCTCACATAATACCACATCCAACCAGCGCCATGCATGAGTGTGTCTGTGTAATGTAAAAGGGACCCAAAATGTCCATGTCAATGTTTTCATTAAACACTGCCTGGAGAGGCACGGTTCTGCTGCTAAACCAGAGACCACGACGTCCTTTATCCTCTTACCGAAAATAATAACATTATTCTTTGTGAGAGAAATGACATTTTTTATTCTTTAATACAAGGGTAACAACAGTGATTATAGTCTGGTCCGATACAGTGGAATTGTAAGAAACCTGTCAAGAACATATCTTAGCCATATTTCACCCATTTGTGTTCTAAAACTTAAATACATAAATAAGAAATTATTTCTTGCAAAATGCAGAATGCAAGGGCAGAGAACATGTAAAAATATAATCTTTGACAAAAAAGTAAAATTATCTGACATATCACAGCTATGAGAATTTTGGGGAGAATTAGGAAATAATGTCACACTGCTTACATTTTTTATTAATCCTAAACCAGGCATCATTTTATTTTTGAAAAATCTAATTCTTTTCTCTCTCCTTCCCCCCTTATGATTTTTTGGTTAAATGTGATCTGAAAATGTTTTAGTGAGAACACTGAGTACACTGTAATACCTCATTCCCTGAGAAAGCTTGACACACACACACACACACACACACACACACACACACACACACACACACACACACACACACACACACACACACACACACACACACACACACACACACACACACACAGACCTGCACAACTAACATTGGTCTTAGACAAAGTGTGGGAGTTTCAAATCTAGGATGAGGCATTAAATTGAGGATAAGAGGTTCTGAATGAGTGTTTAGTGAACATAATTTCCCATAGACCACCTGGTGGATGACAGCTTACAAGATAAGGAGCGAGACTCAAACTACTCCAGCACTAAAGCAGAGATTGGCAGCTGAGAGTAGAACCTGCAAACTGACCTACACGTGAGACCTCCTCACCTCTGCCTCATAATCACCAGTCTGAGGGAGGCAGCGGCTCGCTAAAAGGCAGCAGCAGCCATTAGAGAGCTGCTTAAAACTCCACTTAAATATCTCTTTATGGACGATTACTTAAACTGGGGTTTGGTATTTAAATGACACTTTCAGGGGCTTTCATCTGTGGTAATTCAATTGCTTGCTGGCATCGACTGAGGCTCCATTGTTACAAAAGATGAGCAAACATCAGCTAGAGGTGGTGAGAGGTTTCTAAAGACAGCTATACCCACAACCAACTTCCCTGGTAAATACAAGAAGGAAGCTATTCCTACTAATTTTAGAATGTCGTTTCATATTCCTCATTGGCGTGCCTTTCTAGTGGAAAACTGCTCTTTATGGAATAAAGGCACAGTCACTTTTAAAATAAAAAATAGACATGGACATGCTGTAGTGCTTTTCAGATTTGTTTGTATTTTTCTAGTGGTGGCATGAAAAGACGTGTGTGTGTAGCAGGTCCAGGGCCCAGGTCCCCCAGCAGGAGGAGGCTTGGATCAGTGGAGACAGCCGTTAGCCTGGGGTTAGCTGGGCTGGCACGCCAATGCTGTGACAGGGGACATGGGCGATGGAGTGGAAAGCAGAGCGCAGAATTTGTGAATGTTGTACCGGCCGTTCAGAACAGCTGAAGCATTTAAAGATGGACGCCGCTAACCTGCCTGCGAGCAAAGTGGGGCCGAGTGGTGGCAGGACACTACTGCGCGCATCACTTACCATTTCTAATGCTACCAGAAAGGGTGCGGCTTTTTTGGTTATGTATGAGAGGTAGAATAACAGCTTTTAAGTAAAGGTATTATTAAAAGATCAGTGTCAGGTATAGTTTAGTCAAAAAAGGAAAACCCAGCCATCATTTACTTACTCTGTTGTTTTCAACCACCCCCCCAAAAAAGAGATTACAAAATTCAAAAAGGCCACATAAAAGAGGTCCATGTAACACTCTATTCCAAGTCTTATAAAGTCATATGATAACGTTGTATGTGAATCAGACAAAAATCCTTGTTTACTGAAAATCCTCAACTTCACCATGGATTAACTTGCGTCATACGCATTCTAGTGCTTCCAAGCTAATTGTTAGCAAAACAATAATTTAATGAAATGTTTCATTTAATGTAATTGAGTGTGGTTGCCTGTTACAGTAGCCCTCTTGTGAAAATATTCAGATCTGAAAATGGACACTCCACTATGATTCCCCTCCTTTCTTTGACATTTCCCGCCAGCCCTACATTAAGACTTTTGACGTTCCAGACACACGCAGAGACATTTCAGAAACCATAACATAAGAATGAGAGGGTGGTGAGGTAGTGTGAGAGAGAAAGAGAGAGAGAGAGAGACAGACTGAGAGACTGTATATCCTTGCATCTGTGGGTCAACAGAAATACCAGCTCGTGACTGAGCAGCCAGACAGCGGAGTGAGAAGTCTGTCACAGCTGCCATAACTGACAAAGCATCTGTGATCCAGCCAATCACAGCTGTAATAATTAGCCTGTAACATTCCGTTCTCAGAACAATATATGTGTGATCTGAACACTCATCCCGCTCTAAAAGCGCATGAAGAGCCCTTAATGGATATCATTTATATACTATAAGCCAGAGCTCTACCCCTTAGAGAAAGATAGCAGCGATCGTTCCATCTGAATTAAAACATGCTGCGTGCCCACGTGGGCTCTTATCATGACCCCACCAAGAACAGAATCAGATAATCTTTGAGTGTCATTCCCTTGATGGTACTCTATCATCCCTAAACACATCAGCCTGACTGCGTTATAGCAAGAACTGTAGGCATTATTCTCCATGAATAGGGTACTCTCACTCTCTCTTTTTTTTGGTCTGAGAATTTGCATGAAAAAAAAGGTAAATCTTAAAATGTAATCTTGACTGTACCTTACAATTTCAATAATATAATAACAACATAACGACAGGTATAAATAATAGAATTCCATTATTGCAATTTGTTTGCTAACAAGTATTCTCATTAATTTCTTAGAAATATAAGATAGCCCTTAAAAGTAGCTTCATTTAATTTAGTTTGTTTTCCATTCTGGGATATAGTATACTTATTTTTCTTTGTTTTTGTTTTTATTTTTTATTTATTAAATTGTACAAAATTTTGCTAACAGGGTTGCAAAACTTGCAGACATCATATAAAGTAATATGTATATATATATATAAAACATTTAAGGGGGACCTATATAAAATTTACTTTTAGATGGTGTTTGAACATACATGTGTGTTGGCAGTGTGTGTACACAACCACCCTATAATGATACAAATATATATTTTTAAATCCCCATAAATCATAAACACTGTCTCAGAACAAGCGGTTCACAGATTCTTGGCAAAGTGACGTCAATGTGCACAGGCCCCTCCCACAACTGTTGACTGACACTGCAGTTTTAGCATACAGTGTTACCCTGAGTGAGCTGTACACAGTCCGCCATTTTTTCGACGTCTGAGCAGTTGTAGACAAGAATGGTTCCTAAACGATTGAGGTGTTCTGTTGATGGATGTAAGAATGAACATAGCAGTCGTCATTTACTCCTGACATCTGAGATGCTGAAAACGCAGTGGATTTAGTGTTTTTGAAGGATATGCACCCCCCCAATCTACCTAAAAGCGTTTATGTTTGCTCAAATCATTTCACTCCAGACTGCTTTGTGAACGAGGGTCAGTACCTATGGTCAGTACAAAGTAGTCATTGCTAAAAAGTTGTTACTCGAGGATGGATCTGTACCAACTGTTTGTGATCCAGCTTACAGTCCCGGAGCGATAGTCCTAAAGTTATCTTACTGGTCACGGCAGTAATGAAAGGGAAGAGCGCGCACTTTATTATAGTTCTACCAGAAAGACTCGGGAGAATAATTCTGTAACAATTCACCATTTATTAACAGCCCAGGAAACAATATTATGATATAAAGATCTTTGGCGTAGGCCCCGTCCGTAGCTCGCAATCCAGGGGTCCGGACTCTGCATTTCCTGCCTGAAGACGAAGGCAGGGGCGCAGCCGACCCCCTGTGAGGTATGGGAAGGGACCATCCTGGTGGTGGTGGGGAGGATGGAGGGGAAGGAACCATCATGGTGGTGGTGGGGGGGGGGGGGGGTGGAGGTGAATGGAAGCGTCAGCATCTGCGAACTCAGACATGTGTAAGTATCCATCTTTTATACCACACGTATTAGAACACGATTGGATAGATGAGAAGGTAATGAGAGACGTAACAATTGAGTCTTCCCGCCAGCTTTCACTTCATAGGAGTTGTTTTACGGATATATTGTAACAAGTGTTTTTGTATAAATCGCTGTGTAGCCTATGTTGATGATAATGCAAGGGAGAGAGAGTGTTTATGGTTAGGACTTTAATGTGCACTTCTTGTACTGTTTTATTCAGCTCGTACAGTGATTTTCTGGAGTAAAACGGACGCTTTATCAAGTACAATAAACTTCATAAAACTCATCAGTACGTTTTTGGCCATCATTTGTACGGGGTCCGCAACAAAATGCTTGTACTAAAAGTGGTTAAAAGCAAGATGACAACATAAGTTATAACCATAATAAAACAAAATTATACATTTTATCTCCATGCAGCATATATCCTCCGGCTCTGAAGGCATTATTGTCCCACTCTGGTTCGAACTGAACACCGCTACTGTCTGACAGTTTCTGACATTTCATTGCGTGACGTGAGATTGTCCTGACACCGGACCAGAGATTTTGAAGCTCCACCCTCTTCTTGAAAGGGGGCCGGAGACACCAGCTCATTTGCATTTAAGGTGATAAAGAGCACGTTTTTGCTCACCCCCAAAATATGGCAATTTTTACATACAGTAAAAAAGGATCTGTGGGGTATTTTGAAATAAAACTTCACATACTCTAGGGATATTAGAGACTTATTTTACATTTTGTAAAAATGGGCATATTAGGTGCCCTTTAAACAACTGAAATTAAATACTTGTGTTGAACTCCAGGGGTGGACAATCTCCTCTTTGTCTTTCACTTTCATTTGTTCTGTTGAAAAAACTGGTAAGTGTCTCTATATTTCTATACATTACCATACGTTTTTTTTTTTTGCTCTTCCCCTTACTCATTTTACATTCAAACAGAATCATATCTTCTATTTATCATTCATATCTGTGTTTATGCATAATCACACCTCAGAATATTTGAGTCGGTTTAATGAACAACCCCCCCCCCCCCCCCCCCCCCTCTCTCTCTCCACAGCAGTGCTGGTTTCTGTTAGAGTTTGTCTAATATGAAACAGGGCCACGGGGAAGGATTGCCAATGTTTGCCTGTGAGTTTACTCAGAGATGAACCAGAGACGAATCTTCCTCCTCTATATATATGCTGGAGACTTGATTTTAATTCACTATAAAAGTACACCACACACACAGAGAGAGTCAAGTCTCTCAAGGCTTTGAAAATCAAGCATTTTTTAAAGGTTGAATTAATGATTGAAAAAGCATAAAGTTGAACAAAGCCTCAATTTTTTTCCATTTTGCATCTGCCTTTATTAACCTTTTATGTCCCCAGTATGTCTCATCTCAAATCTCTACAAGAAAAACAAAACAAAAATTAATCTGGTATGTTTTCTTTTTTCTTTTTGTATCCTCATTCACAGATGCATTAGCCAAGAGATAAAAGCTTAAAATGTTGTTTGCTTTTGTTTATGGCTAGTTTGTATGCTGAGAAAAGGTCCGTAAAATTCACGGTGGAATTCCACCAAAAAGGAGAAAACAATCATTTGGATGAAGTGCATGGTTCATTCCACCCTAATTCAGGATTCATCCAGCACATCATGGAAATTTTAACAGTCATAGAGGATTAACCCGTGTGGGTTGCAGGGGGTCTCGCTTGCCGCCAGATTTAGAGGCATCATAATCGCTTCTGTTCAGAGAGCGAGAGATAGATTTCATTTTCACCCATTGTTCTCCCGTCCTGACCTCCTCTCTTTTTGCATAATCATGACAGTTATGCAGGAATATTTAGGCATTAATAATGAATTGCGTGAGGTTCACACTCTCTATTCAGAAATAGAACCTAGTGACCTTCACACTGGGCGAGAGTCACTCAAAACAAGTGGCCATCCTTCAACCTCACAGGTCTTTCTCTGCAAACCATTATTGAATTGAAATATTTAAAGTTTCTACTTTATGGCACTTTCCACAAACAGGGTGCAAAAATAGGGCTTCAAACCTTTTTTTATGAAAGGGGATGCTTAACATTTATAATGTTCAGGAGGTCAGGCTAAATATTATATTAACTGTTATTGTCTATTCATTTGCATTTTTTGAAACCATGCAAACATAGACAAGACAAAGATGAATAATAATAATTATGATTATTATATATAACAGGGTTGCAAGTAACAATGCAAATACTGCCAAATAAGAGAGGTAGATGTATGGGACCAAATGTTGTTTTATAAGTTATTAATACCACAAAATGATGTCACCTCTTTATTGTTTTTATTTTTATATTTTGTAATAGGGAAAACATGCCCACACAAAATATGGGGCATACTGTTACTGCAACTCAATAACATAATTAAAATATATATAAATAAATTAATAAATAAAAATTATAAAAATATCAAAATTACAATATTTGTGCATAATTTCAGTTGTTGCTGTTCTTGAAACTCTGGGAGAAAAATACAGTTTTTAAGCAATCTGTTATGCTCTTCCACTTTTTCAACTATAGTGTGTAATTTTGCTGGTTGAGCATAAAAAACGTACACTCCATAGGGAGATATTTTATTTAACAGAATCCCCTTTTCAAGAACAACAACGAACGGCTCGTTTGGACTACAACGCAATTTTTCCAGTTCACAATAGTACTAATTTAATTAATCCCCAGCCACAGAATACGCACACAAGGGGACAAGGCTTGGCTGAGCTGCATTAAAGAAGACAAAGTTGTCGCTATGTCAAAGAGACAAGTTTTTTTCCACAACATTTCCAAAACTCATTTGTTTGACTATCCTAAGTCTGAAAAATTAGAGTGGTTTCAACTTATTTTAAACACTGTTCCTGAACATTATAACCCCAACTTTGATCTGGAGAACATTTTATAGAGAACATCTTGTTTCTGTTGCTTTTGTAGCTCTCACTTTTTAGGAAAATTAACCATGATTTCCTTTCGAGGGAACTCGAACTGCATCGATGACGATACTTTGGGAAACACCCTTGAGCGTAACGCATCTGAAGTATGAATGAAATTAATCCAATCTTGAATGGTGCTGCATCGTGACGTAACATGTGACGTCATACACGGAAGCTACAAAGGGACGCCAGAGTTAGTTTTTTTGCTCTTCTGCTAGCACTCTCTGTCAAACTGTCTGTCCTATTTGTTGTTGTTTGTCAATTACACACTGAATTTCCTGAGGGAGCAGAATCAGAGACCAGACATTCTGTCGAGGCAGGGGCTGAGGCCCGGGGAATATAGACTTCACACCGAGGTGGTGAAGTCGATATGCGAGAGGTTCGGCCCAGTGGAAGTGGATTTGTTCGCGTCTCGAGGAACGTCTCACTGTCCACTGTGGTTTTCTCTCACCCATCCAGCCCCATTGGGGTTGGATGCCATGGCACAGACGTGGCTGATCGCTCTGCTCCCGGGAGTTCTGAAGAGGGTCCGTCGAGACGGGATCAGCCTACTTCTAGTAGCCCCGTACTGACAGGCCCTACTAAAAGATCTTCCCTCTACATTAATTTGTAGTTCAACAAAAAAAAAACGTTCAAGCACTCAGCAGGCTTTTACACAGTTTGCACAGTGTACAGAGACCGTTCCCCTGTGTGCTTCAACACTAAAATAGCTTTCCCTAAAAAAGCAAGCGGACGGTGAGCGTCTTTTTTAAGACGCCTCTCCATCCGTGCATTTATGGATGCGGCTTTTTCCTAACCTCTTCTGACTGCCACAATCGCCGTCTCACATGCCTGGGCATAAGCAGGTCTTGCTAGTTGAGCCATATTGGCCCAACCGGATCTGGTTCCCAGAACAAATGGAGTGGTCTCTGGTAAGGATGCGGAGGACTTAAGTGGTCCACCCCCAGCGGTGGTAGACACTATCATCATCAAGGCAAGGCAAGGCAAGGCAAGGCAAGTTTATTTATATAGCACATTTCATACACAATGGTAATTCAAAGTGCTTTACATAGAAGAAATTAAAACAAAAGAAATCAGAATAATTAAAACAGTTTAGAATAAAAGATAAAATACAGAAATAATCAAATAAAATAAGAATAATTAAAACATTAAATAAAAAGCAGTACAAACAGTCGGACGAGCAGTGGCACAGTGCTCATTCAGTAAATGCATAGGTAAACAGATGTGTTTTAAGTCTGGATTTGAATGTGACTACTGTAGGAGCACATCTGATCTCTTCTGGAAGCTGGTTCCAGCTACGGCTGGCATAGTAGCTAAAAGCACACTCACCATGCTTAGAGTGAACCCTTGGTATTTCTAGCTGATGTGATCCTAGTGATCTGTTGGGTTTATATTCAGTGAGCATATCTGCAATGTATTGAGGTCCTAGGCCATTGCATGATTTATATACCAGTAATAATACTTTAAAATCAATTCTATATGTAACTGGCAGCCAGTGTAAAGACCTGAGGAGTGGTGTGATGTGTTCATATTTTCTGGTTCTGCTCAGAATCCTGGCAGCAGCGTTCTGTATGAGCTGCAACTGTCTAATGGTCTTTTTAGGAAGGCCAGTGAGGAGTCCATTACAATAATCCACCCTGCTGGTGATGAAAGCATGCACAAGTTTCTCTAAGTCTTGACTGGAGACAAAGCATCTAATTCTTGCAATATTTTTCAGATGATAGTATGCTGATTTAGTTATTGCTTTGACATGACTACTGAAACTAAGGTCTGACTCTAGAGACACACCCAGATTCCTGACTTGATTTTTAGTTGTTTGACCCCTAGACTGAAGGTAAGGGTTCACCTTGAGAACTTCATCTTTGTTTCCAAACGCAATGACTTCAGTTTTGTCTTTGTTTAACTGAAGAAAGTTTTGGCACATCCAATTGTTTACTTCATGATGCATTGGCAAAGGGAGTCAATGGGGCTGTAATCGTTAGGCGATAGTCGTGTGTGTCGTCTGCATAGCTGTGGTAAGAGATTTGGTTCTTTCTCATTATTTGGCTCATTGGGAGCATGTACAGGTTGAATAGGAGTGGGGCAAGAATTGAGCCTTGAGGGACTCCGCATGTCATGGATGTCCACTCAGACTTATGCTCTCCTATAGTCACATAATAACCTCTCCCTTCTAAGTATGACCTGAACCATTTTAGGACTATCCCAGAAAGCCCCACCCAGTTTTCCAGCCTGTCAAGAAGTATGTTGTGATCGACAGTGTCAAATGCAGCACTGAGGTCGAGTAGTACTAGAACTGATAATTTGCTTGTGTCAGTATTTAAGCGAATATCGTTTATTATCTTTATGAGCGCTGTCTCTGTGCTGTGATGCGGTCGGAAACCAGATTGAAAGTAGTCAAAGTATCCATTCGAGCTTAAGAATTTGTTCAGCTGATTGAAGACAACCTTTTCAATGATCTTGCCTATGAAAGGAAGATTTGAGATCAGTTTTGAAGAAAGATGTGGGAAGTGCGTCAAGGGCGCAGGTTGATGTTTTAAGGTGCTGTACGATTTCTTCCAAAATTTTGCCATCAATTTCTTTGAAATCAGACATAGTGACTACTTTCTCAGGCTGTTGTCTGATCTGTCTGACCCCAGTGCGGCTCAAGGATGTGCTGATCACCTTTCTGATATTATTGATTTTCTCAGAGAAGAAGCAAACTCACTGCACTTGCTCTCTGAGAGCATTTCACTGGGAATGTGGCTTGGGGGGTTTGTCAGTCTCTCTACAGTAGGAAAAAGAGTGCGTGTGTTGTTTATATTGCTGTTTATAATATTTGAGAAGAAAGTCTGTCTAGCTTTGCCTAGTTCCTTATTGAAAGCATGGATGCTGTCTTTGTAGATGTTATAATGGACTACAAGTTTTGTCTTCCGCCACATGCGCTCTGCTTTTCTGCATTGTCTTTTCATATTTTGCACTGCTGTTGAGTTTCTCCAAGGTGCTTTCTGTCTGCCATTCTTTCTCCTGACTTTCACAGGAGCAATATCATCAATTACACTCTTAACTTTTGAGTTAAAAGAATCAAGGAGAAAATCAACAGAGTCAGCAGATATGCTTGGTGTTAAAGATATAGCCTTCATAAATAGTACACTAGTGTTCTCATTTAAGCATCTCTTCTTGACAGACACAGATCTAGCTTCAATGGCAGGAGAGATCAATATATCAAAGAAAATACAAAAATGATCAGACAGTGCTACGTCCTTAATAACAATCGATGAAATGTTTAGACCCCTACTGATAAGTAAATCTAGAGTGTGTCCACGATTATGTGTGGGTCCATGTACATGCTGAGTCAGATCAAAAGTTTTTAAAACAGTTTTGATTTCTTTTGCCATATTGGTTTCTGCATTATCTATGTGAATGTTGAAATCTCCAGCAATAGCAAAACGGTCAAACTCTGAAGAAATTGTTGATAACAGTTCTGTAAAGTCTTCAGCAAAGGCTGTAGAGTATTTTTGAGGCCTGTAAACAACGATAAGTAAAATGCGTGGAGCACCTTTTAACACAATACCCAGATATTCGAAAGACGGGTAATTCCCAAATGATATTTGCTTACATTGATAGACAGCTTTAAAAAGAGCAGCTAAACCTCCACCTCTTCTTACAGCTCTGCAGACACTCATAAAAGTAAAGTTAGGAGGGGCCGTTTCATTGAGGACTGTTGCACTGCAGCTGTCTTCTAGCCAAGTTTCATGTAGCAACACAAAATCCAATAAAATCACCATCACCCTCTACAATGCAACGCTTAAGCTCTGAAGGGGAATCTGTTCGTTGAGTGGTGTTTTTATCACTGAGAAGACCCCAGGAAATGCCCGATCAGAGTTGTGTTTCTTTTCAGCCTGCCGAACATTTTCCGAGCGCTGCCAATCACAACACACTGGGCCAGCTGAGCAATCACATTTCGTATTTCGGAAGGAGGGGCTTCATAAAAAATTGGCATGTTCGATCCAGACTGGGAAGAGAGGTGCTGAAATAATTTTAAATATATGAAAAAAAAAAGTTTTTTGAACAACATATTATAGTACACCCCAAAAACAAAATCAAGACATCGTAAAAGGGCACAATAGAAATGCCCTTTAAAATGAAGAGGGGGGAGAAATGCATTTAGCTACTCGTTATGATAGGTTCATTGTATGTTATGTATAAATCTAACCTAAAAGCGGGGTTTGTAATGGAATAAAAGAAAAGACAACTAAAGTCTATTTGTGTTGAGTGTCCAAACTGGTGCTTTTTTATTTTTAATTGAGAATTGGCTATATTGGAGATCTGCAGTAGAAAATATTGTCAATATGAAGACATATCTGAAAGGGCATTATTGAAGAAACTGGTTTGGACACAGTTGACACTCATCTCTGTGACACAGCAGTGAAAAACCACAATGGTCTGTCTTCATAACCACAGGCGTAACCACAAAATAGCTCAACAGCCACAGAAATACTGTCCGGACATATCACTGACACCTCCTCCGTGCTACATGCATTTAGGAGATTATGAGCATTCAGCTCTTGTCTGGGACACCAGAGGGCTGCCTGAGATTGTCAGAATGTGTCATATGTCAGTAACATCAGGACCCAAGAGAATGGCCTTCAGGACTGGAACAGTGTCCACCCTCAAAAGAAACACTTTACGACATCAGTCATGCTAACTTAGATAATGATCAAATTAATTCATATTGTATATATTATTATTATTATTATTATTATTATTATTATTATGTATTAGTTTATATGTTTTTAATGTTTTTTTTTTTAAGGGGAGACAGTTATCCCTACCAGGCCCAGACAGAATTCATAAACTTTAATGTTTACTGTGCTGATTTTGTAAGGAAAACCACATACAGTAAGTCTGCAGAATGACTGTCCTGTAAACATGGTAAAATGTGTTAAAATCTTATTTTAAAAGAACATTTTAGAAACATAACTATTTTACAAGGTAGGGATTTTTGAATGAATTACATATAATATTTAGAAGAAAAAAAAGCATAAATGTACACCATTGACCCCATCCCTAAACACAACCACCACTGTAACAACGTGAATGGGACAATACAAATTCATAAGAATTAACCAATTTGCCAAAACATAAAAGCGCCATGCAGTTTTGTTGAGAGCACTTAAAGGTAGGTTAGGCAATTTGTTTTATTAACACTTTTTGTCATACTGGTTGAAACTCTCTTCACATCCTGATACCAATTTAATTATAGAAGTGGTCAAAAAATTAAAACATGTATATATATCTTCTGTGGAAGTCACCCGCCTGTCAACATATGTATTTCCATACCTCCTAGCACCTGCTCGCACAGACATCAAACGTCATCAGCACGTTCAATGAGCCTATGCAGAGTTGTGGGCAGACAGTCACCGAGTGCCATAAACAAACAGCAGCCGCCTTTTACACTTCCTCCTGAACCAAAACAATGAGCTTAACCCTAATTACAAGGTAATTAGGACGTCCTCAGACACGTCCTTTGACAATTTCAAAATGAATCTGCCCCAGTCAGGTGGTACAACTATAGAGCTCTGTAAGTTGTTTAGATGAATTATTATTATAATGTTATGTGCTTTGAGACATGAGGTATTTTAAAGCCGTCTCTCGTCTCGTGACACTTTGCAGACGCTCATGTGTTTTGATGGAGGCGTGGCTTTGGAGACACTCTGAAGTGAGGGTGGGATCTTATGCTTTCAAAGCTAGCTTGCTATTGTCTGCGCCATTGGCCTCGTGGGCATCATGCCGACATGTAGCGCCATTGCACTTCAGGTGACCCAAGTTCGAGTCCCGGCTCACGGACCTTTTCTGTTCCCGTCCCCTCTTTCTCTCCCACTTCACATACTGTCCTATCATAATAAAGGGAGAAAAAACCCAGCATAAAAGCTAGCTTTCCATTGCTAGCCTGTCCGAAATTGCCTACCCTACCTTTAACTACAAAAAAGCAAGGTAGCCTATACATTATGTGGTACAACAGAATAAATAAACAAAAATACAAAAAAAAGCATGGTTCACATATAACATTATTCTCACTTCTGCGGAATAACATATTTAAGTCATACACATTTAGCTTTTACAGGTAATTACACAATACCAATGCATTAATTTTCATCTCTCCTGATTCAAAATGTCCTTTACCTAAATGTGACTTTGTAAAGTATTGAGGGAGTTTTCCCTCTGCTTGTCTGGAGCCTAACACCTTCCTCACATTCTGATTTGTAATGGTGTCTCAATAATGGTCAGACAATATTCAATAGAGCTTATATGTAGGTAGAGTCCTTGACACAGTACGAAAGTCATAGCTGTCGCTTATTTAATACATAATCATTTCTCAGTGGGTGTGAAGATAGGACGTCAGCTCTCCATTTGCAGATAGGAAAAGCAGGTA
Source organism: Meda fulgida (assembly GCA_030578275.1). Taxonomy (NCBI): domain Eukaryota; kingdom Metazoa; phylum Chordata; class Actinopteri; order Cypriniformes; family Leuciscidae; genus Meda; species Meda fulgida. The sequence continues at coordinate 30,342,086 of CM060624.1, forward strand.
GGTTAGAGAGAGCAGTGTGAATATGGACAGGAAGATAACTACACACATAGGGTGTCTATGAGGAAGATTACATCCTAAACAGGAGGTGGTGGGGAAGGAATGTAATTGACCAGCAATCATTTTGTGTTGGTCAGGGTGGGCTGGTCTGGGGATTTGTGGAAGGACTGGTGGATGGAGGGTTATACAGACTGCAAGTCTGTTTAATTCTAACCCTGCGCTTAATTTGGGAAAGACTCTGGATATTATCTCTCACCATGACCTTCTGCATACACATCATGTCAGGGTTAGTCCTGAGGAAAAGCTGGAGCCGGATCATCCCGGCAGGGGTTTAAGCTGAAAACATGGTGCTTGAGGAGATCTCATACCGGGAACTGCTACAGAGAGGTCCACTTTCACTCTCCATCTGTCGCTCAAAGCACGCTATGGCCAATCACAGTAGGCAGGCAGGCACAGGCATGTGACTTTAGTTAGAATGCAGGCAGTTCTTTGTGTTTCAACACTGCTGATGACATTTTCAAGTTTGGAACAGTGATGTTGTTGGAATCATTTTTGTGCATAAATTCCTTTCCAAGTTTTCTTCAGATAATGATTAGATGGTTAAATAATAAATAAAAAAAAGTAGTCTTGGAAAAATGTGCAAAAATCATACCTTCAGGGCTAAAACAGCTTGGGACAGTACCTTTAAATGACATCTTTGTACCTTATTTACCTGTAAAGGTTCATTTTAGTACCACGATTACTACTTATTACTATTCTAAGGTGTTAAATGCACCTAGGGGTATATTAGGTATAAAGTTGTCCTTTTAAGGGTAATTCCCCAGTGACAAGCTGATGGTACAAATTTTGTACACTTTTTTTCTGACAGTGTGCTGTATCTATCTCAGGTGTTTTATTGTTTTGTTTTGTTTTTCTAGCGACAAACAAGATATACTGACCAAATAATAAGATACATTTTTCCTCTTGTGAGAAACACAGCTGGCATGTCCTCTGCTGTCCCTGTTGGTCTGGGTTGGATGTGAAATAGTTAAAGCCGCTGGAAGCCATCAGACTGAGTTAGTGTGGACAGTCCAGCTCTCTACCCACTGCCCAAGACCGGTCATAGCCACCAACACAACACTCTATGATCTGCCGGGCTGGGACACAGGGGGCTGACAGGAAGCATTAGACAGGAGGGAAGTCTAATACTATCACACCTCTGCATGCAGTCATCGCTCCTACATGATCACAGTTCACGACACAACACAACAACAAAAGACAGAACACAAAGACAAAAGCTTATTTTCTTTATAAAAATGTATATATTTTCAGGCTTTCACTTTTAGACAACACATAAGTTTATCATTTGTTAGATATTTCGGAAACACTTTATTGAAAACCCTTATATATAAGGCACTTTTAATGCATTAATTATACCTTGTAATGCACTTCATAATGCATTGTGTGGTCTCATGAATAATTGTAACCAAAGTTATAATACATTATAAGACTTATCTATTCATTGTTACACCTTTAGAAAGTATAATGCATTAGAACACATAACAAAAAAAAACAATTTCAGATGTATCAAGGAATCTGAAAATATTATAATGCATTTTAACTTTGGTTACAATTATTTATGAAAAAATAGAATGCATTATAATCTACGTTATGAATACTTTTACAATGCATTATACATAAAGGCCTTAAGGAAAGTGTTACCAGTATCTTTTATATAATGTTTAATTTTGCATTCATGCATTTTTTTTTTAATCCAAACAATATACAAAAATGTGCTTCTGGTGACATTTTTTTTTTAAATAATGCTGCTTTTCTTCTCACGGGGGTTGTATTTACCAGTTTGTATGCTCCTTGAAATTTGAACCTTGGTGTTGCTAGAGCCATGTTCCACCTTTGTTGGATCTCAATACATGCCTTTCTTGTTTAGATATCACGATGCATGTTCCCACAGCTCAAAGGTCAAACAATTCAAATGACTAAAGTATGTGCTTCAGTCAGTTAAGGCAATATTGAAAAAGGCATATTGCCTAAATGTTCATTTTAAAATGTTGCAGTTACTGCTAGAATCAATGGGGTCTGTAATACATGGACTTCTTGGTTATCTTTATAGATTTGCCTTAATTTGAATATTTGCTTAGAGGATAATAGTTATCTATCAATATTATCACCACTGTAAATCATTGGTGAAACCTTTAAATAAAATAACACAATCCTTTAAACCAAGCTAAACCCAACAAAACCGGAGGTGCCTCTCCTACAGGAAGTACCACCCAGAGGAGTCTCTTCTTATCCCATTGTGGGGGAACCATGATGTTCTTTAGCAGCTCTTGATGAGCAGACAGTCAGTACCATCCCATCTCTCCAACGGCACACATCTCAGAGAGCATTTAAAATAACAAAGTAGCGATGGGCTGCAGCTTCATCCACGGGAGAGAGATGCCTCTTCCCTTCCTGCCTTTGAAGCTTCAAGGAGCCACTTAATCAATTATTAATCAAAGTGGCGTGTGGAACTCAAAAGACACTCGCTTATGCTGTAGATGCTGTAAGGGGCTTCAGAGAGAAGATTTCAATGTGCCATCATTGAGGTGTTTCTGGTTTTAATAAGGTGGTTTAAGGTACATGTGCACTCAGTGAAAGGTTCCTTTTAAGGTTGAGTTCTACAGTGGGAACACGACATGCCTGACTAGCACAGATTAATGGGGTGTAAATGAGAATCTAGGTGTTGGAGCGCTACAGAGTGAGAAGCCAAGAGTGGCTACAAAGCCTCAGGGAAGAGGATGTTTTACACGCTGAGGAGGATTCTTTTGTCAATTAACGCAATGCTCAATGCACATACTAAGCTTGATAGCCATGAGGAATTCAATTATGAAAGCTGAAATGGCAGCAATTAAAGCTGTGTATGTTTGGAACTGCTGCTTTATTACTGTTTAAATTTCAAGTACAGCATCACTCAATAACAGTACCAATTCCAGACTTTGTTGCTCAGGCAGTTCTTTCATAGCTGTGGTGACTTAATGGAGTTTCCATATGTGGTACTGAAGTATAACTCAGGAAAAAAAAATAGAGACATACAGTGAACATATACATCTAAACAATTACTGTGTATATAATAGTTCAGATCAGTTGGTCTTGGAATGTTAAAGTTTGATTGCAGACAAATTGCAGTTTGAGACATTGTTGAGATTGCTTCTAAAATTGTGAGACAGGTGAGATGACTGGGATCTTCTTTCTCAGAAGAAATATTATCTTAAAATTCAACAATAGTATTGATCTGACTGCACTGATACTGTTGTATGAAAACTGAACTGAGCTGGATGATCATTTTTTTCAGTACTGCTTTATATAACTAATTTAATAATGAATGATCTTTATAACGGGCCTGACTTCAGTTGACAACAACAGCCAAAATGCATCATTGTTAAAGCTGCTTTGAAACAATCTGTATTATATAAAGCGCTATATAAATACTGGTGACTTGAATTGAGAAGCAGGGGACTTCTTTAGAATTAACTGTATATCATTTATTGCATCACCAAAATAATTTGTAAGTGAAGAGAATAGGTTTCTGGAACACTCCTCCCAAGAAACAGAAAATGAAAGCTTTAGCATAAGTTCTGCCGGGAAGACTCAATTGTTACGTCACTCATTACCTTCTCATCTATCCGATCGCGTTCTAATACTTGTGGTATAAAAGATGGATATTTACATGTCTGAGTTTGCAGACTCGCTGACGCTTCCATTCACCTCCACCCTCACCACCACCAAGATGGTTCCTTCCCCTCCTTCCTCCCTACCATCACCAGGATAGTCACTTCCCATACCTCACAGGGAGTCGGCTGCGCCCCTGCCTTCGTCTTCAGGCAAGAAAATGCAGAGTCCGGACTCCTGGATTGCGAACTACGGGCTTTGCCTACGCCAAAGAACTTTATCATAAGATTGCTTGCCGAGCTGTTAATAAATGGTTAATTGATACAGTATTATTCTCCTGAGTCTTTCTGGTAGAAATGACCTGACTCAAACTCAAGCCAATGATATTTTTGTGTTTCAGAATACGAAAAAGTATTGTAAGATCAGATAAATTACCCACTTCACCTTTAAGAAAAAGTCTGTATTTGCTTTTTGTTTAATCTCACTGCTCTCTAGGAAGAACAGCTGACATATTAAGATGATTTCAATCCTTTTAAATAATATTGAGTCTCTTAAACAATCTTGATGTGTAATAGTGCTTGACAGTATGACTTTGCTTAACTCCTATTATGGAGCGTTGTAAACTACATTGCAAACAGCAGAGTACACCATAACACTGCAGAGGACAGGGTAGATGAAATGAAAAGCGGTGAAAATGTGTTTATCAATGCATTGGCATTACTCCCCAGGCCCACAGGAACACAACAGGAGTTAGTTCATTTGATAGAATTGATTCCAGGGGTCACTTTATGGGGCATGAATCCCTCAATTCCATTTATGAATAAAAATGGCGCCTCTTGCAACTCAATCCAAACATTCCATAAAAAATTCATCCGTTTTCTTTCAGATTTTTGCCCGCCATTCTGTCAGTCTTTTAGTGTTAGACAAATTGAAGTGCGCGCTCAGAGGGAGGCCAGAAGTAAGTGGAGAATCTATTTGCCCAGTCTATCTATCAGAAGAGAGCAGAGAGCCGACGTTCAAAGACGGCAGCCACAATACAGGTGACACCAGGTCAGTCTCTCTTCCTGTCCATCACCTGCATGATGGGATTGTTCTCATTGGAGGAGAAGCTCTGTGAAGCTCAGGCTCTTTTTGTGACGGTCATATCTTCTGATTGATGGCTTCATGGCCAGGGCCAATGTGGCCTTTTTAAATAATTTATGTTGCAATTTCTGTGCACAACTGCTTTATAACAGAAGTTGTTATTTTTACATTGACTCAACGATCAATAGTTTAAAAGACATCAGACCTGGACTAATGAACTTCTTAACAAGGTCTCTGGGGGGTGAAAATAATTACTGCTAAGCCACTGACCACCACGAGGACAAATCTATTCTCATCTTCTAACACAAAACCTGTGAGTAGTGGAACATATAGGAGCTTGATTGAATGATTGATTTGTTTTTAAATCATTTTACGTCATTTACTCCTATGTTATTGTCAGATACTCTCATACTGGTGGGACAAGAAAGTGTGTAATTTTTATATGGCACATTGTAACAATTACTATTATTATTATTATTATAATTTACTATCATCAAACTGTGAAAGGAGGCAGTGTTTACTCAACACATATCTAGAGGTTATGCATATAAGATCACATGAGTCCTGTTCTTCAGAACAGAAATGTACAGTGTCATGCTTGATATGCTTGGGCTCTTGTTCATCCATATGTTTTGCGATAAGAGTTGTGTCACAGACAGCCAATTTTTTCTCTGTGCAGCATACAGTAGTCCTGAACCTCGTAAATCAAACCCTGTATTCGCCCTGCTTTTAACCAAGTGACAAATTGGCCAAACAATACTGCTTGAATTCTTATTAAGCTTGATTAATTCATATCATTAGTTAATCACACAACAGCTCATAAAATATAGTAAATTAATTTCTATAATGTGATTAATTTGTGAAACACTTGAATTAACATCAATAAATCAGTTGGTGAATCAATTACATTACCATTTTTAAATACAAAGTTAATAGTGTGCTTTAACTAGTGCTGTAGAAGTGATCATCTATCATGTGATGTTAACGGGCCAAAGGGAGCAGCTCGAGTGTTCAATGATCTGAAGGCTTTTCTGCAGTCTCTCAATGGGTCAGAGCATACAGGGGTCTGGAAGCACTGAGCACTTCTTAGAGTGGTGAACAAACACATTTACTCACTTTTAGTTCCATGATAAAACGTGGTGATGGATTACAGTTATAGCCCAAACTTTAATACGCAAGTCAATATAGTGAATATTATCACTCAAGGTCTTGCTTTGGATACCAGCGGGTGTATATTCACATCATAAGTTCTGAATTAGTCTAGTGAAAACAGTTGAAAACAAAATACAGGATGCTCTTTTTCATATATCATAAAGCATTCACAAAGTAATTAAGTAAAAAAAAAAAAAAGTAAACCATGTCAATTTTGTGCTAGTAAATTCAAAGTCTTCTAAAGCTATACAATATAGCTTTGTGTGAGGAACATACAGAAATTGTAGTCATTATTCTCTGAAATTTCTTCCACTAATTTGCACTTGGGCACATTCAAACATTGCGCATTTTAGCATTTTCATTTTTGGAACTATAATTTGCTTTTAGGCACATTCAAACATTGCACATTTTAATGTTTTAATTTTTGGATGAACACCGTTCCAGTGCAATAAGATTCCAGTAAGAAGCAGTTTGTTTGTCTACACTGGCTGGGTATTTGTGATTTAAATTTGAGTTTTGTGGTGTGACTTTTTTTGTGTGTGGAAATTTTAGGCCAGTAAGACTTCACTATGTGTAGCTACCCAGGGCGATGCTGTGGGAACAGAAATTTAGCTAACAACAAGTATTGTGCCATTTTTTTATTTAATGAGTTCACACTTACATATAATCAGTAAAGGTTATGCATATTTGGCACACTGTCTGAGGGTAGGGCTCCAAGCTTGGAATTTGACCCGAACCCAGAGTACCCCCCATCTCAGGCTGGGATAGGAATACATAGGAGTGAGGAGATGGGGTTGTGGAGAAATGTTGGAAAACTGTCGTGAGACAGAAGTCTGCTGTATATATACCTCATGTCGTGCTAATTGAGTTGATTAACTGAATGTGCTGCTCCCAAATATATATGTTTACATGGAAGAAATAACATTTTCAGAAATTAACATTACACCATATGCAATTTTATCATGTCATGCCCGGTTAGGACACCATGGCACGATTGATTCCTGAGCTTTAACCTTCACCACACCACCCTGTCACGTCAGGTCTGTACCTGTAGACTGTGTGGCACTAAATATATGATTATTTATGACAAACAGTGGTAAAAAACAAAAAAACAAACAAAAAAAAAGGTTTTGAACTGCTGTCGGAATAATCAAACCACGCAGGAAGTGAAAGAATAGAGAGACTGTGAACAAGTCTCTTCACCATTGTAGGAGAAGATAACACAGCTCTTAGCTTGCATAGCAATCTCAGCACCAGCTTGGCTTACACAGTCACTACATGCAGTTTACGGCTCATGCTCTCGTTAATAGTCCTGCTCTCCACAAAAGCTGTCCAATCTCTGATGTTCCGAGCAGGCAGGGGAGAGAAGACGCTGGCAGGAAATGTCACCTGATGAAGGGAGGGAATGTTCTTCCAACTTTGGTTAAGGTCCAGGTGAGTTAAGCTTGATTGGACTTTGTGTTTGTGCCACTGGTCCTTTATGAAAGTACGGCAGTGGGTTTGACAGGTCCCTCTTTCTACGCCGTCGATGTATACAGGGGATTTCGTCGCTCAGAATTGAGATGAAAAGGTTAGAGGGACTTGTTCTCAGCTTTGAGACGGGAGTCAGTGTGCTGCTCTAATTGCTGCAGTTCAGATGGGGGCAGGGCTACATGATACTTCTCAACACGCACCGTTTCGCTCAAAGCTTTCTCAGGATATTTTCTCATGAAATTCAACACTTTAGTCCAATATCTCAAGTGGAAATTCTTTATTCAGGTTAAATACAAAAGTGCAAAGAAAGTAGTACATGAGACAGTTCTGATGCTGTAGAAATGGTTCAATGGTTTGTGCCTATTTATCATAGAAAATTATTTTTAATAATCTGTCTGTTTTGTAAATAATATACATGTTAGTATGGCACGCTGCAATTATAGTGCAATTATAATTATATGCCAGTATGGAACTCTTCACATAGAGAAAAATCAACACACAGGAATTATAGGAATTATCTGTAAAGCCGAACTTTATCTGCGTATTGACCAGAAGTCGCACCACCTACAGTGGTTCCTTGCCACTGTTGCCTTTGGCTTGCTTAGTTGGGGAAACTAAATATTTAACAATATTATTGATCTGCCTGCATTGAAACTATTGTATGAGAACTTATGTTGGACAATGACACTATTTTCTTCTAGATCTGCTGTACAGATGAAACAAACTTTGTTGCATTATTTTCCTGTTATCACTGTAAAGCTGCTTTGAAACAATCTGTATTCTAAAAAGCGCTATATAAATAAAGCTGACTGATTGACTGTGACTAAAAAAGGTGATTTAAACAACATAGAAATCTCAACATACACTTTAACATACATATTAAAATCAAGAATAATATAAGTCCTTTAGCAAAGCACACTAAAAAAAATATTGTTCTTTAAAGGTTCTTTACACATAATAGCAGTTCTATTTAGAGCTGTATCATCTCAAAGAACCCTTTTAGGGCCTATATGCTGAAATGGTTCTTTGTGTTAGTGTTTAGGGGTCTTTTTTCCCGCCTTTCTGATTTTCAAATCTTTTACTGTCAAAGCCATCTCATTTCTGATTTTCTGGAGCTCAGCAGCCATCCAATTACACAGACTATCAACACTCTTAAGTAAATTATATATTTCTTAAAATTTCTATACATTTTAACTTTCAAGTTGTTACTGGTTTCCTACCAGTCATGTCTTTTTTCTCTTTTTAGTTTAACAGAACATATAAGTGTGAGCAGCCAACACAATCTCATAAAAGTGCGTATCTATACCACAAATTTAATTTCTCGTACCATTTATATGCCCAAAATGTTTTTTTTTTTTTGTGTGCATATGCTACGCACTGTAAACCCCTTGGGAAGGATTAGGGGTGTGGAGTGCGTGCGTATTACACGCCATAAAGTGTCATATCATATGCACGCGAAAACTGCGTAGCATATACACGGAAAAAACTATTTTTAGCGTATAAATGGCACGAGAAATTAAATTTGTGGTATAGATACGCAGTTTCATGAGACCGGGCTCAAACAGCTCTGTTCACTTAAGCTTATCCACTAAGTAACAGATATATTGAATTTTTGATCCATTTTGTTAGATTTAAAAAATATATAATTACTTAATGCATAAACATACCCAGTCAAAAAAATAAATTAATTAAAGCTATCCCATGATTTTATATCACCTTTTCCTTTTAACATAGTAAAGGGCTTATATACTGTCCATTTTTGCTCATTTTGGCCTTCATAAACATAATTGTTTTTACAAAAACAAATAGAAGAGACTTAGTAACTGTAAATATACTAATATACTAATAATGATAAAAATAAACTATTAATAAAAAGGTTATTTATAACACCATTAAAGGAACCGTATGTAGGATTGTGGCCAAAACTGGTACTGTCTCACATCATAGGCTACAATGTGCTTTTCATTGGTGTTATGGACGTTAGAAAAAGTTATTTTACCGTAGAATCTTACCTGTCCAGTAGAAAATTAGCAACTTTGGCGTCTGTCTTCAAATTCTTCTCCGTTTTCAGCCGTCTCCATCTTTCAAAGGCATCTCCTATGCAAATCCTTGTTTTATTTCGGACTTTGTCACGAAGTATTTCGGAATTATAACGAGGTTTTTTTGGATTCGTAACGTTTTACATTTTATCCGACACGTTTGTAGCTGCAGCTGTGGTAACTCAACCCGATCACACTAAATGCATCTCTATAGCACGCAGTGTGTATTATCGTGTAATTTATACGCGGAAATGAGTTTTTGCGTGCATAGGATACGCATGGGTTGGTTAGGGTAGGTTTAGTAGTGGTGTGGGGTGCTTGTGTATTATACGCATGGGTAGAATTAGTGATGTGGGATGCGTGTGTATTACACGCAAATGAACTGCGTATATAATGCACGCGAAAACTGCGTATCCTATGCACGTAAAAACTCATTTTCGCGGATAAATTACACGATAATACACACTGCGTGCTATAGAGACGCATTTACGTGAGAACAGGCTGGGTAACTAGAGCAGAGCTGGCAACCCGGATGCCGCAACACTACTGACTTCGTGATTGGTAGATAGGTGGAGGGTGGCGCATCAGACCAAAACACAACATGACAACATCAACATCAGTTGAGGGCTGCAACTTCACAATGACAATATCCTGGCCGGACTACTGTTGTCAGTGATATGAGTATTTGAAATGAACATGATTTCTTATTGTCTAGTGACACATCAGGGCCATTTTATGATTAATTGAAATACATTTCTTACATACGGTTCCTTTAAGGTTATATGAAAATTATATATATTATATTTAAAATTATATAGCATTTTCAAAGAATGTTTTATTTTATAGAACCTTATAAAAAGGGTTCTATTTAGCACCAAAAAGGGTTCTGCTATTGTTACAAGCCGAACCATGTGCATACAAGCTGTTTAGCATGACACATATGCTATTGATGGAGATTTAGTTGTTTTGAACCGGGAACACTTTTTTAAGCATTCTTACAAAACCATAATATTTGTATTGTTTTTTTAAAAGAAAACATAAACCTTTAAACTAATTTGAAGAACCTGTAAATAATGCAACAATTATATTAAATCAAGAGCTGTTGTGCGGAGCCAAGAATGGATCAGAAGGAACTGCAAGAACCAAAGGAAAGTTCGTAGAATCCTTATTACACAATCCATTCATCTTCATCGACACATCATACATTCAGTGCATGTAACACCTCTGAATGAATTTTATAGAACTGCACTGATGTCTTAAATTACATTCTCCAAAAGAAAACAGAAATGCTTCACAGGAATCAAAACGCTTACCAACTTGAAACAATCTGTAATTATTGAGGTATTAAATCAATTCATTCCTTTGCACCAACAGTTACGCAATGCTTCAGAAAATAATTTGCCATGTAAATCTATTCTGTCTCACAGACGACAGAGCGTAGTGCCTGAACCCTAATGACAGCAGCCTGGAACTCGCACCAAGTAAACAAAATGTTTAGCAGAGGGAGGAATATTAATTATCACGTCCATAAGTGTGTTATCTTGGAATACTCTGTTAGGAGAGGGGAAAGGGGTAATGGTTGGTTGGTGGGGGGGGGGGGGGGGGGGGGGGGGCGTTTATGAATCGCAATAGGTGCATTGAGTCTCTCTCTAACCCCTCCTCAAGGGAGAATAGAAAAAAAGAGAGGGGCGGCTGAATTTATGCTGTTAAACCCCCGCTGATTGCCAGGAAGGTAAAAGAACCAATGGCGGCATCAGTGGTTTAATTTAAAGTGTGTTTCTCACTAGACTGCCCACAACACTTAATTAAACTCTCCTGTTTTGGCAATGACAAATGCTGCCGAGCAAGAGGACGGCAGGCAAGCTGACGGAGGCCGCTGTAATTTCTTTCATGTGCAGCGACAGCCAGATTCAGGTCAGAAAGTGGAGAATTAAAGAACTAAACAAGATTTTTGCTCACTGAGGGCCCCGCGACAGGCTTTTCTTTCACATGAATACTCTCTCTTTATTTGCCCTCATTTAACGGGAGTTTTGTCATAGATTTATGGGACTTGCGGAAACGCACCATGTTTGCATAGATATTGCTTTGCTCTGCTGTACTTCCCATTTTCACCTCACTTTTGAAGAGAATGTTCAGCCTGTCAAAGCAGCAAAAGTCAGTGCCGTTTCGTACCTTACAATGCTTCGACACGTTGCGAGATTGGACTTTATATTGTAGATTTAGAAAGAAAAAAAAGAACATTTTTGGTGAGAACATGTAACTTTTGTTTTTCTGTGGGGACATTTGTCATTCGGTCCCCGTAGAATAAATTGTGGGCTGCGGTAATCACGCACGGCGTGTGTATTGCCTGAACATCACCATGACGACACTTTAATACAGTCTGGACTTACATACTGTACAATGTCATCTACTTTACGGAAAACAGAAACCCATTTACTACAGCTCAACAGCTTATTTGGTTGTGACACAGCCCCAAATCCATCATTCGTGCATTTCCAAAGAGTGCTCGAAAGTCGGCTCTGAAAGAACTCAAAGGTAGGAACCAGCCGTGTAAAATAGACTCAACGTGGAACACAAAAGCTGCCACACTACTGAAATACAAACACATTTATGCCTGTGAGGCATTCTGTAATGCAACATGCACTTTCCTCTCTCTTATAAAGTTGTATGACTCAATGATATTAGGTCAAAAACATCATTTTGTTTTAGATGTGGCAGTGTTACCTTTTAAAATTTCATTCAGCTGTATGAGTGAATTTGTTGGGAAGTAAAGTCACATTGCTACACTTTCACACAAAAAAATCACTGCTGTAAATATGCATTGCTGTAAGAACAGATTTATTTGGTTATTAAAGATAATGCAGAAGCATGCTTTCTTAAAAAGACTAAATTAAACAATATGTTTTTGTAAGACAATCTATGAATGTCTTTGGTCAGGTAGTTAATCTGCCTAACAGTGCATGGTATTGTTCACTAATGCCAAGCTACATATCAACAAGTCAAATTTTGGAATAATGTCTGATGTCTGTTGCACTGACGAGCCCATTGGATAGTCATCTGAGCCATATAATTAGACTAATGACGGGGTGACTGAGTTTCACAGGCTGTATTAGAGAACTGATTAACAGTTCTTGATCTGTGTTATTGTGTCAAGAGCTTCCACAATTGACTTTTCATTGACTATTGAAATACAAATCTTTTGGATTTGCCACATAGTACATGGTTTGCTTATTTACCAGCATACCAAATGATATGACACTTGGCACTTTCCAGGTAAAAAAAAAAAGAAAAAAAAAATCTTTCCTTCATTAAATGATTAATAAAATGTCCCGAAATTGTAAACCGGTCAAACTAAAATATTACATAAGCTGTTCTATGTTTATGTTTTACAAATAAGTAGCAGAACACTAATGTGTGCATTATTCATATAAAGTGCAACATGTAGGAAGTGATACTGTATACCTTTAGAAGTAAATGATACTTCTACATTACATTAGGGGTGTAACGATAAATGTATTCATCCCGAACCGTCACATTTCGGTTCATGCAGTCAGACGACGAAAACAGTCAGTCACAGGCGATCCACACTCCAATCCAGAAGGGGGCGCGTGTGGTAATGCAACACTGTTTGCTAACCACAACAACAGGATAATGAGCAGAATAGGAAGACGCGCTCTATGCAACAATCCAAAAAAGGATTTCAGATGGCACGGAACAGCTTAGCCTTTACACGCTGAGTTTTGATTCATTTTTGTGACACACTCGACAAGCTTCACAGAAAGGAAACCGGGAAGGCAGAAAGCGGCATCCTGTTTGTGTTCTTTATTTTACAAAGCACAATGATTTGTTTTTATTTTGAGTGTACACAAATAAAAAAAAAATCTTTACACTTTTGAATGTTTACCTTTTTTTATCATTTAATCATAACTCTTATCTGTATGACCATAAATGATGGAGTATTTTAAGTTGTTTCTGCTGTTATAAAGAGATAAAATAATTTGCAATTGTGCAGTTTTGTGTCGTGGACGTCTCGCTATAGTCCAGTGAAGAAATATGCGTGTCCTGTAAATGGGAAGCCTCAGGTGCCACTTCACTCGCTGTCTCCTTGTGGAAAGGTGAAGTAGGCTCTTTTTCTCCTTCTCGCTCATCTTTCTGTGATTTCTTGAAAAAGCGTAATATTGAACTTTGTGCATCCACCAGTCATTGCATTTTAATGAACTCTCATGAACAAAGAAAATGACAGCGTAGGCTACGCACAAAACGTTAATTAAACAGATACGTTTAAAAAGAGCCGTTGGATTTTACACCAAAGCATTGGTCAATCTATCAATTAGAGTAACAAATCAACAATTCCTTATTTTTTATTTTATTTTAAGCAATTGGGAATCTGGGTGGGGGTGTGTGTGTGGGGGTGTGGGGGTTGACAAATTTACTCTACTCGTATGAAACCGTGACTTCTGTGTACCGTTCTGTGTACACCCCTTACTCAATAACTAAAATACTGAAAATACAGAAGAAGAAAAAAAATCTCTTTTTAAAGATAGATTGTATATAAACTGAAATAAAGAGAGCTTGTGGGTGAATTAATGTTTTGGTAAATGACTGTATGTGTGGGAGAGAGAGACAGAGAGAGAGAGAGAGAGAGAGAGAGAGAAAGAGGGAGAAGGAGAGGGAGAGAGAGGTATCTGGTGGAGTTAAGCGTGCTGCACTTTTTGTGTTCTCCAGCACAATCCATTAATCATAGCACAGTGCGGCAGCCATATTCTTCTGTGTAGTGGCTGTACTTTCATTACAGGAGCCTAATTAAATAGCTCTGTGAACTGGAATCTGAGATTCCTCTGTTACAGATTATCATTAATTATGGTGAAAGAGCTGGGAGATGTTGGACTCAATTATACCCGGCTCAAGGCTGGCATGCTGTGATTCATGGCCCTCGCCTGCACACCGATGCTTCTCCGCCGCTTATCACACCATCCCACTTCTGTAAATTGGGCACTGCCAGCCGACACACAGAGAGCCATGGGCAGCGTACTTCATTACAAGCATGTTGGAGAAGCACAGACCAATTAAGGTTCGCAGATTTGCTGGGAAGGACAGAGAAAAGGATTATATCTTTGTTTGTGTGTGTCTTACTATTAAGAAAATATTCAGAAAGAATTACAAGTGTGGGCCTGCATTTGTTTCCTTATTCTTTAATTAGTCTATTGCTCGGAATAATGTCATAACATGGCACTAAATACCTTGAGCTTAGCATCAAATAGACATAAGAAGATGTTTGTTGTCAATTTTAGAGGGTACAGTTTTTGGCCGTCTATGTTTTTCAGGCAGTATTTGTAAGGAGTTCACTCCAAAATTTTAATTGTGTTATTGTTCACACTCATGTCGTTCCAATACTCTAAACAGTTGATGGGCCCCATTGACTTCCATAATGTGTGTGTGTGGGGTGTGTGGGGTGGTGGGGGGTGATCGGGGGTGGGATGGGGGGTCAGTCAAAGGGGTCCATCAACTGTTTACTTACCGACATTCTTCAAAATATGTTCTTTTGTGTTCAGCAGAAGACAGAAATTCATACAGGTTTGGAACAATTTGAGTTTGAGTAAATGCTTTTCCTTTTTGGGTGAACTATCAATTTAAGCTCTTAAAAGGTCAATAAAAGCAGTCTATATGACTTGTGTGCTGTATTTAAAATCTTCTGAAGTCATATAATGAGTGAGGTACAGACAAAGTTATTTACAGAAATTCTGGACCTCCACCACACGCCAGATATGCTGGTGTGGATGTCAATGAAATACAAGAGATACAAAGATCTTTGATGTCACTAACATCCAACATACGCAATAGATTTCATGGTAACACTTTACTTAAAGCCTTTATGTATAATGCATTATAAAGGTATTTTTAATGCATTATGCCTTGTAATGAATTGTATGGCAGTGGTGTGCAGTCTATAAGCTGCGGAGCCATTTTAGAGAATGAATTTCTCATTTTAGAGAAATACAATCTTCTATGTAAAGCACTTTGAATTACCATTGTGTATGAAATGTGCTATATAAATAAACTTGCCTTGCCTTGCCTGCCTTGCCTTGCAACGAGTTTGTGGACTTGCTAATTAACATTAACATCCCGCTTACATAATAATATGTTGGTAATACTTATGTCTAACTGTCTTCAAATATATTGTAATAATGTAAATGTTAAATTCCCTTATAATGCATTACACATAAGGGCTTTAAATAGTGTTACAGCTTTCATATTTGATCTGTGTCCCCTCCACTGTGTCCCCTCTTTTTCCTCACATAGAACTGCCACAAAACACCTGAGGAATACAGCACCCATGTCATATAAACTGCTTTCAAAGACACTGATGCTTTTTGAGCTTAAATAACCAATTTCATTATGCAGCTTTTTTTGTTCAGAATTAACATTTAAATAATCAGCCAATACATTATCAATCCTTCTTCTAAAACATGTATTTTTCTTTACCTGATTCACTATGGTAAGCCTATTATAACTGTTTATATTTTACCTGCTGTGATGGTTTTCATGGGAAATACGTCACTCGCCTGTGCGTGTTTCGTCATATCCGTTAATAGAGAAAAGTTGCTCTGGCTATACTTTGACGCGTGTCTGGTATGGGAGTGGCATAGGTTAATTGTCACAACAAGTGAGAAAGGTTGACATGACGCAAGCTGAATCTCGAACCGCAAAACACAGAGCAAAGGAACGTCTGTTGGCAAAAAGAGAATGCAACAATAAAATAAGAATCAACATTGGCTTGGCTTTTTGGAGATGGCGAGAACTGAGGGATTTGAAATATTGTAAAAGCGATGTGGAGATGGCGATTACTTAACACAAGGTATTTTAATGAACAGATAAATTGACATATGTCGCTTCTCTAACAAAGAGTATTATCTATTGTAGAGGGTCATATTTATCTGTACAGTCAAGCAGAGCCGAAGCACAACCAAAACAATATTCTTCTGCAGAATGCATACAGTTTTGGTTTTTTAATCGTTAGATGACATATAGATATGGCCATTATATTGAAAAGTTATGCATATAGGGTTCTTCCAAAAGAAAAAAAAGAAAAAAAAACCTCTTTTGTAAAAAAAAAAATCAATAAATCAATATGGATTTACAATGACGGGATTACTGTAGGGAAAGAAAGGGGTGTTGTAACAGTGTTGTATGAAATGTGTATTTATTTATTTATTTATTTTTGCGTTATGTCTCAACATATATGTCAGAAAATGTAAATGCATAATTCCCATTTTTATCTGCTATAATTTTTTATATTTTTTATATCCTTATCCCTAAATGTAAATTTGCTTGAAGTATCAGTGTGGTTGATCAAACTTACCGCATTTCTGGAGGTGGCATCATATCCTATTTGCTTTAGTGCTTATAAATAAGGCTTAGTAAACAAAGTTAGTGAAATGCAGAAAAAGTAGTATTCATGTGAAAGTGAGATTATTCGTGTTTTTTTTTATATTATTATTATTTGAAGGGTTCGAAAACCCAGAGGAGCAATAAGACGTAAGAGAAACATCAGTTCTGGTAAAGCCAAGGCCTTAGCCGTTTGTTCAACTCCATATGCCACAGAGGGCAGCCGTTTTAATATATATGAAAATCACCTATCTAGTATGCACTATAGGGAACTGAACCGAGCACATTTTCATAGAAACGAGATGGCTCTGATTGTGGGACATGTTTATCTTAAGAGTACTCACATTTCTATAATAATTGTGTAGAAAATTTGAGTGTAGAGAAGCCTTCATACAGACTGTTATAAAACTATGGAAAATAAAACTATATAATTCTATATCTTATTTAAATAACTTGATTATAAAATCAATTATTTATTATTACAAATAGAAAGGATAGAAGAGAGAGAGAGATAGAGAGAGAGAGAGAGAGAGAGAGAGAGAGAGAGAGAGAGAGAGAGAGAGAGAGAGAGAGAGAGAGAGAGAGAGAGAGAGAGAGAGAGTTTGCATGCCTGCTGGAGGGGATCGTACAGCTCTGCAAATGTAATACACTGCTGTCAAGACAGAGGTCAGCTGGCAATCTGAATTTTAAAAGGAATATGAATAATATTCTGTTTTATTTTCAAAAATGAACTTTCTGCCCTCTATCATGGATCCAATATATGTCTTAATCTAAGGGGCTCTGCCTGCCAGGGGGTCTTGGATGCCGGCTTTGACTTTAACACCTAATAAGGAAATGTGTGTGTTTCCCTATCCTGTCTTCTGCCTTTAAAGTCCCACCACACATGTGCTTTTACACATGCACATGAACATGGGAAAACATATAAACATGTCTTTATCCTGCATGTGACTGTCAACCAATAGAAATGTGTTTTTTTTAAAGACAACCTTTCATTGTAAACATGAATTAAGACTCAATTTTCTCACCAATTTTAAGCTTTTCACTTTGTAGAAAAACAATTATATTCGGTATTATGAGGTTTTTGTTGTAATTATTTGTTTTAGATTTATTAAACCAAGTAATTTTAATTATGAGCTAGCTTGTCGAATTACTGTTCCAAATTAGCTTCTCCAAAACACTTTGTAGTTTCTTAAAGTGAAATTCTGAGTTATGAAGTATGATTATATGAGACTAATCCATAATCAACCAGTCCTAGAGCCAGTAGCGTCTTTCCCTATATATGTGGACTTATGTCTGTTTGAGAAATTTGTCTTGTTATATAAAACGTGTGTAGCACTTTTTCCATTTACTGGACAAAATGAAAAAGCCATTTCCACAAATAAATGTGCCTTTACAATAACTTTAACTAATGCTGTCTGATTCTACAACCCCCAACACTGCTATAAAGAAAACAGCCACTTAGCTTTGACTGACACTAATTTTTAATTCATGAAACATCCAAAACCCTCTTATTTCCCAGCTTATATCTGTCAGACGATTACAAAAGACAGACTGGGCCACATCCGCAAGGTGCCAGATCTGTGATCATGTCAGATCGCTGCATTTGATATGATGCAGTGTTAGCTGTGCGGGCTAACGTGCCTGCGAGAATAAAGAAGTACATGAGACATGTCAAAGCCACAGCAACATCATTGCCGTGACTGATCTGAAGCCTGTGAGACTGTCAACTCTCTGGCTAGACCAGTCAACATAAATAAATGCAGACATTCCAGAGCAATAATGGCATGGGGGATCTGGGCTGGCGGCCGCCATTACTTGTAATCCAACCTTACGTATGACACAATGTGAAAAATGAGCCTGTGTGCTGTTGGGTGCCCATTAGTGAGCTCTCACATTATCTCTCACTGACTGATAGACTGACTGACTGATCATTCACTGGACTTTTGACTGCCATTCTGCTTTAAATGCAGGGTTAGAACCTCACAAAGAGGAATAAAAGGAAAGAAGGAAGGAAGGGTGGAAGGAAGGAAAGAAAAAGAAAGGAAAAAAAGAAAATTGTTGAGGAGTAACTAACTAAAAACACTTCAAACATCTATCTTTTCAAGCTTTTCAAGAATAGGGATGTAATAAATCAATTTTTTTTTCAAACTATACTGTACACTTACCCTAACAGCCAAGCAAGCTGAGGAACCAAAAGTGTTCACATAATATTTCCTTCTTTATGATTAATTTAGTCATATACAAAACAATATTATAATATTCATTATAAAAACTATAAAAATACATATACAACAGAATGGACCACCTAAAGAGACATGGTGAAGGAAAAAAAATATGAGATGCAATTGTTGCAAATGTTTTGCGTTCCCCAGAGAAACTGTGCATTCGCTCGCAAAACATTTACGAGAGACCGCAAAAGCATTGACTTATTTTTCCTCCCATCTCTTATTTTTTTCCACCACCATGTCCTTTTAAGGGGTTCCGTTTAACAGCTAGTTCTGGTCCTCAAATGAGATTAGATGAGAAGCCTTCCAAGAGTGCTAATCACCAGTATTAGCACTGGGACTGTTCACCGTTTGCATCACTCCGCGTGTCTCTGTACGTTATAGACAGGCTGCATTTCTCTCAACGAGAGGCAATGGGGGATGAGAAAACCTACAATAATTTTCAGAATACTACTGTTGTTGTGACATGGAATGTAGTTTTTCAGGTGATCATTTTATTGTTGAAACTACACATCTACATTTTATTTATGAACATAGCACCCATTTGAAAATTCCGAATCGTGAGGTCCGAGTGATCACCGGGCAGTCAGCACTCTCAAACCCTGTCCTTCTTCTCTCTTTTCCGCTGGCTTTGTTGTCTCTGTAGTGGTTAAACATGAGATATGCCTATGATATAAGGCTTATGACTTTGTGCCTGTGGCCGAATCACATTCATGCTGTGTATCGCACTCCTGCTCATGTGATATTGCCCATATATTTAGTTAAATAGCCTACAGCTGTTCATTACTGTTTTTTGGTTTCATTACTGTTTTATTGGTGCTATTTACTGTAAATTCATCGGTTCAAACTGCTTAAAGCTACAACCCTAAATGAGGTTCTAATAGATTTAAGTATAATACTATATGTCAGATGATATAAAGCGTTACGGTATTATGTTTAATAAAGAAAGTAAGAAAGAAAGAAAGAAAGAAAGAAAGAAAGAAAGAGAAAGAAAGAAAGAGAAAGAAAGAAAGAAAGAAACATTGGTATTCATCCCTACAGGCAGCTGCTTTCAGTTTAACTTCCTTTAAACCAATTTTGTCACTCGGGGGCCCTTCTGTTCTTTTAAACACTGAACTGACACACACTGTACTCACTGTGCTTGGATCAGACACCATGCAAAGAAAAAAAACCTATTCATGTGTGGCAGTTGTCTAAAAGCTGACTCCTTTAATATCTTCTAAAATCTTAATCAAATAAAAGTAGGTTGCTAATTAAGGAAATTATGTTTTGACCACATTGAATAGAGCCCTGACTATGATTAGATTAGTAGTCGTGTTTTCTCATAGCGGTTTGATTTCAACAAAGGAGATTACATTGACACATTTTAGGTTACACGTTAACATGCCCAAAGCATTGCTGAGATACAGCCTTAAAATGTCTTTGGCATCCTGCCACTATTCACACAACAGTTTGGGATATCAAAAAGGTTTGTTGTTTTGCCAACATGATTTGAGCCACATTTAGCAAATTTCTAATGAATGCTGTACAAGGAATTAGAAAAAGTATGTTGTCAGTGTGATTCCAAATGACGGACAGGCATTATGTCCAGCGATGGCAAAAAGAGTGTGATTGTTACCTGCAGTGACGTTCTACAACCCACCACACTCTAATATTCTCATTATCTTAGGTCAGTGGTTCCCAATCCTGGTCCTGGAGTACCTCCAACACTGCACATTTCTGATGTCTCTCTTATGCCCGGTACTCATTGTACGATTTTGGGCTGTCCCAGATGAAAGATTTCTGTGGTTGTGGCTCCCAAGCGGTGGTCCAGTGAGAGTGGTTCAAAGACGGCCATTGTGATGGTCTTGCGGCCAAAGATAGCCTGGGATCATTTTCTGTCGAAAAGTGTCAGAAGTGTCACTAAAAGTGTCAGAAATTTAGCATGATCATCTCACAGTGTGTTTGCAGCTACGACCTACGTCTACTGACTGGCCAATAAAAATGCAACATGAAATGGCGTATTGATCAACAAGACATGGCGCTAAAAAATAAACTACTCACCTCAAGCCATGAACACGTCCATATTCTCCTCTTTCGCTTCCTCCTCTTTTTTCAGCGCACATAAAAACCACAATTGCCAAAGTGTGATATATCTTACTGTATTTGTTCACCACTAGCGCACACTGATGATGTTTTATTTTCTATACTAATTTGCGTCATAGCCTAAGATCTAATAGGTATCGTCATCATCATACAGTCTACATACATATTGTACCCTAGGTTGTTAGATCCATGTGATCATTACAGTGTGATTTGTAATGATCTTATAGGTTTGCCGAAATCGCACAGTCAGTAGCAGGCATTATCTGACCCACTCATTTGAGATCTTGAAGTTACTATAGAGCTGATGAGTTGAATCAGGTGTATTTGATTAGACATCTATAATGTGCAGTGGGAGAACTCCAGAACAAGTGTTGTGAACAACTATTTTAGGCTATGTTTACACGGAAACGATCTGAAGAGAAAACGCAAAAGTGGCGTTGCGTTATCACTTTTTATTCTGCGTTTAGACGAGCGTTATGGGGGGGAAATCTGCGTGCATATGGTGACACAAAAGTGTGTGAAATTCGATGTAGTATGCACTCCAGGCGGCTAGCTGGCAATGTGAAGCACTGTCACACAACAACACCAATATCTGAGAATATTTTGTACAACTGCTGAAAAGACTCTTGTATGTTTATCAGAGCTGCTAGGGCAACTTGAAGGTCCGACGTATGGAAATAATCCGACATGTTGGTTGTTATTTTCCTGTACTGGCACATGCCTGTGACGTAAACGCGTACGCGACGAGAGCCACCGTGAGCAGATTCGCGTTTTTACCCTTTAAATGGGAACAGGACAGTGGTGCGTTTTTAAGATTTTCACTCTGGAGAGTGGTTTCACTTTTTCTGTTTTTAAGCCCCAAAAACGCAGTCGCCGTGTAAACGAAAGGCACATCTGATAAAATATTTTTACGTTTTCACCCGCGAGCGTTCTTGTGTAAACAGAGCCTTAGATGAAACTGTACACAAATTGTTGTGATGATGGAATACCAAGTTTAATTTCAATAGCTCAAAAACTATATTTGTTTAGAAATCTAGTCATCATCAGACAAATGTTTTAGCGCATCTGATCAAGGTCTCTTCACCTGCTTTGAACAAATGGCATTGCACACACGCTTCACACACAAGCCCATGTGCACATACGTACACACTGCATGATGATGAAGGAAAATCAATTCATCTAAGTGTTAGTGCCACATTAGAGTGACTTGGATTGACACAGTAAGTGGGTTAGTGTTTCCCTTCAGCAGTTTAACTAGCGATTGGACCTGACAGTCCCAGCACAGGTTTACAACAGCACAAGGAATCTCAAGGGAAAATCTTACAGGTGTTTTCACTCTGTTCAACCTCCTGACACTGTCAAACAAGTGATCAAACTCACTGCGTCCTACCAACACTTGTACATTAAAGCAAGAGAGTCCCTGTGGTACAGTCACAAAGCACAGTGACTTTTGTTTCTTATATAACAGAAAAAAAAGATAAAAGCCACCAGTGTTCAATATACAGCTATAATGAGTTTATTAAAAAAAAATCATTAATACCACTTACAAAATGTTAAGCTTAAATGTCTCTAGTCTGTTATCAAATGTATTATAGTATTGTAATAAAATATTGTGAAATTAAGAATTGTGGTTTTTATACAATGTTTTCTTTTCACTCTAAATATTTTCATTGTAAACTATAAGTAGGAAATATTGCAGATTTCAAAGATGCACACTGTTTTCAAGATTTATTCCAAACTTAAAGAGTACAAAAAGATTGAATAGCTCTCTTGTGGAATGAGCGTGTGCTTGAGTGTCAGTGAATAGACTGTGTGATATATTTAGTCTCTTAGGGCCTGCTGCTCGGAGCAGATAACTATATGCCAAGAATGCAGATGTCTATGCAGTCGGACCACCAAACTGCTGAGGCAGTTTAATGCAGCCAAAGACAAGAAGTTTCATCCTATTGGGGCTGGGAAGACTGATCCATTTTTCCAAATTAATTCTTTCCAACAATGAATCGGCTTAAAAAAAAAACGATAAAGTAATTTGCATGCATCATCACTCAAAAGTGTTTCCAGACAACATATGTGTGTGCTGTATTACATGTTCTGTATTTTTGGTGAACAATTATTTTATGAAGCATGATATTTTTATTATTATCATTATTATCATCATTTTAATTTCATTGTTTTTATTAGATTAGCCCTGAATAAATAAAAGATGTGATTTTCATTATCAATATTATTTTATTATCAAACCTAAATATGATTTATATTCATAGTTTACTGTACGAAGCATGATTTATCCAAGCCCCCCCCCCCCAAAAAAAACACAAAAAAACATTGAAGTTAAACGATAACAGTAAAATCATTTCAGCTATCATGTTTTATTTCACATATGAATATTATTAAATGGTAAAATAATTGTTTATAATAAAAATTTGTAATTACTTGGCACCCCGTAAAATAATTATATTCACACCACGTTCACATTTATTTACTACAGTTACCCTATCTCTATAAAAAAATTATTTACTCTCATTCAATTCTGACTGCAAGCTCACATATTGTGGCTAAGAAACAGAAAGCAGAAAGTAGATCAGAAAGCACCCGTATTTCAAAGCAACCTGTGTGGACACATTTGAGAACTGTTTAATGGAACAAAACATCATGAGTATCAAATTCCTTCAGTTTTTGTATATTTTTGGAAAATGGATCTAGTTCTGAAGAAAAACAGCTTTCAGTTCCCAACCTTAACCAAGTGACATTAAAGGTTTGAAGAATAATCTTCATTCATTTTTTTTTAAAGGTATCACAGAGCCTACCAAGGCCACTTGGGCCAAGCTTCAGAAGCTCAATCGAGCGAGCAAGTCTATCTGAGACTGCAGCCCTCAGTTCAAACTAATCTGCGACATGAAACACTGAACCTCCAGGAGAGATCCCAGTACACGCATACATGCTTCACACAACAACAGGAACACAGGGGTTCAGTACCAGCACCAGGGGAGCCACAGGCCTATGTGCGGTCTGTTTCGTCATGACATTACTGATGGAGCTGTGCGTATGAGTGCTCTGCAACTAATACTCTTTACTCTCTCTCTCTCTCTCTCTCTCTCTCTTTCTCTCTCTCTCTCTCTCTCTCTCTCTGTGTGTGCATGCTGGGAGTGAATGGAGCGTGGTGAGGGTGAATACGTTTGTGGCTGGGTGCTAAAACTTTTATATCTTCTATCTTTTTTGTGTGTGTTTATTATATATATGTTTAGAATGTTTCATTTGCTTAGCATTTAAAGGTGTTTTCGTCTGCAACCAGCAACCAGCAACTGGGAGGCATGACGAACCAAAACACAATGAGTTTTAATAATTTAACCCACCGCCATGGAGTTTTTTTAGCGGTGGGAGAGATTGTGGGACATGATAATATTGTCTCGGCATCATGGATGAACCGTGCAATTATTATTTTTTTAAATCCATTGAAAAGGCAAATGACACTGTTCAAATCGGCGTCATGTTGAATGGTTCACTTGTACCTGTTTGGCCTTTGAGTAGCCCATCTAAAAAGGTTATACTGTCCAACGTACCTTATTTTTATTGAAGACAAAGTACTGGTGCAAGAGTTATCTCGTTATGGAAAACTGGTTTCACTCATTAAGAAAATCCCTCTCAGGTGTTTCCATGGTGCCTCATGTTTTTTTTTTTATGGTTTCAACTACACAGTGTTTGCAACATCTGATAGTACAATTAAATGTTTTAGGTGTGGTAAAATCAGACATCTTGTTTGTGATTGTCCTAATAAAATGGACAGTGCATGTGCAAGCACAAACAAGTTGTTTCTGCTCTTTCTGAGGTCGCGGGTGACGCGGATACTGCCGGTACATCTGTGGTCAAAGCCGTTGAGCACAGGCCGATTGTTGTTGTAGCTGCTGAGAATAGATCTGATTCTACAGAGACTGTTACTAAGCCTAACGAAAATTACACGCTCACGATGTCCGATGAGCAGCTTGATGCTGATGAAAGACAATGATGTTGAATTTGAGAAGGAAGCCGAATCTGTCCCAGTTAAAAGAAAGAAAAAAGTTATGAAATGCTATTAAACAAGCCAAGAAAGATGATGGTTGTAGTGAGAATATGGGATCAGACAGTGATAGAGATTCCTATGATTCAAGTGTCTCAGTGTTCAAATCTCTCTACAACTTCTCACAATGAAAAGACATTAGAACATTTCTGCAAGAAACAAAGGGAATGAAAGGTTGAAGGTTTTTTTCCCTAGTTGTTAACAATTCATCAATGATGTGAGGTATCTAATGAAAGAGGGAGCTTTTCAAGATGTAGGCTTAGAGTTTTACCATCTTAAAAAACTTGGAAACAAACTAAACCACTTTTTTGGGGGGCAGCTTTTTTTAATTTTTATTGTTCTGGTTTCCAAAATAACTTTGACAAATTTTTAAATTGGAACTTTAAACCTCACATAAGAATGAAGTTTTTTGAGTTTATTAGACAAAAGCAAATTGATATTGTGTTTCTATAGGATTTTAAAAATGAGACAGACTAGAGAAAAGATTGAGATGGATAGATTGTCCTAAGTCACAAATACTCTATTAATGGAGGTGTTGCAGTTTTGTTTTCAAATCATGTTTTACCTCTATCTTGTGAAGTTGATGAAATAATTGGTGGTCAGTTTTTAAAGATTAAAGTTAAATTTTAGAAAACCACTATGAAATCCACTATGTGCTTATGAATTTATATGCACCTACTAAGGGATTGAAAAGAGTCATTTTCTTTAATAAGTTGGATGCTGTCTTGAAAGATTTTAATCCAGAAGAGTTGTTATTCCTTATTCACGAAGGATACACACGGTGGAGCAATGCGGAGGTTTCATGTCTTTTGAGTGTTTGGGGCGAAGAGACAGTGCAGGCAAAAATGCAGGGTTACAGAAATAAATCCGTGTTCGAAGACATTTCACGAGATATAGGGAGGCACGTTTTTTTTCTCCACCGTACGAGACCAATGTTTTGCTGACTTTTTTGATGACTTTTCAAAATATTGTGGAAAGCAAATCACTGGATAATTTTATTCGCATCTGCATCCATTGCATTTCGTGCTGTTTTACTTCCTTTTACGGGTCAGAACGTCTACATTTGGTAATTTCAGCAGTGTATAGTGTAAATGCAAAAATCGGATACGGGTCACTTTTAAAAGATGATGTAAGCGGGTCGTCAAAAAAATCGGATATAGTCAGAAAATTGGATTTGGGCATCAGGACCTGCAGTGTAAATGCAGCCTTAGTCTGCTCACGTTTTCAAACTGTGACCCAAATGGATGCTCCTTCAAAATTCTTTTATAATTTAGAAATTAATTCACTGAGCCTGCTGATATACGTAGCTGTGCTGTAGATTTTTATTCAGACCTTTAATTATCTGATGGAATGGGGTGCAGATGCTGATCATTTCTTTGAAGGACTGCCAAAGGTGGATGAAGAGTCTGATAACGAACTACAACAGACTTTTTCATTGCAAGAGCTTTATACTGCCATGATGAGCATGGAGAATGGTAAATCTCCAGGAATTGACAAACTGTTGAGTTCTATAAAACTCTATGGCTCTTCATTGGAGAGGATCTGCAGTCAATTCTGACAGTCTGAAATGAGGACTATTGCCACTTAGCTGCAGAAGAGCATCCATCACACTGTTACCTAAAACACTTGATCTTCAGTATATCAGCTGTTTCACTCTTATGTTCAGAATATAACATTTTGTCTAAAGCTTTAGCCATAAGACTTAGTAAAGTTTTAAGCCCATGGATTCATTCTAAAAAGTCTTATTGTATTCCCAACAGGTCAATTTTTGATAATATCTCTTTAATTAGAGATGTTTCTGAATTCTTCTAAACTCTTGGGAGTTAACTCTGATTTCTCTCGATCAAGAGAAAGCTTTTGATAGAGTTGAACATCTGTCTTTATGGAATACTTTAGAGGGTTTTGGTTTCAGCCCTTATTTTATATCAATGATTAAGGCTATGTACTGTAACATTGCGAGTGTTCTTAAGATTAATTGTGGTTTGAGTGCTCCGTTCAAAGTTCAGAGGGAAGTTAAGCAGGGATGTGCCATGTCTGGTATAATGTATTCCCTAGCCATAGAACCTTTACTTCAAAAGTTTTGAATTCATTTAAAAGGTCTGTTTTCCATAGTTGTAATGACTATTTACATCTTTCCCCCCTATGCTGATCATAATGTTGTTGTTTTTGTAAAAAGAAAAGGACTATGTTAATAAGTTAGGATAAAGTGTTAATGATTTTAAATGTATTTCCTCTGTCAAAGTTAATTGGGGGGAAAGTGAAGCTCTTTTAGTGGGACATTGGAGTGGAGATCTTCACACTTTACCTGGAGAATTGCCTAGTGTCTATATGGGCAATGAAAACTTCATAAAAGAAAAATTGGGCAGGTCTCTAATTGAGAAAATGGAAATGGTTACTCCCTCAGAGGTCTTATAGAGGGCATATTCTTATTATAAATAATCATGTGGCATCTTCATTATGACATAAACTTGCTTGTAGACACTCCAAATGGACTCCAAACTTTTTTGGAACAATTATCATTGGAGACTTATCAATTATGATTGGCTTAGTAAATCTCGCAAGCAGAAGAGCCACTTACCATCTCCAATATATACAGACACTTTTAATAGGACCTTGTTCACCTGTGTGGAGACTATTGGCATTAAGAACTTTGAGAAGAGTGGGTATATAGAAATGGACTAAACATTTTTTTTTAATGGATCAAAAAATATTGAATTTTACTGGAATTCCTTTTTCTTAATCAAAACTTCTTTAAAGTTTGGGGTCTTTTTAAACATCAGTGGATGGAACTAGCGCCTTCTTTTTATTGTTTGTTAGAGGAACTTGTATTTGGAGCTCGGTTTGATGTTCCTGGAAAAGTTTTTTCTGGTCTAACAGATTGTTATAAATCAGGATATGATTTACAGAGACCTGAAAAAGTTGCTGTCCCTTTAGGGGTTCGATCAATGCGTTTTGCTAAGTAGTTTCTTGATAAATTGACAATGATTTTACCTGTTGAGGAGAAGACACTTATAGAAGAGTTTGGTGAAGGGATCTTAATCCCTGAAAGTAAAGATCTTTTCCCAATTATTGAAATTGCCCCTGCTATAGATGGGTCCTGTTTTACTAGCCCCCTGTTAAACTTGGTAATTAATGAGCATATTGATTTTCGTACAGTAGAGGGGAAAATATTATATAAATGCATTGTGAAAGTTATTTATCAGCACAACTTAAGTATTAAAACAGATAAAGTACAGAGAGAAAAAATAGGGATTGATTCTAAAACTAAGCCTGTTTGAAGAGCAAATTACAAACCACCATTACAAAAAACTTGGTGATTTTCAATGGCGAATTTTACAGCTATTTCTGTAAATGCCTTTGTATCTATTTTTAGACCTTACTGTAAGTGACAAATGTCCTTTTTGTTCAGAACAAGAGACCATATTTCATTGTTTTATGTATTGTAAACGACTAAACCCTCTTTTTGACTTAAGTGTTTTTTTTTTTGTTTTTTTTTTATTCAGTTAATATTTGTTTTACAAAGCAAGATTTTATTCTTGGGATTTTTACAGTCCAAAGCTAAAGTTAAAATGTCATGTTATTAAATGTACAGTGGGACAAGCATAATATGCCATTTATATTACTAGAAGAAATAAGATAGAAGTTAGGACAAGATGTCCTATTAGTTTTAAAAAATATGGTCAAATCGGAATTCTTATTTATTTTAATTTTCATAAACTAATGAGTACGAAAAATGTTTTTGAAATTCAGTGGTGTTGTAATAATGCTCTGTGTTCAGTTGTCGAATAAATTGTTTTCGTAAGAGAGTTGATGTAAATATGTATTTTTTTATTTTTATTTTTTTAAAGGGATGTAAATGTTTGAAGAACAATTGTTTTAATAAAGTGACTGTAAAAATATAATCTCTCTCTCTCTCTCTCTCTCTCTCTCTCTCTCTCTCTCTCTCTCTCTCTCTCTCTCTCTCTCTCTCTCTCTCTCTCTCTCTCTCTCTCTCTCTCTCTCTCCCCCCTACTTTTTATTTAACCTCTGTCAGTTTTCCTTGAGTGCACAAACAAAGAGCTGTGTCCCGTTAAAAGCCCAACATGGCAGCGGAGTAAACCAACAGCTTTCGATCAAAATCACAGAATACATAGACATACAAAACCTCACCTATTTACATATGCCATATAGGAATAACATTGCTAATCACTACAACTCCTTTTTCTATAACTGAATAAAACAGTACTGAACCAGTTGAAATTATAAGGTGACTTACATTATAAGATCACATTGTTTTGCATGGCTGTTTTTGGGGTGAGGGAGGAGAAAAGTGGGGGTGGGGGTTGTCACTGTGTGGAAATCGCTTTTTCCCCTCTGTAAAAATCAGCATTTGGTGCCCTCGAGCAGACGAGATGGTACCCCCCGTGATAGCTGGTGCCCTACGCAGGGCAGCATACATTGTGTAAAGGGTCGGTGGTTCTGTATATGTTTCTCTTCCAACCAAAACTGTTCCAGGAAAAGCCAAAACAATCGACTTTTGACACCAAGCAACACAGATTAGAACACAGTATGTGAGTGAGTTTCCCTTTCTCATGGAAAGAATGATGTATACACCAATTCCACAGTTTTTTTTTTCTGCTGCCAGTTCGCTTCACTCTCACTGCGACTCTGAGAAAGAAAATACTAATTCTATGACTTAAAAGAGCACTTATACTCTGAACTGGAATGCTGTGAATACAGGAAAGAAGAATGATACAAACACTGAATACAAATCCCAGTGATTTTTAGTATAAACAGATAGTTCTGTTCCACGTTCAGACAATCATAATCAGTAATTGAACGCGCACTGCATCCTGCCTCACAATGTCCATGCTCTTCTAAAATCCCTGTAAACCATGGCTTCTTGGGGCTTATTGCTTTATTGGCACTCTTGGAACAATATTTCCAATCAGATTAAAAGATCAGAACTAACTGCTGGATAA
The DNA here is from genome assembly GCA_030578275.1 of Meda fulgida. Taxonomy (NCBI): domain Eukaryota; kingdom Metazoa; phylum Chordata; class Actinopteri; order Cypriniformes; family Leuciscidae; genus Meda; species Meda fulgida. The sequence goes on from CM060624.1 coordinate 30,372,189, forward strand.
TTCAAAATACATTCTGAGAAAGGTCTGTAAAAATAGGGCACAATGTATAGCGTAAATTTGACTTTTTACAGGTGTTGATTTTTCACAGGTGTTTTACCATATTTTACCCTTTTTTTCAGACAGTGTAGACAGTAATATGTCCATCTATCTATCTATCTATCTATCTATCTATCTATCTATCTATCTATCTATCTATCATCTATCTATCTATCTATCTATCTATCTATCTATCTAATCGAGTTTTTCAATTAGTCTGTGTCAGCCTCCTGCGGTTGCAATGCTAACTAGAAGAGACACAGAAAGGCATGGGGTCTTCTGCAAACACTTCACAATCTATTTCCACCAAAGCTCTTCCCTCTCTGTGTCTGCTGACACCCCTCTGAGCTTGCCCGCTTCCCCACAGAGAGCCGAGGCGAGTCCACAAATCTGACCGTCACTTCCAGTCAACTGTCTGTGTGGTACTTGGAGACAGGCAGCACCACGGCAGACGCTCTGGGTTAACACGGAGACCAGCTTTCACAGCTGCCTGTGTAATCCAACACCACACACACCACACACGCCACATGGAAGAGACACCCTGATTTCTCATAATCATAATGCTCATGATGGCCTCTGACGGTTTGTGTGTGTTTGTAATGTATTTGTGCATTGAAACCAAATTTCTGCTTTTGTATATAAAGTAAACTTTGAGCACTCTAAAGACTTATTTTAAATGAAACAGACATAAAAGCAGAAAATAATATAAAACAAATCTAAATATATATTATCACTAGGAAATGAAATAATATTAACCTCATCAGTTTAAGATTAGCCTGCAAAAGAAAAAGAAAGAAAAAAATACTCATTTCAATAAAGTGTGTTACAGTCAATATTCTTTAAGCATTTTTAATATACTCCTGTGGTTATGAGGTGAGATCAGTGGCAATATTCAGTCAGGTTTTAGTGTTTGGTGTTAACAATCCATTCACTTAAATAGAAGCAGATATGCAGATAAGATCGCTCTTTGTGTGGGTGAGTCTTAAGTCTTAAACAAACATGGGTGCCGAGCTTTGACTGAGCACGATAACAGCCACCAACAGACTTAGAAACAGACACATAGAGAGGGGAAAAGAATGACAAAAATATCTTTGGTGACTGACATGTCAGTCCCTCTGTGAGAAGTTTACCTTTTAATAAGTGCCTCCATCTTTCCAGGTTCTGCAGACAGGCAGAGTGGTCGAGCCACGTGTATGGCTTTCAGACAAAAACGGCAGCTACCTCAATATATCCCACTGCTGTTGAGTAAAGCCATGTGAGGAAAATGAGTAGTTCGAGGATCAACAGTCTTTCCGGAGGAATTTGGGTGTATTTGAAGATTATGATTTCTTCATCTATAGACTACAAAGCAGGTACTGAAGGAAAAGAGAGAGAGAAAACGTTGCCCTCTACTGCCAGGTTTTTGTCGCAGCCTGATTCTGGTAGCTTTAATACAGATCAGGTGTTTTTTGTTTTAACTTTTATATTTGTTTTATTCTAATTTCAAAATTTCAAAAAGTGCTAATTTTCAATGTCCAAGCAGAACTTACCATCACTAACTGTTTAATTGTGTCCTTATCTTTTACATACAGTTAACACTTTTAAAAACTAAACATAAAATAAAAAGCTTTGTCAAGGAAATCAGCAGGAACATGTGAAACATAAAAATAAACTGACAGGTTGCAAACCATAACTCTTGAGTAGATAATAGGAAATCATGTGGGTTTTGTTGTACAGATTATCAGGAAGTGTCCCATTTACCTGTATTCACCTTGCATGCAGTTTTTATGTGCTCTTATTAACTAAGCATTAACATGGAATATTACATTTAAAGATTAATTTAAAGATTAATTTGTGTCTCTTCAGAATTAAAAGAGTTTTAAAACTAAAGAGTACTTCAGGACAGAGAGAGAGAGAGAGAGAGAGAGAGAGAGTGTGAGTGAAAAATTAAAATCTTGCTGTGATGCTGTGAAAAAGAAGAAGTTTTTGCCATATAGTTTTTTTTTTTTATGAACTTAATCCAGAAATCATCTTCACATCAGGTAACTGCATAAGTTTCAGGGAATGCCCAGATACACATTTACATACACAAGCCTTAATACACACACACACACACACACACACACACACACACACACACACACACACACACACACACACACACACACACACTTAATTTAAATGAAAATTATGGGATGGAGACAAAGAGAGAAATCCCTAGAGTCTAATAAACTAGGGAAGAGAATTACTTGACTAAACATCTTGAATGTTTTGGATCGGTGTTAATACATATTGACCTGAAGTGTGTATATCCAGAGGACCACGGAAGTCCACAAGGACCTTCATAAAGGCCTCAAAGAATGAGAAGGAAAGCCAAAGAGAGGTTGAGAGAGCGAGAGCTCTTCAGCAGACAGTGCCCAGCAGGAGATGGACTTGCTGTAGTCACATCAAAAGATGGCACCCAACACTGGGCCACCTCCTCTGGCTTTGAACACAAGATAAATTAAACAACAAAGACCACAATGACATTCACAGCCCTGCAGTGTGTGTTTGCTCCTGTTAACTGAACACCACACAACCATCACAACCATATTCTACAGACACACACACTTCAGTGGGTTGGATATAGGCTACTAAAGGCCTTATGGTGTTTGTTTTTTTATGAGTTATATTCCATACTAAAGGATACAATCCTTAACCAGGTTTCAGTATGGTTTGTGATGCTGCTGACACAAAGCTGAATTTCTAAAACTCTCTTTTGTTTTGGCAAATCAGCAGCAAAGACAATGTGATAGAAAAAAATACACCAATCTTTTTGAACGTGTTATTCATAATACCATTACTGTTTGACATATATTTTTTCGAAATTCACATTACAGTATTCAATGCTTGTAGAAGTTGAACTTTCTCAGAAATCATCACGTCAACTAAGACAAGTGTTTTTTTTTGCAATTACAAAACAGTAAAAGACAATATGATAAAAAAACATTGTTCTTGTTCTTACAAGTGTAGCAAGTCTAACTTGTATATAACTTAACTATTTAACTTGTAATAACTATGCATCCAGAAACAGTGAGGCATTCAATGTAAATCTCAATTTAGCTGAGAGAAAAAAGAAGAAAAAAAAGATGCTCAACAAATAGTACATTTAATATAAATAATATACAAAAACTATTGCCGTGCCTTACTATTAACTTTATTAGCCTAACTGTAGGATTGTAGATATTTGGAATTAATATATTACAGAATTAATCATATAATTATTACACAATTAGTTGCAATGTTCATAAAGTGCAAATGCAGCTAGCAGCAAGCTCAAATTAAATCTGCAGCTATAAATGTGATCTGAAAGTAGTGATATTTGGTTGCTTAAAATTTCCTGTCTAAAAATCTCACAGTAGGACAAGATTTAGCTG
>CM060624.1:30980619-31138119 GCA_030578275.1 Meda fulgida
TAATCAACCTCAGTCCTGATCAAAACTACTAAATGTTTAACAAAAAAAAATCAGAATTTTAACTCTTTAATTGCCAAATTCATAAATGATGTCACTGATTTGGGAAAAAAAACCCCACAAAATTACTTATCTGATGCTGCACAAAAACTAACAATGCATCAAAACCAATGTTGTTTCTATCTAGTCTATCTAATCTAGTCCACACTCACATTTTATATTGAAAATAAGTCATTTTGTGTTTTTTTTCTTCCCCAAATCAATGACATCATTTATGAATTTGGCAATTAAAGAGTTAAAATCCTGATTTTTTTAAAACATTTAGTAGTTTTTATCAGTTGATTAATAGATTTGTGCAAAAAAAATGTGAAAAAAATATGGATCTGATACATTTTTACAGCAGTTTAAAGTAGTGGCTGTTTTCAGCCATGAACATAACGAAAGGGTAGTGAATTTGAACAATGCACAAGGGTTAATGCGAAGCATTACATACAGCAGCTAATACAGCAGTTAATACAGCAGTTTAAAAAAATAAAAAAAATAGCCATCCAGGCTTTTATATCATCAAGACACTCCAATAATGGTCTGACCGTGTCTTTCTTTTTAAGAGGTATGTAAATCTGGCTATCATCCGCATAACAGTGGAATGACATGCCATGCTTCCTAATTGAGCCAAGAGGCAGCAAATAAAGAGAAAAGAGAATAGGCTCAATACTGAGCCCTGAGGGACTCCACAAGAGAGAGGTGCAGAAGAGGAATCAGAGATCCCACAGCTGAAGCAGAGTCCGACCTTCCAAATACAACCTGAACCATTCAAGTGCTATGCCCTTTATGCCCACCCAATGCTCCAAACGAGAAATCAGAATTTCTTGGTCCAGAGTATCAAATGCAGCAGTTAAATCAAGAAGCACAAGAACAACATAGTCACCAGAATCAGTAGCTAAATAGATATCATTAAAAACTTTTAAAAGAGCAGATTCTGATTTAAAACCGGACTGGAAACTTCAAGGATATTGTGGTCTTTCAAAAAAGCCATTATTTGATTACAGACTACCTTTTCAAGGATTTTTGAAAGAAAGGGTAGTTTGGAGATAGGCCTGAAATTTGCAAGATCTGCAGGATCAAGACCAGGTTTTTTTTTTTTAGCAGAGGTTGCACTACTGCGTGTTTAAACATTTCGGGGACAACACCTGAGGAAAGACTGCTATTAACAACTGCAAGAACAGATGGTCCTACAGTGGGAACAACCTCCTTAAAGAGTCAAGGAGGGATAGCATCATGTGGAGAACCTGAGGGCTTCAAATCACTAACAATCTCCTGTAACATACACAAAGTCTCAGGCTCAAACGTATCAAATACAGCAGAGCAGAGGACAGAGACTGAGGGGTCCCTGGCAGAAGATGAAATTAGAGCCCTAGTGGAAGTGACTATCAAAAATTTAGAAAGTTTTCACAGACAGCCGGGGCATCAACACAGATAGTTTGCAGAACATTAATAACTGAATCGATAGTTTTAAACAAAACATGAGGCTTATTACAGTTTAACAGAATCATTTTAGAGATATATATTCTTTTAGCATCATTCACAGTTGTCTGATATTGATGCCAACAGTCCCTTAGCATTTGAAATGACACTTGCAGTCTATCCTTTTTTCCATTTGCGCTCGGCTTTACGGCTCTTGCGTTTGACAGCACGAGCTGTGTCATTTAGCCATGGTTCAGATTTAGTTTTTGGCTGCCTGATTTTCAATGGAGCCACAGTATCTATAACAGATTGACAGGTGGACTGCAACCATGAGCTAAGCTCCTTCGAAACATTACATACATGCTCTGGTATGACAAAATTCAGATTAAAAACAGAAGAAAATTGAACAGCAGTAAAAGAGTTAATAATGCGACAGGCCCGAGCAGCAACGCAAGGTTTGTCTGTATTACAAGCAAGAGCAATCTCAAACAGTATAGGCATATGGTCAGAGAACACTGCGTCACCAATCTCTAAATTATAAACAGGCAAACCAAAGGATAGAACAAGATCAAGTGTATGTCCACATTCATGTGTGGGGCCAGACACAGACTGGGTGAGATTAAAAGAGTCAATGAGGTGTAAAAAATCCCCAACAATAAGGACGCGGTCATATTTAGGCATAATTTCAGCCAGGAAGACAGAAAAATCATTTAAAAAGTCTTTGTTGTATTTGGGAGGCCGATAGACAACTGCACATAATACTGTATGAGAACGACCCAGCTTAAATAAACTCAGTTCAAAACTGCCGAAGGATGATAAAGATAGCTGTGTACATTTATAGATGTTCTTATAAACAGTTGCTATTCCTCCTTGTCCCGACGTTCACAGGGAATTTAAGTAGCTGCAATCATGCAGTTAAAGTTTAGAAAAAAAACACTGGACTCGGAGAGAAAAACCAGTCCCCGAGAGGTGAAGAAATCCTTTAGAATAAAATGTTTGTTAGTGATCGGTGGGTCTACAGTGCTGTCTTTCTGAGAAACCCAGCACAGAGGCCGCAGGTCTCGCAGGTTGATTTCTGTCATTTGACAGACTAAAAATATTATATAGCTGCTTTAGAAATATTCCAGTAAACACTGCAAATAGGGATTATAAGTAAAAAAGGGAGACAATTACACTTAAAGCATTTATGTAAAAACAAACCTGGAAGAGACATGAGGATTTGGGGAGAAAATTGAGATTCTTAGTGCATTCCAACAAATTATATCATAAATTAAATTAATCGGGAGAATAGACCCAAAAATGTGCAGTATACAGTCAGGTCCATAGATATTTGGACATCGACACAATTATAATCTTTTTGGCTCTATACACCGCCACAATGCATTTGAAATGAAACGAACAAGATGTGCTTTAACTGCAGACTTTCAGCTTTAATTTGAGGGTATTTTAGGGTGACCATATTTTGATTACCGAAAACCAGGACACTCTGCCCGGCAATGAGATACTCGAAGTTTACTCAAAGATGCCTTATTAATTTCAATACATTTAAAGTAGGCTATGTCTCCTCTGTATGGATAGAAAATTGTTAACATTACAAAATACTATCTATAACCAAAGACAAATTCAGATATGCTTCTCAGAGGTTACTCAATATGTTTTTTTTATGAGAGGTTTCAAAAATAATGAATGAAATGTCTCTTCTGTATTAGAAAAATAAATACATAAATAATAAATAACTAAAAAAAACACCTCCAAATTGAACCAAAATAGCTCACAAACTTACAAAAACGAACTAAAAAACCTGGGAAAACAGGACATTTGGTCACCCTCCAAATCAGGTGAACGGTGTAGGAATTACAACAGTTTGTATATGTGCCTCCCACTTTTTAAGGGGCCAAAAGTAATGGAACAGATTAACAATCATAAATGAAACTTTCACGTTTTAATACTTGGTTGCAAATCCTTTGCAGTCTTTACAGCCTGAAGTCTGGAACGCATAGACATCACCAGACACTGGGTTTCATCCCTGGTGATGCTCTGCCAGGCCCCTGCTGCAACTGTCTTCAGTTCCTGCTTGTTCTTGGGGTATTTTCCCTTCAGTTTTGTCTTCAGCAAGTGGAATGCATGCTCATTCGGATTTAGGTCAGGTGATTTGGCTTGGCCATTGCATAACATTCCACTTCTTTCCCTTAAACTCTTTGGTTGCTTTCACAGTATGCTTCGGGTCATTGTCCATCTGCACTGTGTAGCGCCGTCCAATGAGTTCTGAAGCATTTGGCTGAATATAAGCAGAAAATATTGCCCGAAACACTTCAGAATTCATCCTGCTGCTTTTGTCAGCAGTCACATCATCAAAAAATACAAGAGAACCAGTTCTATTGGCAGCCATACATGCCCACCCCATGACATTACCACCACCATGCTTCACTAATAAGGTGGTATGCTTTGGATCATGAGCAGTTCCTTTCCTTCTCCATACTCTTCTCTTCCCATCACTCAGATACAAGTTGACCTTTGTCTTATCTGTTCATAGGATGTTGTTCCAGAACTGTGAAAGCTTTTTTTAGATATTGTTTGGCAAACTCTAATCTGGCCTTCCTGTTTTTGAGGCTCACCAATGGTTTACATCTTGTGGTGAACCCTCTGTATTTACTCTGGTGAAGTCTTCTCTTGATTGTTGACTTTTACACACATACACCCACCTCCTGGAGAGTGTTCTTGATCTGGCCAACTGTTGTGAAGGGTGTTTTCTTCACCAGGGAAAGAATTCTTCAGTCATCCACCACAGTTGTTTTCCGTGGTCTTCCAGGTTTTTTGGTGTTGCTGAGCTCACCGGTGCGTTCTTTCTTTTTAAGAATGTTCCAAACAGTTGATTTGGTCACACCTAATGTTTTTGCTATCTCTCTGATGGGTTTGTTTTGATTTTTCAGCCTAATGATGGTTTGCTTCACTGATAGTGGCAGCTCTTTGGATCTCATATTGAGAGTTGACAGCAACAGATTCCAAATGCAAATAGCACACTTGAAATTAACTCTGGACCTTTTATCTGCTCCTTGTAAATGGGATAATGAGGGAATAACACACACCTGGCCATGGAACAACTGAGCAGCCAATTGTCCTATTACTTTTGGTCCCTTAAAAAGTGGGAGGCACATATACAAACTGTTGTAATTCCTACACCGTTCACCTGATTTGAATGTAAAGACCCTCAAATTAAAGCTGAAAGTCTGCAGTTAAAGCACATCTTGTTCGTTTCATTTAAAATCCATTATGGTGGTGTAAAAAGATAGAGCCAAAAAGATTAGAATTGTGTCGATGTCCCAATATTTATGGACCTGACTTTATATTGTCTTTTTTTCATTCTGTTTCAAAGGGGAAAAGAATCAGGAGGAAAAGAATGCAGCGACTGAGAGCTCTTGCCATAGATATTCTTGTTATACCATGTCTGAAGACTAAAATTTCATCTTTTAATATTATTTCATTATTTCATATTATGTATCTGTATTATTATTCTTTATTAATATTCATAATCAGTTGTATTATTTGAAGTTTAAAATGCATGAGTAGACTATAGATTGCATGGACATGTGTTTAAGGAACATATTTTAGACACAAGGAGGGTAGCTGGGAGGATTATGTATTTTGCTTAAAGGGATGTTTAAATTGCAATGTTCCAATGATGATTATACTTCAAATTCATACAGTTGGCATGCTCTTTGCAAGGAAAGGAATGTTTCAACTGTTGCAAATGTACCAAAAATGTATACACTGAAGAAATAGTTTCTTAATGTGGATAGTGAACTAATTGTACCATGTGTACGCATTAGGTATACATTTCATCTTTAAATATAAGCAAAATGTTTTTCTACCTTACAAGGCAGTTGAAAGTCGCTCAGTTGTGTATTTAAGCTCAAACTTATTGTACTACAGCAGAGAAACACGGAAACCCATAGACCTGGCATGAATATAACATCTTCTCAGAGTTTCTCTCCTGACATATAAGAATAAAGATTTTTCTTGGCAAGATAACTGGTGTCCGGTCCTGTGAATCAAATAATAACGGGGAAAAGGCTTAATTTCAAGTCTACAATGTCACATTAAAATACCAAGTGTTATTTTCCTGGCATCTGAAAACAAAAGATGAGGGAAATTTTACAGCTCATTCAGTGAAACTGACGGATGAGGATTACTTGTAGCGCAACATTATGATTTGAAATGATTTGTTCCAGGCTTTTTGGGTGGAACTTCCCCAAACCTAAAGTGCCTCCCATTTAAAACACAGTAGGCGCATTTGGAAAAAGGTGGATTCCTGTGATAGCAAAGCTGAATGTTCAATAGCCATTATTCTAGTCTTCAGTTTCCCCTCAAAAATCATTCTTATAATTATTCTATATCTCTATTTTCAACAGATAAATTCTGAGTATTACTTGATGAGAATGTTTGGAAAAATAAACATACGGTCTGCAGCATCCACATGACAGACATGCATTTAAAACCTCTTATATCAAATATTCACTGCTCAGACACAGGTGATTTATTTCATAACTCTGAGTCAGCTGTGCCTTTATCAGGGCCTAACATGTTTCAGTCTCAAAATTGCATCTCCCTCCTCTGGACTCAAGAAAATAAATGTTACGGTAAATGGGAACAAGCGGCCAATTAAAGCAGCATGACGGATGACCGTGGTCCTGAGACGACAGGCTGAGTTCCCTGACTACCTGGAGAGAGTTTAGAAATAGAGCATGTGTCAGAGAGACTATTGTTTCCTGAGCACTGTGGGCGGCTGTATTGATTTCAGCCTCTTATCCTGTAAAAGTTTTACTTGTGAAATATTCCTCTGACTCTCTGTGTTGATTTGATGCACCTCAAATGTAAGTAGCACCTATAAGGACTGAGCTAAATGTCAAGAGCTTTCTAGTGTTTTAAGCTCTATTGTTGATTAGTGACATTTGTGTATTGGCATTTATTAAAGGTCTCTGCCTAATGCAATCCTTAATTAACAATTATTATTATTTAATTTATTCACTAATGCACAGTGAAATGTTCTGAAACGTTAGATTTGCTGTACAAGCTATTAGTTAATAAAAGGTCAAATATATCTTCAGTAACCTTACATGGTTAAATGGTTTTGGCAATTACTGTCACCCAGAGAATAAATAGTTTGAGATTATGACAGATAGAACAGTACATTAGCCTGTTATATATAATTCATAATAATGATGGATGTACTAAGAAAAATGGAAACAACCGTTAACTATAGGCCAGAGATGCTGTAAAATCAAAATGTGATTTCTCTCTCTCTCTCTCTCTCTCTCTCTCTCTCTCTCTCTCTCTCTCTCTCTCTCTCTCTCTCTCTCTCTCTCTCTCTCTCTCTCTCTCTCTCTCTCTCTTTTTTTACTTCTAAGCAGGTCTGTTCAATTTGAGGTCATCTATATGTTAGTCACTAGTGAACTCCTAAATATCTACAAAATTGACTTTTAGCAGATATATTTGCATTTGAAATGCGCAGTATTTGTACCAGGATGCCATTCTTTTGTGGGCAATTGACCTATTATAAGCCCCTCCCCTCGAAAGCAAATGAGCCAATGGCAGTTGAGTATCAGTTGCACGGGGACCAGAACTCGGACATCTTTAGGTTTCAGCACCATAGAGAAACATTGAAAGATCCAAAGCTCTCATTGGTTTGATGGTGTTTATGCTACAAAAATGGTAAAACGATGCAGTGCCTGGGGTACTTGTAACACTGATGCAGGTATCCTGGGAGGATTTATTTTTACAGACTAGTAGTGCATCATATGCGATCGTGACGACCATAACATGAGGCTTTTCCTGCTTGCATTGTGATCTGTAAATCCTCGCTTCCAAATTAATCTTGTTACCCACCCTATTTATTTTAAAGTCTTTAAAATCTTTTAAATCTTCAGCATGCCAAATATTTAATGTGAGTCAGTGACTCATCGGCAATTCTCTCAGATCGCGTCTTTGATAATTCACACTGCGTGATCATCACTCGCATGAACAAGCACCGATTTGGCTATGATTTCAGGCTTTTGTCTGCAATTTCGCAAAACCTGTCGGAGAGTGAAAATCGGCCTAAAATCATGCAGTGTGAACTCGCCATTAGAATGACAAGACTGAACATAAACCTGACAGCATTATTAAAAGAGAATATAAATTCACTGGATTAGGTATTATTAGGTAATTTATAATAGTATTTCATTAAATATTTTTTTACTGTATTTTTCTTCTGTTGTTTATCACACAAATTATTATTATTATTTTTATTTTTTTCTTTACAATCACTGGGACCCATTTCTCAACACTTATTCAAAACTCTTCACACAGTTCCCATAACCAACTTTCAACTTAGCACAACAGTTAATTTAACATTCAAAATACACAAAAACTAAACTATCACTCATAAAACATTAACAGGTAGCATTACACAATTCTTTATTTAGTAAAATTTCTTTAGAAGACAAGAATGACTGCTCTCTACTGTTCAGAATTCTCTACATTGTCAAAGTTTTCATTTCAGTACAAAATTATTCCTGAGTTTCCCCTTTTGTATAAATGGTATTGAAATGTCGTGATCAGCTACATCTACAGTTCCCTTTCGATAAAATGGAAGCCCCACAACCTCCAATCAGTAACACCACTCCTCCAACTTTATAGCCAGTAACTCCTTATTCCCAATGTTGTAATTACGTTCCGAAGGGGTGAGACGATCAGAAAGAAAAGGAGCATGGGTGAAATCACTGGACCGCCTTCCGACTATCTGGGGTGGGCCAATCAGCACCGCTTTTACCTTGGCAGGATCCATTTGGATGCCTTCGGGCGACAGAATGAAACCCAGGAACGGAACCGACCATGCGTGAAACTCGCACTTCACCTTAACGAACAAACGATTCTCGAGTGGCCGCTGGAACACTTGCCTGATGTGCTAGACATGGTCACGCTCGTTCTGGGAGAAGATCAGGATGTCGTCGAGGTAAACAAATACAAACCGGTCGACCCTGTCTCTGAGCACGTTGCTCCCTGAAAGAGTTCGGGAGCCGAACGACAAAGGGTGGCTATTCTTTACTGTGATGTCATTCAGCCCCGATAATCAATACAGGGACGCAACAACCCATCTTTCTATCACACGAGGAAGAACCCCGACCCAGCCGGAGAGGAAGGACGTATTATAACAGCTAGCAGAGAATCGCTGATGTATCTCTTCATGGCCTCCCTCTCAGGACCGGAGAGCGAGTAAAGGCGCCCTTTAGGTAGAGAAATGCCAGGCAATAAATTTATCACACAGCCATACGGGAGGTGCAGAGGGAGAGATGAAGCTCCTGACTTACTGAACACCGATCTCAAGTCATGGTAAGCTTCCGGTACATCCACCAGGTTCACCAGTTTCTCCTGTAATGCAGAAACTGACATTAAAGGAGAAGATGCAGTAAGTTACACTTATAAACAGAATGAGCTCCTTGCCAACACAGAATTAATAGCCCAGTCAATATGAGGGTTATGGTTAACCAGCCAGGTGTTTCCCAAGACCACTAGAGCGGAAGGAGAGTGTATAAGAGTAAAAGGAGTAATCGATTCTCCTCTGCATGATTGCCCGAAATGGTGAGGTTGATAAGACTAGTGGAATGAGTAATCCTGGTGAGAGGAGTACCGCAAAGTGTTCTGGCTGAAATCGGTTCGGAATATCCAAGTGCTCAGCTAGTCCAACATATAGATAGGTCGACCAATCCATCGAGAGAAGGGGGTAATTCCAAGGAACAAATCTCGTCTTTGATGTGTTCAGCTAATCATGGAGAAAGTGGTCCAACTGAGCTTTGGGATTCCAACCACAGGATGCTCCGAGTGTACAGAACTCGATCGAATATTTCGAGACGGGCCGAGCTCCCTGCTGTAACAGCAACGATGCTCGTGCCTCTTTGGTGCCCAATGCAGAATAGTGAAAAGACTTTATGAAGCTCCTGTGAGAAATCCTCGTATGATTAGCAGAAATCGTGCTCATTGTCCCACATGACTGTTGACCACTCTCTTGCGAGCCCGGCAAGGTGCATGATGATGAAGGCCAGTACCCTAGATCTCTTTGTTAAAAAGCAGGGAGTCTGCAGTAACAAAGTCAAGGGATTTTGATTACTGATGACATGTTCAGTAACCACTTTGTTTGCAATCATATTTACAGAAAATCTATTCCAGCATCATCTTTTAAATGGTTGACGTTATACAATGTTAATTGGAGTCTGGTCTTGTCTCTTCCACAAAAATATATTTAAAAATGCTCCTATCAAGCAACTTTAAAGTTTCCTTATGTTGTTTTGGAGTCTCCTACAACCGGTTTACATGCATTAAAGGTCAAAGTTGCATCAAAGTTTCATTTTCTCATAATATACATTTGCACATCACCACATTTTTCAATGATTCTCAAACGACTCGTCAGATTAATGAATCACTCTAAACCCCTCCTTTCCGTGAGCTACTCTGCTCTGATTGGCCAAACACCTCAGTCTATTGTGATTGATTGAGCATCCACAGGAATCAGCTGCAGTGTTTGAGGGGATTCAAGTTTTCCCTGTTGTGCGCGCAATAACTGGAAATATGCTATTGTTTCGCCTTGACGGCACAACAAAACGGCTTAGGAATCGTTTGAAAAACGATTAATTTAATTGACTCAGAGTCGACTCTTACTTATGAGAGACAATACAATTCCAATTTTTTGGGGTTAAAAAGTAAATAACCAGCCAGTATTCAAAACTCTCTGCTTTCCTTAGCTCGTTTCAAAACGCTAAGCTTGTAATAATGTTTTTAACTCCAGTGGTACTGGTGGATTTCCGTGGGAGATTCGAGCATGTCTTTGCATCATTACGTCACATCTGTACACATAGAGAAGAGTCTTGGCTAGAGGTTATAAGTGTGAGGATGATGGAGGTGGAGATTTATAGCCTTTTCTCACAGCACTTGATATAATTAAACGTATTAATTTGATGGCGGATCCAGCAAGGTTCAAACGACAATCACCAGTGACAGCTGTAGACTCACCCGCTGTAAAATTGCAAAAGACTTTGGACTTCGGAGTGGCTAAAGAAATAAAATGACTGCAACCGGACCCATGCGAAAACAAGGATAATATCTGAAGGGCATTAAATGTAGTCACGCAATGCTAATGTTGTTAACATTACAATTTGAGAAAAAAGTATCATTTGCACAGTTTTACGTGATATGATAAGCAATCGTTAGATTTAATCAGCGCAATTTACTGCAATGCTTTTTTTCCCTTAGTTGGTCAGAACAAAAGTGGATGACTTACTTTTTCAGAGGACATTTTCCGGTAAAAGTTCTTATGTTGGTCATACTTCCAAAAAGTATAATCTGTGGTTCTGAATGCCAGTATCCACACCGGCGCGGTGACCGACAGACTCACATTCTCCTCAAAATGTTTTGTTCATCCGCGTTGTGCCGTGTCGAGGCACAACCCACGTAAAGCTGATCATTCCGCGAATAACTGCAATTTCAGATTTCGAACAGAGATGGCAACAAAGAGGAAAAACTGCAGACTGCAGCTTTAACAAACAAAATAAAGAAAGTCACATTTAAAATATTACATAGATGCTACCCTCCTAATAATGTACTCAATAAGTATATCCAAAACGTTGAAAATAAATGCACTTCCTGTGATGTATAAGAGACAATTGTACATCTTTTTTTGTGAATGTGTTTGTGTTAAAGCTTTTTGGAATGAGAATTTATCTCTCAGAAGAAAAAAAAAACATGTCAGAATATGTATTAACACCTTTAAAGAGCAACATGCAGGTTGAATTTATAACTGAATTAATACTTTCTATTGTCTGCAGAGGTCTTTTAAAAACTCAAATGTAGAAATTACTTATGAAATCTCATTTGATGTAGAGATTTTGATGAAAATGTGCTAGGCTCTGGAATAGGCCTTTCCCGCTATAGCAACGCGTCATATGACGTAGGGCGAGGCAAATAAAAAAAATCGCGGTCAGCTTTCTCATTGTTGAGTGTTGATGTAGTTAGAGCAGTAGTGAGAGACGGAAAGTTTTAGAGAAGCCATAATGGTAAATTATTGTGTTTACTGGTTGCACGAATTCCTGCCTGTCAGGACATCGTGTCCATAATTTTCCTTCTAGGAAAAACAAGGCTTTTCGGTCTTGGGTGCGTTTTGTGCAGGTGAAGGCGCACATTTCACTCCGGCGAATTATCGACCGTGAGATTTGTTGGAGTCTCGGATGGGATTTCGGAGAAAGGACCACGTGAGGCTGATTACTGATGCTGTTCCCTCGGTGCACTCGATGGAATCAAGTCCACCGTCGAAGTTTACACTGGATTTTGGCGCGGGCGGGACTGGAGGACCAGTTTAAATTAAGACAATCTAAATGGATGTTTAATCTAGAACAAGGTCGAACGTATGTTTGCTAAAGCAGATTTATTGCATAACACCAAGGTACTAGCCCTACAGATCACTAGGATCACATCAGCTAGAAATACCAAGGGTTCACTCTAAGCATGGCGAGTCTGCTTTTAGCTACTATGCTAGCCGTAGCTGGAACCAGCTTCCAGAAGAGATCAGATGTGCTCCTACAGTAGTCACATTCAAATCCAAACTCAAAACACATCTGTTTACCTATGCATTTACTGAATGAGCACTGTGCCACTGCTCGTCTGACTGTTTGTACTGTATTTTATTTAATGTTTTAATTATTCTGATTTCATTTGATTATTTCTGTATTTTATCTTTTATTCTAAACTGTTTTAATTATTCTGATTTCTTTTGATTGTTTTAATTTCTTCTATGTAAAGCACTTTGAATTACCATTGTGTATGAAATGTGCTATACAAATAAACTTGCCTTGCCTTGCCTACAGTAGATGAACCAGCGTTAGCCACGGTGCTAACTTACATTAACTCACCAAGTCACTTGCCCTATTCGCCACTGGTTTTCTTGACACCACAACTCTACTTCTCTCCTCTGCCCATTGTTCCTCCCCCTGATCTCCCCCTGGCTTCTATCTCGCCTAGGAGGCTCATAATTATAGGCCTGTGGACCAGCATAGGCATATTCGTCCACACCGGAGAACTCGGTTTCTTCATTCGCATCCATTGTCACCTGAGCTTGAACTTGACCAAACTCCCTCGGCCATCGTCACTTCCAGCTAGTGCTTTATAGACGCAGAAGTTATTTTTTATCACAATTTATCTCAAAATATCGTTAATGGCTAAGTATATATTACTCCAGTTCAGAAAATCTAGTTGTTTTATCATCAACATACACTATGCTATACAGGGGTGTCCAACCTGCATGTTACTCTTTAATATTATTTTTCTTTATCACAATTCAAATTTGCATATCAAGTTGTTAATCTATTCATGATATTTTATTTATTTACAAATGCAAATTCTTGGTTAAGATCCCACTACTGTCAAATTTTCTGGTTGACTATACTATGTTTTGTCTTTGATGGGCATAATTATATATATATAAATAATATATATTATTTAATCCCCCCCTCCCCCTCTGGCTCTTAGTTATTTTATTTGTATTGGCATTAATAATAATAATAATAATAATAATAATAATAAACCTCACTTGCATTCTCAGGCTTCAGATCTGCCTAACACCTTTAATATTTTTTGTCTTTATCACAATTCAAATTTGTCTTTTCAAAATCTATTCATGATACTTTTTTATTCACAAATGCAAATTCTTGGTTAAGATACTGTCAATTGCTACTGTCAAATTTTCTGGTAGACTATACTTATATGTTTTGTCTTTGATGGGCATTATTTAAAAAAAATCTTAAAAAATTAATTGTATATATATATATTTTTTTTCTTCTTCTGACTTTATTTGTATTGGCATTAATAATCATTTAAAAAAAAAATCACTCGCACTCAGGCTTCAGATCTGCGTATTTCTTGCGCAGCACTCCAGTGTTTTTTCCTGCACTTGGAACTCGTATGCGCGCGTCCTGCTCAGTGTGGTTGAAACTGAAACACGCCTGCTTTGAACCCGGCGTGCAGCAGCCAATCAGAGCGTAGGTTTTTGTCTCGCGCAGGGCCGCTGCGTGTTCACTCATCATGGTGAGTCCAAAAAAAATACAGTTTATTCACATAAACACAATAATGGTGTATTCTAGCAGCTACAAGTGACATATATAAACATTGAATTGTGTTTTCGGTTGAATTACAGACGGTTGTATTGAAGTAAAGGGTACATTATTGTCAAAATAAAGCTTGGTTAGCATATAAGCTAATGTGAATGAGTGACTGATGCTAAAGCTAAAGCTAATGTCTGTTTGAATGAGAATTTATTGTGAATTTTACAGCACAGTGATGCATATCTGATTGTGTTAAACATTTATGTTTGTAAGCAGTTTGTTTATGGATATCCGTTTCTTTAAGATGACGGCGTTGGTGTTGATAAACTTATTAGATAAGAGAAAATAAACTTAATCACACTGATAAAGTGATGAGTTTTCATTGATGGTCGACAAATGATAGTCGATTTATCCCTGATAAACTCTCATAAAACTATGTTAAACTAGTGTAGTTTGAGTGATTGTTAATTGAGTTCTTATGTGCTTGGCTTGTTAAGGGCAGTAAGATGGGTTGAAATCAGAATCTTTATTTGTCATTATACAACGAAATTATATGCAATCCTATTCAGCGCATATATATGTATATATATATACACACACACACACACACACATTAACCTTCTGGCTTTTTAGTTAACAAAATATCTAATATTATGCCAGAAATTATGCTAGTTGGTTAGAGTGAACTATTCTGAGAAACAATTGACACTGAAGGTTCATATAAGCTTGGCTCTGTCATTAGACATGGGAAAACATCATCAGACTTTATCAGATCAGTGATGTGCAGCATCTTTTATCAGAGCTGTGGTTACTGTAATGGACTCTCTTGTTCATGACAGTCCTCGACTGATGCTAATAGTGGCCCCAGTCAAGCCCCACCTTTTCCTGGTGTTCCACCATCAGGAATCCCCCTGCCCTTTGTAAGTTAGTGTTAGAAAGCCTTCACTGTAATGCCATCTCTCTCTCTCTCTCTCTCTCTCTCTCTCTCTCTCTCTCTCTCTCTCTCTCTCTCTCTCTCTCTCTCTGCTGCTGCTGCTTAGTTGTTCACATTAAGTAATTCCTCAAATTTATTTTTGTGTTTTCCAAAGATGGGGCCACCAGGAATCCCACCTCACTTCCCTCCAATGGGAATGCCACCCATGGGTCAGAGGCCGCCCAGCATGGCTCCCATGCCTCCGGGAATAATGCCGCCCATGATGCCCCCAATGGGAGCTCCACCCATGGGACAGGTAAGAACTAATAGCAAACACTGCTTATGACAGTCAGATTTTGTTTTGAAAGGATGCAGTGTTTTTAAAAAGTGTTTTTTTTTTCTTCTGGGTTGTCACATTTCACAAGTGACAGAGCACAATGATTTTGTATGGTACATGAGTTTTGTGTCAGAATGTTATTCATATTAATTATCATGATGGAAGTTCTTTATCAAATGCTGTACATACTCTTAGAGTATGCAGATTTGTCACATGAACAACTTTTTGAACACATGAACAAGTTTTGTCATTTTAATTGCATAAAGCATGATAATGATTCTCAATTTGTTTTAAGTCAGATAGCCAATAATTTATGTTCAGTGGGTGCTGAATGAATTCATGATTGAGTTTTTATTAGGGGTGCACGATTCAGAAAATGTCACGATTAAATTCGATATCGATTTTTTGGTTCAAGATTCGATTCAAAATCGATTTTCGATTCAAAAACTATTCTCAATTAAAAAAATGATTCACAGTATGTAAATGTAGTTTACTTTTTCCTATGTGATTGATTTCAGTAGTCATACAATTTAAAAGAAAAGAAACACAACAGTTTGATATTCATTTGTCTTCATACAAAAATAAATACTAAAAAAAAAAAAAGCTTTGGCCAGCTTTCAAATACATTTAATTCAAGTTCAAAATAAAACTTAAATAAAAAAAGCTTTTACATTTTGCTTTAAAGTGCTGTAGTCAGATGGCTACAATACTGCTAAATGTGGTTTAAGGAGTACTTCAGCTACTTCAACAACTGTGGCAACTACAGTCCATTCAACAGAACTTTTGTGATGTGTCAGACAAAGGTCAGAACTCCTGTAATGATGTAGATTCTTTGAGGTGCACTCTTGTCATAAATTAATCTATTATTGTTCCTACATAATTTGTAACAAAAACAGTGCTAACATATCTATTTATGAGTCTTAGACCTTTAGTTTGTCATGATTAAATTAGGATTTAATTGTAAAATAGTGACGTAAACTTAAACCTTCGATAGCGGGACTGTGACATTTAAAGGGTTAAACTCATGCAGTGAAGAGGCAGTTCTAATAAGGACAGGGAGGCTGTTCCAAAGTTTTGGTGCAGCAACGACAAAAGCTCGATCTCCTCTGGTTTTTAATCTAGTCCGAGGAACAGTTAACAGTCTCTGGTTGAGTGACCTAAGAGACCTTCCAGAATTGTGACTGGATAGATCAGTCATATATACAGGAGCCAATCCATTCAAGGATTTAAAAACCAACATCAAGACTTTAAAATCAATTCTGTAACGGATTGGGAGCTAGTGCAGAGATTTTAGAATTGGAGTAATGTGATTTTGTTTGCGCACACGAGTAAGAGCCTACCTTCTGCATTCTGTACCATTTGCAAACGGTTGAGTGGTGCTCGGTTAGTGCCTAAATACAGGGAATTACAGTAGTCAAGCTTGTTGAGATAAAGGCATGTATCACCCTTTCAAAGTCTTTAAAAGAAAGAAATGATTTGGCTTTAGCTAGGACTCTGAGATGAAAAAAAAAACTGGTCTTGACTACCATATTAATCTGTTTGTCAAATTTAAGAGCACTATCGAATGACACGCCCAAATTCTTCACTAATGGTTTCACACATGAAGACAGAGGACCAAAATTTAAGCAGCGAGAACTAGCAGCTTCTGATGGTTCAAAGACTATAATCTCAGTTTTGTTTTCATTAAAGTGAAGAAAATTTAGGGACATCCAAGCCTTTACCTTTGCTAGACAAGCCAACAGAGTATCCAAACCCAAGTTGTTTGCTCCCAGGGGTAAATAATATCTTAAGGGGTATCTTCAGCATAACTGTAAAAGGAAACGCCATGTTTCCTAAATATCAACCCCAGGGGAAGCATATTCAAAGAGAATAAAATCGGGGCAAGAATAGAACCTTGAGGGACCCCACAAGTAAGAGACACTGCATTAGAAGTAAACTCACCAATACTAACAGAGAACCTTCTACTTCTCAAATAGGATTGAAACCATTCAAGGGCATTTCCCCGAATGCCCACCCAGTGCTCCAGACGTGAGATGAGGATAGAGTGGTCAATTGTGTCAAACGCTGCACTCCAATCCAACAGCACTAACACAGCAGATTTGCCAGAGTCAAGAGTCAGTAAAATATCGTTTAGAACTTTAACCAGTGCTGTTTCTGTAGAGTGGTTGTTCTTAAAGCCTGATTGCAATACCTCAAAAATCTTATTTTTATTTAAGAAGCTCTGTAGTTGGTGAAATACAATTTTTTTCTAAAATTTTATATATGAAAGAAAGATTTGAGACTGGCCTAAAATTTGTCAAAACTGTCGGATCTAAATTTGTTTTTTTGAGAAGTGGGTTGAAAATAGCATGCTTTATTTCATCTGACACAGTTGCCTCTTCAAGGCAGTTATTCATGATCTTTCGAATAATAGGCCCAATCACCTCAAAAACTAGTTTAAAAAAGCGTGGGGGAAGAGCGTCATGGGGGGATCCTGAAGGTTTGAGCTTGTCTACAATATCTTGTAAAGCAGGCAGAGTTACAGGCTCAAAGTGACTTAGGATACTAGTGCAAAGTGGCGGGAAACAAGAGTCATAAAATGCTGTGGAGATATTTAGCCTAATATCACTTGTCTTATCCACAATTTTTTTTAGAAATGTGTCACACATAGCCAGAGATTCTGTGGGGTAAAGACCAAGAGAGGGGTTAACAGCAGCATTTATGGTGGAAAAAAGTACTCTTGGGTTATGCTGATGTTTTTCAATCAGATCTGAGAAATACTTAGACTTTTCTATTCTCACCCCATTCTGATATTGTTTCAGATTGTCCCTTAGTATTTCATATGAGATTTCGGCCCTTCTGCAGGCTTGACAAAGAGCACGAGTATTGTCATTGAGCCAGGGCTCACATTTTAATTTGTGTTGTTTGGCTTCTATGGGAGCCAAAGAGTTTAAAATATTAACCGAGATGGTATTGAAGTGATTAAGAGAATCTGCACCACCCCAATTATCACAAAATAGATCAGATGATTGGGACACCTCATTAAAAACATAAAAAATGTAAAGCTGAAATGTGCCCAAACTCTCGCAGGTTGAATAATTCTTTCTGTGAAGTTTGCCATTGTTTGCGCTGACTGAGTTCAGAGTGATTTGCCTGTTGGTTTAGTAGTGGTTGCACTACACAATAACCACTATATGTCATTGTAAAGGACTAGATTGAATGTAAACTATACATTTTAATATTTAAAGAACCATAATCAGACATGTAGTGTAGAGAAACGGATTTTTATTTGAATGTTCAGTAATGATTTAAATCAAAAGATGTATTTGTTAACATTAGTTAATGCACTGTGTACTTACATGAACAAACAATGAACAGCTGTATTTTTATTAGTGGTCGACCGATATATCGCCAAAGCCGACATATCGGACAATATTTGGCATTTTTTAAATATCGGCATTGGCCGATAAGCTTTTCTGATTCGCCCGATGTGTTGAAAGCGAGACTTTTATTTTGACGGGTGGCGCTGAGAGGACCAGCGCCTGAGTAGAGAGCGGCAGCTCCTGATCACACAGCGCTCACTCACATTCTTCATTAGTTTACGATCTCTGTCAGTCATATCTAATACTTTGTTAGACAGAACTGGTAAACACAGAAAGTAAATGGTATGCGAAAAAGTAAAGCATTTGCTTTTATATTATTTGTAACAGAAAAGGCAAACAATCAGTCTAAAATACTTTCTCATTTACCGTAGACATTCAGCAAATGCTAATCTAGCCTACATCATTTAAACAAATCTCTGAATATCTAAGAAACATTTAATTTCACTAACCTTGCAGATTTAATCGAATCCAGCTGTGATATCTTGTGAAGTGTGCATTTGTAGCCGGCATAAACATGTTACTGCGAGTGACGGTCAGTCCGTGCGCAGTGAGTGAATGCGAACAGAAGTTCAGATTCACAGGAGACGCGATCGAAACACTTTAAATCCTTCATTTTAAAATAGGCTGTTCTGCTATATCCAGTTGCCCACTGTGTCATATTCATATCGTTTTCACTGTGCTTTATGTAAAATTTGCATTACCTTGTCAAAGTTAAAGTAAAAAAAAAAGTCTTTATTTGAAAAAATATGATTACCAGTGTGCATGAAATTACCAGATTACTCAGTGCCCTGTTACAGTGTTTACTTCCTTTTTATTCACATATTCATATATTTAAAAAAAAAAAATTTTTTTGATTTTTTTTTTTTTAACCACAGGTTTACAATAAAAAGTGTGTATGTCAAAACTGCACATTAGTCACACAGAAATAAATGACCGTTAGGTTTCACAAAAGAAAGAGGACACACTTCAGTTTTTGTTTCTGTTTATTTGGTAACGTTAGTTACAGGACATATTTACATCACATTTAGAAAGAATGATAATTTCTACAAATATATGCCACCAAAAATACGACCCGAGGAGCTTTAGCACTCTCTTGACTCCCAGTAGGCTACAGATATTTTCAGTCAGAGAAAGAGGAAGCTCCCGGAAAAAAAGTTGTTTTATTTTATGATAGTCCGGTATAAAGAGACGAGACGTAGGCTACTGGCAGATAAAATAAAAATATGATTGTTATAGCCTTTATTATTGGTCTGATTTCTTCAAGCGTTCACCATGTTTTTTTTTACTATGCGTATCTTCAAGCGCTTACTATGGTAATGGTTAGCGCGCATAGTCTTTTGCATCGCGTATAAATATTTCTACCTTATACAGTGATCAGAATCCACATCGGATCACAAACAGAAGGCATTCAAACATGAAAGTGAGTTAAATTATTTTAAAAGTTTTTAATGATGACAGAATCATCCGGCGCTGTCGTCTCCAGACTCAGGTAAATCCCGCCTCTGTTCGTAACCACTCCTCTAGCCCGAGCTGGCCTGCTTTGGCCCAAGGTATTCGACGGACCAGAAATCCTGGCCGTTGGCCCCGAGTAAGCCCCGATCAAGCCCCGGAAGAGACAGTGGAAAGGCGACTGGCCCTGGCACGCACTAGCACGGCCCGGCCCTGGCCCGACAGTGGAAGCGCGGCTATTGATCTCTGTGCTATAGTATTGAGGAGGGTGGAGGTTTGCACAATTTTCATGCAAATATCATATTTAAAAAAGGCTCTAAACCTAGGCTTTGTTTTACTTATCCAAAATACAGTTACTTATTTATTTTGATTATGGGATGAAAAATGATTTGAACATTTCTTGGAAGTTTTCATGTGATTCACACTAACATGGAGATGAGAGAAGTGTAGTCTTGAACATGAATATAGACATAAATCATTGATGTGATTGCAGTAGTGTTGTTTTATTGAACCTGATGTTCCACCTGTGTGTGTGTGAGAGAGAGGTGAATGGTGTGTCAGTGGATGTTTTTGGATGTGAGGTTCACACTGTAATCAGGGACTGGAGAATACTGAGCACAAGATGTGCTTTTACTCCTTTCAGCGCATGCCTTCATCTCCCCGTGTGCAGTGTAGGAAGGTAATTAGCAGTTCACATTAATTTTTCATAACTCTTTTCTTAGATGCCAGCCATGATGCCACCAATGATACCAGGAATGATGATGCCTCCCCGGATGCCAGCTGCATCAATCCAGCCTACAGGACCGGTAAACTAGCCTGTATATCACACTATTCCATCAGTGCTGGTTAAATATAGACCCTCACATGCTGTCAGCAGTGTCTGAATAACCCTAATGAACACACTGCAAAGTGGCAAAATCTACCAATTTAGAATCAACACCATTTTTTATAGCACTTATCCACGTGTTATGAGTGATAGTAGCAGAAAAAGATCAGCTTGATCTAATTTAGTTCAGTGTATGATATGCCTCTCCTTCTCTACAGCACACTTTGTGACTGTTGGGGGTGTAATGGTTCAAGTTACTCGTGGTTTGGTTTGTATTACGGTTTTAGGGTTGTGGTTTCTGTATGATTCTGTATGTGCTGTGTTCAGGAAAAAAGGACTACTGTCAAAAAAATCTAAATAAAAAAAAACTGTTTACATTCATTTAAGACACAAACTACTATGTTTGCTAGGATACTCACCAAGACGGTCATGTTGACATCAGTTTTGTGTGGATTTTTCTGTTCAAGCGAAAGCAGACTTGAAAGCGAACTCAATTTAGTATTCACACGCTGTGTGAAGGCCCTTTCACACTCAAAGCGAATCACTGTCGTTTCACACAAACGTTTCTCTCAGTTTATGTACAGAACTCAGAACGAGGTAGTATACAGGATATACATAATATGATTAACAGCTTTTGAGCGAATGAGCTCTCTGAATCATAACAGACATGCACGGAAGAAAACACCGCTCTTTACACCGTTTCAAGCTCTTCAGATCGCATAATTCAGTGAATAATCAATAGAAACGGATAGCTTTTTCAGTATTCAGCTGCATTCAGAAAGAGTGAAAAACAACATAACTGTCTTTGATCCCAAAGTGACATTTTAGAATATGACCTCTATCAAGTGATCATTAGGAACCAAACGTACTGTAACTTTAATAACTCAGTCCAAAAGAGCATTCCTTATGTTGTTTACATGCATGCACTCATGTTCTTCAGTCCAAATGAGTCTAATATGATTTTAAATTATAATATATAGTTTATATTATTACCCTAAATTTGTACCCAATCTGATCCAAATATTTGTGCATTATATCTATATTAACAGAATCTCAGTGGCAGCTGCTACATTCAGAAGCAGAGAAAGCCACAGCCAGAATGTCATCAGATCTAAATACTAGCATAATAGTTGTTTTTGCCCTAATGACATATCTAAAAATATGTCTGAAAAAAAGTAAAAGCAAGTATTTAGCAAAATACATTTCTTATCACAGTTGAAAATGCTTGTGCTGCTTAATATTTTTGTGGAAACCGTAATACGTTTTTTCAGTCTTTACTGTCATCTGATAAATTTAATCTTTGCTAAATAAAAGTATTAATTTCTTTATTTAAAAAAAAAAATCTTTATTTACTGACCCCAGATAGATTTGACCCATAGTGTATTTAAATATAAGCACCAGGTCAGTACCGTTTTAAAATCTGTCTAGCTCAGATGATCCTTCTGAATAATCTTAGTGTTTGAACGGCACATTTGATTTCTTTCATCAATGTAATCCAGCTTTGCAAGGAGACTTTCTGATGTCTGTGAGGCAATTATAAACTGTTGAGCTATACTAAAATCTGACTGTTTTCAGACAAAAAATTACCAGACATTATCAAAATGACTAACATCCTTTTAAGGAAATGTATTTTTACATTACATACAGTACATAAGTACCTACATATTAGCTGTGACCAGTTCTTAATTTATATGGAGAGAAATACGTGGAAAGCGAATTCATATCTGACCAATAACATGAAACAGCCCAGTTCAATTAGAGTGGCTTAATTAATTTGCTTTTCAAAGCATTACTTCACTAGTGAATATGGATGAAAGGACACCATGGCAGTTTCAGTTCAGTGTATATATGAGATCAAACTAACCATACATGTGCAGTTCTTTATTTTGAACACACCTCCTCAGTCAGTGGTGATTAAGATCTGCTTTCATGTAATCAGCTATATTAAGCATCAAACAGTCTGTCGTTAGTTAACCATATTAAATATTGATAGCATCAGTAATAATCAGCGCCAGGCTTTGAGCTGTAGATGAAGACGTCTGATCAGATGCAGAATCCAGCTGACGCTCCAGGAGCTGTCAGTCAAACTGCCCTGTCAGTCAGATAGCATTTTCCTTTCCTGCAATTTGGGTTAAGGACACTGCTAATAAAGTTAGCTCTGATATCTTTAGATCTGCTCATGGACTAATTTAATTCCAACAATTAATGACAGAGCTTTCATAGATTATATGAAGTTTCAAGTAATTTAAAATGTCACACACAAATCAGCATGTTTATTCTATTGGCTTTTTTTTGTGTTTAATGAAACCCTCTTTCCTTTGTCCATCTCAGCCTGGTGTGAGTCCAGTTGAGCCTGCAGGTAAGAGATAAATGGTTTTTGGTCATAATCATATTGTTGATTATGATTTCTAAATGTAATCAGTGTTTTTGATCTATTTCAGCACCAGCTGCTCCTGGAACAACAGTAAGAACAAGCAACCAAACACATTGTTAATATTGTATAATTATTATTGGGATTTAAATTCATAGAATTTATTTTCCTGTCTCAATAATTCACAAACCATAAACAATGCTATTATTGAAGACAAAAAAAAAGAACTTTTAACATGGAAATATTATTTATTTCCTCCTAGAGCACCACATCAACTGAGTCTTCACCTGATGAACAGACGAAAAAGGCAAGACACAACAACCAGTTTTTAATCGGTCAAAAATGACACTTGCCTGAAATTAAAATACAGTTAAAAAATGTTAAAAAAATGTTGCATATAAAAAGTATAAAACCACTTTATGGAATGGATTGAGTAACTCGTAAAGCACACCAGTTTGATTCATGGCTCATTTATGACATCAGTCTAGTAACTGGATCAGTCAATTCATCAAGTACTTCTGATTGATTGATTCATTCACAACTTGGTCATCTCTCGTAAATTCTCCAAGAAGAGCCAGGGATCCGTTTACTGTCACACAAAGCCATTATATGGTTTCAGAAGACTGTCATATATATGGGCAACTTTTATAATACTTAAAAGCATTTGCTTCTTTTTTGGTTCTTGAAAGAGCAATGGTCATACATGGTTTTGTACAACTAAACTAATGACTGCAGGATATAGCTGATGAAACGACTAGTGACTAATGATGTAATGAGTATTCATCATGTCTCCTGCAGAAGTCGGTATGGACCGAGCACAAATCACTGGATGGAAAAACATATTACTACAACACAGAGACTAAACAATCCACCTGGGAGAAACCAGATGAACTCAAATCACCTGCAGAGGTAAAAACAGGTCAACACATCTTTCTCGCTTACACAGTCATATTTCATCTGCCAATTACTGCTCATTTAGGATGTTATGTTCTTAAAGGCAACCTATTATGCACAATTAACTTTTACATTAGATTTGAACATAAATGTTTGTTGGCAGTGTGTGTAAACAACCACCCTATAATGATAAAAATCCACCTAGTGCATTTTTTTAATCCCCATTAATCATAAGCAGTGTCTCAGAACAAGCCGTTCTCAGGCCCTTGTTTCGACTTCTGAGCAGCTGTAGACAAGACTGTCTCCTAAGTGATTGAGGTGTTTTGTTGTTGGATTTTAGAATGAACATAGCAGTCTTCATTTACTCCCGTTATTACTCGAGGATGGATCTGTACCATCTCTTCGTTATCCAGCTTACAGTCTCCGGAGCGATAGTCCTAACGTTACTGATCACGGCAGAAATAAAATTGAGAGCACACACTTTATGACAGCTCAAGTTGTTTTACGGTTAGAAAGTTTACCAGTTTATTAAGCACCCACTGAAAAGGTGTGTATATATTTGTGTACTGTTAGGTGTAACAAGTGTTTTGTGTACTTCGCTGTGTATGTTGATGATAATGAAAGGGAGAGAGAGAGAGAGTTTATGGATAAGACTTTAATGCGCACTTCTTATACGGTGTTTATTCAGCTCTTACAGTGGTTGTCTGGAGTAAAACTGATGCTTCATCTTTTGTGTGATGTACAATGAACTTCATTAAACTCATCAGTATATTTTTGGCCATCATTCGGACAGGGTCCGCTACAGCAGGCTTGTATAGTGGATAAAAGCAGATGACAAATACGTTATAACTGTAATTAAACAGCTCATTTGCATTTAAAGGGATGCACACTAAAACGGGATGTTTTTCTGAGCCCCAAAAAGTGACAAATTTAAACATGCTGTAAAAATGATCTGTTGGGTATTTTGAGCTCACATACACACTCTGGGACATCAGAGACTTATTTTACATTTTGTGAAAAGGGGCATAATAGGTGCCCTTTAAGGCATATTCTGCTTTTGAGAATCTAATGCCCCCCATAGTTAACATAGTAATAATGTGAAACGAATCCACCAAGTGCTTAACAGATTTTCTGACAGGGGAGAGATGACTTATCAATTATTATTTTTTTAATAATAAAAACTGGACCACTGTTGCAGAAATCCATGCGAATATGCACACAATTTGTAGTATAGACCAAACAAATTTTACACAAAAAACGGATCTTTTTTTTTGTAATGTCAGGATTTTTATATATTAAAAAAAATAATAATCATAAAATATAGCTGCAAGCAGCACTAGCGGGGCCAAGCGCAAGCAGATGACAGGACATGCCAACAGGGCTGAATGTGTCAGACCAACTGGAGCAAGGAGCAATTAAAGACATTTGAAGAGGATTTTAGGCAAAATGGCTGAAAAATCATATAAAAAGTAATTAAAAATATGATTTAATGGATTATCACTTTCGAACAATTGGTGGCGCAGTTACAAAATCAATGTGATGTGGTCAGAGGGAAGTGACAATGACATATACAAAGTTTGGTGTCAATACGTCAAGGCATTGCATATATAAAGGCTGAATAGTCATTTTGGCATCATGCCTCAACTTTGCTGCTGCGGTATACGAAAACGGTTTCATCTATCAACACGAAATCCATAACTTTTAGTTGTTACAGTCTGGAGATGATACGATTCGATTTTGGTGAAAATTGGACAAACTGTCTTGGAGGAGTTGGAAAAAGTAGGTATTCAAGATGGGGGACAGGAAGTTCAAGAAAATCAAGATGGGGGACAGGAAGTTCGGCCAAATACGGCAAACTTGCTATCTATGTTCTCGTCATAACACAAAGAATCTATTAAGACCAGTGTCATTACAATAGGCAGATTTAGTTAAAAGTTATTGACATTTTATTAGCCCTCAGGGCATGGTGCTAATGGCACATACTGAGTTTCGTAATGTTACAGCAATGCATTTAAGTATAGCATTTGCTCGTATTGAACTGTATAGAAGTCAAAAGCAATTTCATGTTTTGTTCTATTATAGTGCCACCAAGAGGCTCAATCCCACTATTTTTTGTATGTGTCCTCAGAGTGAGCCCATACATCTGTGTGTCAGTTTTGGTGAAAATATCTCAATTCGCTTCGGAGTTATAGACATTTATACGAAGAAACACATAAAAAATGACTGACACCTGACTTTGATTGGATTTTACAACCCGTTACTATCAATATTTTGACATTAGACCTATGTTTCCAAACCTCTGACGGTGGTTTCATCTCGATCGGTCTAACGGTTTAGAAGACATTGGCAAATGTTTTTAAGCGCTAAATCACAACGCTACACAAACCGTAAGGCGAAACCTAGCATGGGTGGTATTGTTGGACTCGGCAAGGATTCGGGAAACCAAGGTGACTCCCGTGAAAATCAGTTGACCACAACCAGAGTTATAAGCATTTGAACGTTTAATTTTACCAGTAGGTGGCGGTGTTCTGGCGCTGGTCGAAACTTCTCAGGCTCCTTCAGGGCATCGTACTGATGACCCATACCGAGTTTCATTACGATACGTTCATGCGTTCAGAAAATACAGCATTTTAGTGCAAAATTCAAAATGGCCGACGCCTAAAATAGTCGATATGGAAAAATGGTATATCAGTCGACTCGGCATGATGCCCTGAATCTAATGAGACCCCTTTTATGATTTTTGGACCAACCGTTCAGAAGTTAAAAGCAAAAAATAGCCATTTTTCATATCTGCGGACCAGTAGGTGGCGCTGCGCCGAAAGTTATTTGGCATAAATATGAGTGAAAATTTGGACAGGTGGTGGCGCTAGAGGGATTGGTTTAGAGATGCCAAGATTTGCTATGGTGACAGTTTGGACTGTCCTCTATCAGTGTGCCAAATTTCATAACTTTGCCCATAAGCGGTTACCGTATATGGAGTTGGTCCTTACTGCAGAACACGAAATTCAGGGGGAGGAGTTGGATCCAGATCCAACTTCTCCCACCTTACATATACCTAAAACTACCCATCTCCACCCCCTGGTCCCTAAACCCACCCCTAAACCTACCCATCTCCACCCCTTAGATCTGGATCCAACTCCGCCCCCTGGATCTCGTGTACTGCAATGAGGTGCTACTGGTTCTATGGGCTGCCATAGACACCCAGTCTGAAAAAGGAAGAATAATTTTGAGAGCGCCAACAGATACAATAGGTGCCTACGCACATTGGCCCTCATTTATCATTCTTGCGTAGAAACGGGCGTATATGTTGGCGTAAGATTATGCTTACACTCCTCTCACCGCCTGATTTATGAAGCTGTGCGTACCTTTAAAATCCAGGTGTACGCAATACCTGACCTTGATAAATGCCGCGGCTCAAAACGATCGTCATTAGAATAACACGCCCCTATATATTCAAGTCTCCGCTTCCCCCACGCCCTCATTTTACGCCATGGACACACGGAAGACGGCAAAGAAGAGAAACTTCTCCGACGTGGAGCCGAAATGACCTATCACAATGCATTTTTTTACAGCACGTGTTTTTAAACAATAAGCATTTAATTTCGAATCACGTCACTTGTATTGGGGTGTACAATAGTGATGATGATGTGATGTGGAGATTCATTCACATTAATAATTGCATGACAATTTGTAATATTCTTATTATTATGATTTTTATTATTAATGACGCTAATTGTTATTTAGAAGAAGAATGTCAGTCTGAATTATTTTTTGGTCATTGAAAGCCTTTCATTACTGAACCAGTCCATGCACACCTGCCGGGCCTAACCCTGAAACGTTAGTTAAAGCGCATAGGCTCGCAACTGAAGGAATACATATGCCTACAAGTCAAATGCTTTGGTAAAGTCACACAAATTAAACATTGAAGTCCATGTTGCACAAAAATAAACACTGAAGTTTATAATTACTATGTTGTTGTTTTTTTTACAGTGGGTCATAAATATCATATCTTTTAGTTTGTCAGTGCGTTTTGTGGTTTTAGGAATTGTTTTACTGGGCATTTCTGCACTAACTCAAAACGTGCGTACACCACCTCCTGAACTGGCGTAGGATTTGAGCGTGCCGTACGCCAACTTCCATATTGATAAATCTATATATAATAAAAAAGTTGAATAAAACAACTATAAAATTAAAATATAAATTCAACATAAAAAAAATAATTCAAAATATTACTGAACATAGGTTCATATTTTTAGAACATTATTATAGGCAAAAAACCCCACTATATTTGTAAGCTCTGTGAGTTTGTATCTGCCCATTTTATGGCAAATCAATTAATTTGTCATGTTTGCAACACTGGCATTTTGGATGTGATTTGTGACATTATGGTTTGCTCACGTGTTCATTTGTCCATGTCATTGTGAGTGTGTATACATACATTATATATATATATATATATAATGTCATTGATTTTTGGGGCCCATTGGCATTATGCTTTTTTCTGCATTTTCTCCCTCTTCCTCCATCTTATTCTGCTGTGATGGGAAGTTCTGATGTCAGGGACTTCCTGTATTTCACATGTGTTTAACTTGCTGCATGAAGCATGTTGAGATGGTTTCCTCTTCTAAGCATGTTTGGTTCATCTGCTTCACTGACTGTATGCATTTGCATGGGGTGTTTTTTTGCGAGCCAAATATAATGTTGAATCTCACCAAAAAGGTCTAGAAATGTCATATTTTTAACCTCAAAAATCAAATAGAAACAAAAACGTAATATTAATAGTGAATCATGTTTTTAGCACAGCAAAGTTTTTGTGTTGTATTTTCATGACAATATAGATTGTTTCCTTCATTTTCATTACTGTAAATTGAAAAAAAGTAGTGCTCAAAGTGCTTTACAAAATCTTGGCATTGTGCTCACTTGTCATGAAAAGGTTAAGATATTAGAAATGTTAATGGTATTAAATGTAGGCTTCCTCCTATGAAAGCTTGTTTCCGCCACAGAATAAAAAATGAAAAAGGTAATTGCGACTTTTTATCTCACAATTCTGACTTTTTATCTAACAATTGCGAGTTTACTAATAAAAAGTCGCAATTATCTGTAAAAATGTTTTATTCTGTGGCGGTAACAAGCTTCCATATCCTCCGCTTTATGCGAAATACAAAATGTAATTATCATTATTATTATGAAATATGACTGGGATGACGTGTTTTCTTGAGATTCACCATATCATTGCATTTAGTTTCCACCATGCACCATGCCTGCTTGAGCTTAACTTGCTGTACGTCCTGGATTTGAGCGTGCCGTACGCCTACGTCCATATTGATAAATCTCAAAGTCCCCGTGGTTTTGGGTGTACGCTGGAAATTTGGTGTATGCACTTTTGATAAATGAGGGCCATTCTGTGCTTGGCCCCTAAATATACATTAAACTAGGTGGAAATACAAAGCTCAATTTTTATATATAAAAAAGCTTATTTGCAGGAATATCCTAATTTGTGATAAATACGTTTGTATTTATGTTTCAATGTAAATTGAAACAAACTCAAAAGAGATTTGTGTTTTGCAGCAAATGTTGTCCAAGTGCCCATGGAAAGAATACAAGTCAGACACCGGAAAGCCCTATTACTATAACTCACAGACCAAAGAGTCTCGCTGGACTAAACCTAAAGAACTGGAGGACCTGGAGGGTCAGTACACAAAACACAAATCCAGAAATCTTACATGAGAAAATGGTTTAACTTTTTTTTCCTCTTTCTTTTTCTTCAGCGATGATAAAGGCGGAGGAAAATGGGTGAGCATCAGCTTTATTTACTAAGACCATAAAGGGATAGATAACCCAAAAATGAAAATGCTATCATTTACTCAGCCTCATGTTGTTCCAAACCTATAGGTCTTTTGTTTATTTTCCAAATACAAATGAAGATATTTTTAACATTAACCCATCATTTTTGTCCATCCATTGAAAATTGCTTTCACCAAAATCTTAGTGAAATTTAAGTTTATAATGAAACTTAATTTAAACACGGTTGTCAATCCAGAAACTTTGCAATGTGTAGTTAGCAGCATGAAAAATCTCTATTATATACAGAAATCGAGCAAAGATTGCTGCCATTATAATTGAAGTTGATGATTATAATGTGAGGTAAACAAAGCTGCACTCTTGCGAAATTCCCGTTATAATCAGTAAAGCTGGCATTATGTTTATACTTTGTTTATAATGACATGATTTGCGAGCGTGCAGAACTCACACTAAACAAACTCAGCGGTGTTGAGCAGATTCTGACTAACTTAAACATCTCTGATTGGTCATTGCGTTCACACGCTCAACAGATATGTCTGTGATTGGCTACAAAGCTCAACGCTGCAAAAACACATGTAAATAGAAACCTTTGACGCTCTTCCCAGAGATGCACAAACACTCAAGGGAGCGTTTTAAAGCAGCCGGCTATCAGCGGGTACCGGTACTGCAGAACGGCAGGTATCGTCACAATAAATGAACGAATACATCTTTGGTGGGACAGAATCATTTTTAATGCAAATTAATTTCAACATAGCAAATATATAGGGTTTGGAAGGGTAAGGTAGTGTCACTGTAATTTGAAATGTAAAATGTGAATTCCATAAAGTAGACTTTTCATACATATTTTATTTAATTCAAACATGATCCAATTATAATGATCTCTACCTGTGTCTGTTAAAGGACGGCTGATGTTTTGGCTCCTGGCACCACCCCTGTTCTTCCATCTCAGATCGAGCCTCCTGTTACTGTGGCGGCAGTTGCTGAGACAGAGGTTACCATGGCGACGGGCACCTCAGAGGAACCACCGTCTCACGTGCCCGCTCAGGTTGCCGAGGTCAGCAGTGATGTCGTTGTTAACTCCACTGAGGAAACGCCCAGCGTAGAGACACAACCCAGGTAATGAACTTATACACTAGTCTAGTCAAGTCAGTCATCTTCATTTATTTAGCGCTTTTAAGAATGTAGATTTCAAAGCAGCTTTACAGAGGTAAACATATAATTTAAGGTAACAGAGATTGTTTTGGCTTAATAGTGTTTCTTGAATAATGTTATTTTCCAGCTAAAGTTAGTTTTAATTGATTCACTTCCATTGAAATGATCATTTGTTATTAAATTAGGGGCCGCTAAGATGACGCCGTTCTCTCTAAACAGACTTTAAACGTGGACCTGTGATTAACGCTGATGGCGTTAACATGCGCATTTAGAATAGATTCTATAGTTATGTGCGTTTGAATATATGTGCGCAGGTTTGTAATTCCCTACAAATCATGCCTAAACAAACTACTTGTCTTGCCTATAAATTTTGATACAGAATTTTATTTTATCACTTCGGGGGAGGTACGTGAACCGAATTTTTCCTACCAGTCAAAAGTTTGAAATAATTCAAATATTTTAATGTTTTTGAAAGAAGTCACCAAGGCTGCATTTATTTAATCAAAAATAGACTAAAACGGTTATATTGTGAAAAATTATTACAATTCAAATAACTGTTTTCTGTTTGAATATATTTTAAAATGTGATTTATTCTTGTGATGGCTTAGTTGAATTTTCAGTAATGACTCCAGTTTTCAGTGTCACATGATCTTTCAGAAATCATTCTTATATATTTTTAATTATTTTAAATTGTAATAATATTTCACAATATAATCATAATTGTGCCTATTTGTACTTTCTTAATATCTCTGGCATTCATTTTTTCATTGATTAACACTACTATTCAAAAGTTTGGGGTCAGTAATATATTTCTTTCTTTTTAAATTAATACTTTAATTCAATAATTTTATTCAACAAGGATGCGTTAAGGGATAGTTCACCCAAAAATTAAAATTCTGTCATCATTTACTCACCCCCATGTCGTTCAAAACCCCCATAAGACTTCAGAACACAAATGAAGATCTCTTAATTGAATCTGAGAGATTTCTGTCCCTCCATTGACAGCTACGCAACTACCACTTTGACACTTCAAAAAGTTCATAAAGAGATTGTAAAACTAATCACTGTTCATCACTAACATTTCATTAATTTATAGTCTAACATGATTCACTTTTCTCGATCCAGTCATATCCTGATGATTGCTCTACATAGTTTCCTGTTGAAAATTGATTCAGTTTATGAAATTAAGCGTTGGAATTGGTTTGTGCCACAATGCTCATTTTTCTTCAAAAGGTGACTTTAGTTTTGTATTTTTTTTTGTTTGTTTTTTGCAGTAATGATGTTTCTAAGGAGGAGAGACCTGAGCTGGTGAAGAAAGTTTACAAGTGGAACACAAAAGAGGAGGCAAAGCAGGCCTTTAAAGAACTGTTGAAAGAAAAGGTACTTTTTTTGCTCTCTCTCCCCCCTGCAGTGAGGAGGGAGGTGTTGATATTCCGACTGGGTGTTTCTAAATTTAGTGTGTTTTAATTTGGCACACAAAGTGCTCCTGTGAGAGCCACGGCTGTTTAATTGCTATGAGTGTGATTAGACTGGAGTGAGTGAAACAGAAGACGGTGGAATCGCACGCTTCACAGACCCCCGACAGCCTTTCAGAGAGACACACTCATAATCAATCAGGAAATTGTGTGATGTCAACATGGAGATCTACTTCTCCAAACCTTATTACTCTGCTTTTCTTTTCTTTTCCACCTTTCTGCTAATTTGATGCCCCTCTATGTGGATTCCCATTTATGCCTCTCAACAATCACAAGAGATATCAATTTAATTATCTATTCAGGTCAAATAAAAATCTCTTCTACCTGATGGAAAATGTCTCATTAATTGTAATTTAGCAAATCTAAACAAATTCCCCCTTGGAAGTTTACAATAAAGCATTTGTTATATTTAAAAAGCTTTTCTCTTATTATACCATTTTGAGTTTCCCAAATTTTTCCCAAGCATGTCATGCATCATTGAGTAACCTTATATCATTTTAAGTCTGGTTTTAAGTAACTTTCCATCTTTCTCTGTAACTAGGGTGTTTCCTCAAATGCATCATGGGAGCAGGCAATGAAACTGATAATTAACGACCCTCGTTACAGGTATCCATAAACTGCATAGCGTTATTGTCATTTGATAGCGTTTATATCCTGAGCACTCCACTGAAACTCACATCTCTTTCCGTGTGTGTGTGTGCGTGCGCATGCAGTGCTCTGCCCAAGCTGAGTGAAAAGAAACAGGCGTTCAATGCTTATAAAGTCCAGACAGAGAAAGAGGAAAAGGAAGAGGCCAGAATCAAATACAAGGAGTCTAAAGAGACTTTCCAGCGCTTTCTGGAGAACCATGAGAAGATGACTTCAACCACACGATACAAGTGAGTGTTTTCAGCTCTTTTGACGATGCAACGTTAAACAATTCCCACATACAAACAAAAATGTAATAAAAATAATCATTTTAATAAAAAAAAATTTATACCTTATATTTTAGGGTTAAGGAGGTTTGAACAAACAGCTTAGCAATTGCATAGCAACACTTACAAAAATACCAAGAAACCTTAACAATATTGGCACTGGCACCCACCCGCATCACCGCAGCTTCATAGTGGAGAGTTTTACATGCACAAGCAGCACTCTTTTTTAATCTAGTATTACTATAAACAGGGTTACTGATTTTTCAGCTCTGTGTTTGTTCTCTTTATCTATCATTGATTCAGAGCAGTTGAAATGTACTCCCTCACTTAGGTGATTAAAATCACATTAGTGTTGTCATGGTGACATGTTGGAAGATTGTGGTGATGTCACGGAGTTAAATGATGTTATTGGTTTAAATCTCACTTGTAATCAGGCTTTAAATAGCAGTGTTGTTTTTCGTGAGTTCCTGTCTGCACTGTGTCATAAGGTCTCATGGATACTCTCCATTATTAATTAGGAGTTATATGATGTTAAAATGCTGTAATGTCACTGCCCCCTACTGACTAACATTTGAACTGCAGCAATGTTTGTACTTGCACACAGATGAAATTGTTGTTTATAAAAAAAAAGTGTCTTGCTTTAAGCAGAGAGTTGTTTGTGAGTAAATGTGTGTCTTTGTGCAGGAAAGCGGAGCAGATGTTTGCCGATCAGGAAGTGTGGTCGTGTGTTCCTGAGAGAGACAGGCTGGAGATCTATGAAGATGTGCTCTTCTATCTGGCTAAGAAAGAGAAGGTTTGATTGGCGGAATCTGGTTACCACTGCTCTCGTACATATTTACACTAATAATCGAATTACCTACCAATTCTTTTTTTCCCGTCTATTTAACAATTTAAATGTTGATATTGTTTTCAGTTGGATGCGTTTAAACATGCAAACTTCAATTATAAAGCAATAAACCTGATATGGCTGATAAAATACAAAAACCTGATAAATATTTTTCTCTTCATATTGGCCACAATGAATGGCACCCTTTTATGAAATGCTTTTTGCAACCTCCTTTTGCCAAGATAAACACTCTTCTCCTATAATGCCTGATGAGTTTGGAGAACACCTGACAAGAAATCAGAGATCATTCCTCTACACGGAATCTCTCCAGATCCTTCAGATTCCCAGATCCATGTTGGTGGTGCTTCTCTTCAGTTCAGCCCACTCATTATCTAAAGGGTTCAGTTCTGGGGACTGGGGCCCTCTTGGCAGAAGCTTCATTTTGTGCCCAGTGACCCATTTTTGTGTTGATTTTTATGTTTGTTTTGGATCATTGTCCCGATGGATGATCCAACCACTGCCCATTATACAATTTCTAGCAGACACTGTCAGGTTTTGATTTTTCTATCTGTTGGTATTTGCTAGAATCCACGTGTATCTGAACAAGATGTACAGGACCTCTAGCAGAAAAATAGGCCCAGGTCATTAAAGATCCAGCAGTATATTTAACCGTAGGCATGGGGTACTTTTCATCCCTGTGTGGATCAACACATTTCATATTTTACCCATAAGAATTTCTAGGGGTGCCAATAATTGTGGCCAACGTGTATTAGAGAAAAACATTCATTAATGTGATTTACCTTCTTTTTTTGTGTGAATTTTTTTTATTTAGTCACATCTGTATTGTGTATCTGTATACTTTTTCTTCTTAAATAATAAAATATTTATTGCATAAAATTAAGTAAAAATATTGCCCTCCTAATGCAATTAAGATCTTGTGTTGTCTGCAGCCTAATGTTATTTGATCGTGACTCAATGCTTTGTTTCAGGAACAAGCCAAGCAGCTCAGGAAGAGGAACTGGGAGGCGCTGAAGAACATTTTGGACAATATGGCCAATGTGACATACAGAACAACATGGTCTGAGGCACAGCAGTACCTGCTGGACAACCCCACTTTTGCTGAAGACGAGGAGCTACAGAGTATGAACGCGCACACACACACACGCACAGTAACAGCCGCCTCCACATGATGATGCTTTTAACCCGCATAATGCGAGCGAGTGTGTTTGATATAGACAAAGCTTTATCTTCCTCTCTGTGTGTTAGACATGGACAAGGAGGATGCGTTGATCTGCTTTGAGGAACACATTCGTGCTCTTGAGAAAGAGGAAGAGGACGAGAAACAGAAAACTCTTCTGAGAGAAAGGCGCAGACAACGCAAGAACAGAGAGTCTTTCCAGGTGACGCACGCACGCACGCACACACACACACACGCACACGTAACTGTCCTGGTTCGTCCGCTGCGTCACCTGTCCAGGCTTGCTAATATGAAAAGTGCTCTCCTTGATTAATTGGAATTTGATGCTGGAATATCAACAAAGTCTGTGATGACAGATGATCTGTTTGACCGAGTTTAAGGTACAGCGGGTCATTATAACATGAGCGAGACAGAATGCTAAAGTATCACTCAGCTTTATTAACTCTCAGAAACCCACTGGAGTATAAATATTGTTCAAAGCGATTAATTGATAACTTCCGGGTCTGGTTAAGTATGAAAATATATATATGGTTTCAGAATATTACCCCTATTCAGTTTCCTAAAACAAAATATTGAGAATTTCTAAAAAAGATAAATGGATCATTTAGTGGTCATTTAACATGACTATTTGGTTGAATACTTTATGGGTGAGGACCTGATAATACATATCCATAATTGCCTGCCATTATTATTAAAAATATATTTGGGTTACTGCAATTATTTAGCAACATAACTGCATACATAGTCAGAATGTTGCACACATATTAACAGTCACATTTTAAACCATTGATTCACCAGATGTTAAACATCTGAGAAGTTTGAAAATCTGTATATGGAAAAGTATGGAATTTCTTTTTTCTAAATGTGAAGGAACCCTCTAAGACACCATGCCAATTTGTGCACCATGTCTGATACCGTTACTGACTAGTTTGGCTCTAAATTAACTTTATTTTTCCACTTCTTGAATAGTAATGACATACAATTGTAAGCCCCCATTTTACTGGAAAGGCTTTTTTAAAAGTCTAAGTTTCTGCAATTTGAAACCTTGAAAACGTGCAATTTTGAAACAATTTAATCTTTAAAAATATATATGCATAAACATCATTTTGTTTTGTTTTTTATAACCAGTGGATTCTAAAAACTCACTTTTTTAAAGTGGGAGAAATAAAATGTACCATCAGTATTAATCTTTTGTGAAGGACAACATCCTTGGCATGATTGTAAAGTGTGGTATGTGTGTTTTCAGAAATTTCTGGATGAGCTTCACGATCATGGGCAGCTGCACTCCATGTCTGCCTGGATGGAGATGTACCCGACCGTCAGCGCTGATATCCGCTTCAACAACATGCTGGGCCAGCCAGGTCTCTCTCGCTCTCGCTCTCTCTCTCTCTCTCGCGCTCGCTCAAACGCTCAGAGCATGGCAGGCTTTGATGTTGATGAATAATACATGTAAAAGGGTCCTGTCCTCATTTCTAACAGTCTCAATTTCACCAGTACAATCTGTGAACTCCACATGACTGAAACATCAGCACATAAAATGGGCAATATCTTATTTTGAGCCCTCTTAACTAAATAATTGAATGGCGAATACAAATTCCTTTTATATTATGATTGTCTATGATAATTATGATTAAATACATTGCAATTGGATATTGGTGTCATTTATTGTAAAAGTGATAAGCTGCTCAACATTATGCTGTTTGTAAATTTTAGGCTCCACCCCTCTGGACTTATTCAAGTTTTACGTGGAGGATCTGAAAGCTCGTTACCATGACGAGAAGAGAATCATTAAAGACATCCTGAAGGTGAGAGCGAGAGACTGACGATCAGTGTTTATCAGATCTGTGCTGAAGCCCTTGATAAAGTGTGTGTGTGTTTGAGCAGGATAAGGGCTTCCTGGTGGAGATCAACACAGGCTTTGAGGATTTTGGCTCAGTGATCAGCTCTGATAAACGCGCCACCACGCTGGATGCAGGAAACATCAAATTGGCCTTCAACAGTGTAAGCAGAATGCCTTGCTGTACTTTATTCAAATGAACCCTGTTCCAAAATGCAGTGAGATGCCTAACTATATTTAAAGGCAACAAAAAATGGTTTTCATCCAACATGAAGGCAGGTTGGGAGTCCCAAAATGCAGCATTGCATGTATACTTCACAGAAAAGGCAATCCCTAAATGCTGACTGTGTTGCTAGAGTTGAAGTTTCCATGACAGATTGGGCTTTTTTCTTTTTCTTTTTCTTTTTTTTTACAGTGGCTGCAAAAAGATCCTTTGCAGATGCTGGACTGAACTTGCTATTCATTAAGGAATCTTGAAAATGTATCTACATATAAGTTTCTACATAAATAATAAACCGCAAAAACTGTTTTCAACATTGATAAAACAAAGAACCATTGATAATTGAGCACCAAATCAGAATTTTGGAATTATTTCTGAAGGATCATGTGATGCTGACGAATGAAGAAAGTTCAGCTTCGCCATCACAGGAATATATTAAATTTTAAAATCTGTTCAAATAGAAAAGTTTTTTTTCCAAATTGTCATTTACACTATTGCTGTTCTACTGTATTTTTGATTAAATAAATGTAGACTTGGTGAACATAAGACTAAATAAGACTAAAAAAAAATATATTTCAAACATTTGACCTGTAGTATACCTTGTGACTATTAAAGACTACAATGTGTTAAGAACATTGGGAAAGAAAAAAAAATAAAATATATATATATATATATATATATATATATATATATATATATATCAGGGCTGTCAGTTAAACGCGTTATTAACGGCGTTAACGCAAACCCATTTTAACGGCGTCAATTTTTTTTATCGCGAGATTAACGTTCTTTTTGGCCTAGCAAACTTTGTAGTTTTTTTTACATGCTTTTGCAACAGGATGCGGCATGCGTGGCGCTGCGCTATGAAACCCATTCATTTCAATCATGATTTCAATGGCTTAAGTTGCGCCGCACGAGGACGTTTTGTTGCTTTGTCAACCAAAGCGCAAGCGCAGTGGCGCGCACGCCACGGTCAAAGTTCGAAATAGTTCAACTTTTGACGCTGCGCATTCTTCGTCCTGTCTGAAAGTTAAACTACAACACCACACCGGATCTAGCTAGACCGAAAACAACAGGAATGCGCACACACTTGTTTGGGCATGCGATCCGGCCAAGGAGAAGTAGGCTGGGTTAACGTTACGTTTTGAGTGGATGACGAGCGCGAGACGCCGAAATGGATGGCAATAAGATTCTGAATGGAAAGTTTACTTTTAAAAAGTTGCCAAAGGGTTCCATTGACAAGACCTAAGTGATCTGTGTGTTTTGTCGTTGTGAACTGAGCTATCATCGCAGCACGTCCAGTCTGAAATATCACTTGATGGCCACACACACACACACACACACAGCTGACGCGAAATCTCCGCCCCCTCGTCAATATCAGGACCTCGTCAGTATTTCTTTAACCCTTTTATTGATGGACAGCATTACATCGTGTGAGAGATTATTTGCTCCAAGTGAGAATGTTAGTGTGAAATTGAACACAGTATATGCCAAAGTTGTTTTCAATAAAAAAAAAAAACATTTGCACAAAGAAAGCCGATCCACTTTTCCATGTTGATAAGAGCATTAAAATGAGAAAAAAAATAATGGGACAAAAAGAAATCAAGAGATATTTCGAATAAATAAAAAATTTTTTTTAGCTATTATTTGCGATTAATCGCGAGTTAACTATGACATTAATGCGATTAATCGCGATTAAATATTTTAATCGTTTGACAGCACTAATATATATATATATATTTGACTTTAGAGTATGGCTTTTTAGCTTAGCAACATGCTGGCATCAAGCTATATTTTCTAATGTAGTTTGTGTTCGGGGTGAAGGAAAAAATCTATTCATATCTCTACTAACAATTTGAATCGATTTATACATTTCAGAAATTGATATTCTAAACGTCTGTTAATAATGTAA
Source organism: Meda fulgida (assembly GCA_030578275.1). Classification (NCBI taxonomy): domain Eukaryota; kingdom Metazoa; phylum Chordata; class Actinopteri; order Cypriniformes; family Leuciscidae; genus Meda; species Meda fulgida. Next base: position 31,019,691 of record CM060624.1, read on the forward strand.
TGTTGACGGAACAACAAGCTGTGTAGCCCCTGGAAAGTCAGGCTTGCAACAGGGGACAAATGTAGCTTACAACAACAGGTTCTATATTATTATTTTAATGAATAGAAAAAGTTGCAAAACGTTTTTTAAACGGGAACGGTGGTGCGTTGAACACCCTGTTCTGATGGCGCAAGAGTTGCAACTATGGCAGCTGAGAAGGCAATTATTTGTTCTTTTTGAAGAATTTTCGGAGCCTGATGAAATTGGTATTTAAATACGTGTTTAATACTGCAAAATACAATGTTACAATACAATTTTATTTGCATAGCACTTTTAAAAACAACTGGTGTTGACCAAAGTGCTTTACAAAAGCCAAGGAAACAAACAATAAGATAGAAAACATAAAACAGTAAAGCAAAGTAAGGAACAATAAAAATGGAAAACCTATGAACTAAGGTAAAAAAAAAAAAATCAAGATATATTGATAGATAATTGAGAAAAGATACGTTTTCGAGGTGCCTTTAAAAATTGACAAAGTTTGGCCGGTTCTGATGTAAGCCGGTAGGCTATTCCATAACTTAGGGCCGATGACCGCAAAAGCACGATCACCCCTATTTTTAAGTTTAGTTCTAGGAACAGATAGTAGATCAGAGTCCCCCGATCTGAGTGATCTTGACTGTGTGGGTGGATGTAGTAGTTCAGATAGGTAGTCTGGTTCTGCAAAGACTTAAAAACAAATGTTACAGTCACTGCCCTTGCCGTCCAGAATAAAAGAGAACACCCCAATAAAGTTAATGGAATAATTATTGTGATCCAACATTTGCCTTGCATTTCAGGATGAAAAGAAAAAATTTCAGGTGAAGGATAATCCACTTCTTACCTCCGAGACTGTGTTATGATCTATATGCACTGTTTCCTCTCGGATTTTTTCCAGCTGTGGTGGCAGGCCCATATCCCCAGGGGGAGGGGGTGTCACCCATGAGTGATATTCCCATGGGCCACGCCCCCTTACACCAGGTGTTTAAACCTCCCCTAAGTATTATAATATGTAAGTCTCCAATTTAGAGTGGCAAAGCACATCACGTGCACAGAATGATGCACTTGAAGCAACGGCGAAGTCACAACGTGCAGCGCTTCACAATGAAAAGTTCAAAGCAAAGAGAAATACTTTATGCTTTGTGTATTATATCTATGCAACAGTTTGAGCCTTTTCTTTTAACAGTTTTAAATTTCAGTTACAGTGCGCATGAAGAACAATTTATAGTGCTCTCTACTCCAGTGCTGTAATCTAACATACAGCCGGAAGAAAGGAATATGATTTAGAAAGTGCAAAAAACTCCAGCCAGATAGTCATTTTATGCAAACCATAGACCTTTATCTACAAATAAAGTATAATAATGGGAACCTTGATCTTGAAAAGATTGTCATCGTGTTACTGTCGTAACTGAACGCGACGCACTGTTTGAATGCTGAATGGAGAATGACTGAGGAAAGATGAGTTTCTGATTAATGAGGTGATATTCATATGAGTTCATATTAATTGACTTGTGTTTGGTATCTTTTCCTGGTTCTGCTTGTAGTTGCTGGAGAAGGCTGAAGCACGTGAGAGGGAGAGAGAGAAAGAGGAGGCCAGGAAGATGAAGAGGAAGGAGGCGGCGTTTAAGAGCATGCTTAAACAGGCCACGCCCCCTCTAGAGCCTGAGGCCACATGGGAGGGAGTATGTCATGCTATTACACTAATTATCAACAATTATATAGCTTATCTATTAGAAGTAGAATCTATCAGAACTGACTGCTTATGATGTATTAGTCTTCGTCTACTGATCTGGTGTGAATGTGTGTTCATGCTTGCTCAGGTACGAGAGCGTTTCCTAAAAGAGCCTGCGTTTGAGGACATCACTCTGGAGTCTGAGAGGAAGAGGATATTCAAAGACTTCATGCATGTACTAGAGGTATAATATAATTATGACTGTTTTTTAAGTCACCTTCATTTATATAGCGCTTTTAACAATATAGATTGTTTCAAAGCAGCTTTACAGTGATAATAGAAAATTAAAGTAACAGAGATTGTTTTGGCTTTACAGCAGCTCTAGAATAAAGTTATTGTCCAGCTAAAGTTAGTTTTGATTGATTCACATCCGTCGCAACGATCATTAGTTATTAACTTAGGGGCAGCTAACACGATACTGTTCTAACAGAAAACCCTTAATGCGATCTGGCCGCTCATTTGCACAAAACAGTGCCTGGTGGCTCAAGAACGCAAACCATGAAATAGGTTCGAAGGTACAAGCCTTGAAAAATGTATAATACAGAATTTTTTATCGCTTCTAGTATTAACGGAATTACCCCAACAACGTTTTAACTGTACAGAGGTAAAGCGAAGGAGGCCTTCACAGGGGAGAGACTAGTTGACACTTCAGGACTGCATTGTCTTTGCGTCCAGGTGCAGGTCCTTCATCAGATCCGGATACGGTCTGGATCCGGTGGACTGCGGTAAACCTCTGGATAAACAGAGAGACTAATATTAGCGTAGACGCCATTCTTCTTATGATGTAATGAGTACATCATGATTTATGGGAAGTGTTCCTGGTTCCGGCTGACCTAATCTATGCAGCCTAACATTGAATTATAGAAGTCTATTATGTGTTATGTGTATGCTAGGTCAAAGATATGTGTTTTTAGTCTAGATTTAAACTGACAGAGTGTCTGCATCCCGGACAATGTTAGGAAGACTGTTCCAAAGTTTTGGTGCTAAATAGGAAAAGGATCTACCGCCAGCAGTCGATTTTGATGTTCGATTTAGATTATCAACTGGCCGGAAATTTGAGATCGTGAAGGTCTATAATGCGTTAAGAGCTCGCTCAATTACTGGAGCTAAACCATTGAGTGCTTTGTAAGTAATGAGCAATATTTTAAAATGTATACGATGTCTAATAGGAAGCCAATGTAGTGTTGACAGAACCGGGCTAATATGGTCATACTTCCTGGTTCTGGTAAGAACTCGAGCTACTGCGTTTTGGACCAGTTGTAGTTTGTTTATTAAGGGCGTGCGGGGCAACCACCTATAATTGCTTTACAATAATCTAGCCTTGATGTCTTGATTTTTTTTCAATGCTGTGCCCATCCATGGCCGTAAGGTTACTGCGCTGTAAGCAGGTGCACAGCTGAGCGAGTTCCTCAAGCACTTCTGCTAGCACAGTGATTGCAAATTTGTACTTGGTGTCGGTCAGTTTTCTATGACAGTATTTCGCAATGGGGTCAGAGTCAGCTTTTTTGGCGCACTATCCGGTCAACGCGCTGAAATTTCGCAAAAAAGCGTGCACAGCTTGGTAGCGTGACAGCCAACGCACTTCATTCAAAGGCCTAAAAGACAGCAAATCCACTTCCAAAACCTCTGCCATCTCTGTGAATTTGGCTTTCTTCACAGATGATCTGCAAAACATGGAGTATACTGTAGCGTTTCTACCTCTTTCATTATAGGGACATCTTTCCATGCGTCATCAATTCCTAAGTCCTCCCTATGGGCCACGCAGTGTTGCTCAGTCAGGTGCGGTACCTGACGCTTCAGTAAAGCAGCCACTCCTTTATGTCTGCCTAACATGACAGAAGCATCTGAAGTAAACATGACCATTTTGTTCATGTCTAGCGCATGGTCTGCGTAGAACTTGGTAATGGCATCAAGGATGTTTTCTGCAGTGCATCCTGAAAGCTGAATGATTCCAGCAAAAACTGTCTTGTAACTGAAATCAGTTTGCTCCCGAAACTTAATGTAAAGCACAAGCATCTTATGCACTGAGATATCGGTACTTTCATCCACAATTAGTGTGTGGACACGAGCATTTCTAATGCTGCTTATCATCTCAGTCTGCACAACTGAGTTGATACATTCCACAAATTCAAAAGCATAATTTTTGCTTCTCCAACTCTGAGGTAGGTCAACATATTTTGCCATATGATCGTGTATATCCTGAACTGATAATATGGACATGTTGTTGTTAATTGCTAGCATCACATTGTCGATCAATATTTTTATTTGTTCAGGGTCAGATCGTGCTCTCTGAATTCGTCGGGATTCATTAGTTTCGGTGAGAATTTTATCGAATGAGTTCCCATGTCTAAGTCTTAATGCGTCTACATGGACTTTCTGTGTCAGATGACGCTTTAGGTAATCAAGCTTCCACTCGGACCAATGTTTCCCCCTTGTGAACTCTCCTTTCGCTTTTTCCTCCGGGCAGAATTTGCAGATCACGCCACTCCTTTCTTCATATGTAAATATGTCTGAAAGTTTTATCCTACCTGGACCATCTTTTGTGTCAGTTTGGACTATTTCATCTAGCCACTCATGTTTAAACGTTAGGCAGACCTACTTTCTGGTTCTTTTTGACATGGTAGCCTACTGTATAACTGCTGGGGCACGCCAAGAGTAGCCTAGGATACGTATGTAAACATTCTAACGTACATCCGGCTTGGTTGTCACATGTCAGTATTTTAAATGTTTATTACCTAGCCTGCATCGCCTTTGATGCTCAGATGTTTAACCCCTGAAAAAAAAAAAATAGTTTGTGCGGTCTGAAAAATGTGCGCGGTCTGAAAAATGTATTGTGCGGCCACTTCAACTGGCCTGCGCGGCCGCGCGCGCGCAGCTTAGAGGGAACATTGACCCCTACGCCGCTGTTCTGCTCTCCAGAGCAAATACAGAGCGATAACTCTCGATGAATGCTCGATCAACATCAGCCATCTTGAAAACAGACAACCGCCAGCATTTGCCCCTCCCACAAGAAGCAGATTTCGCCTCAGACACGCGTCTATTTCGCTTCAAACTTATGCTTTTTACGCGCGTCCAATTCGCTCTGGTTCAAGCGTCCAACTAGGCGCGATAGACACAAATTTGACGCTCTTCGCGTTTGGTGTGAACGCAGCATTAGACAGGAAGGGCACAGGTAAATATGATATGTGAGGGGTTTTTTTTTCTTATGGGTTAATGTGAGGATTGTTTCAAGTTCACATCAATAAAAAGTCATATTTTTTTGAAGCCTAATAAATTAAATAAAAAAATTATGGCTATAATTCATGTTTAAAATTGTGTGTGTGTGGGGGTCATTTTTATCCACACATCAATGGCGTATTGATCATTATAGGTGTTATCAATCATTTAGTTGTTGTTGCTAGTTTGAGCCCACTCCCCCCACCCCCAAAAAAGGAAAGGGGAATAATATCCCCTTTAAAAGAAAATGGAAAGCCTTTCAACTAATTTGAGTCAAGAATTCACTAATTCATTGATTATGTCTGATTTTTTTTTTACAGCACGAATGTCAGCATCATCACTCAAAGACTAAAAAACACTCCAAGAAATCCAAGAAACACCACAGAAAACGTTCCCGATCTCGATCAGTGAGTACTACCTCTTGTCATCTCATACCTTTTGGGAGATATTTGTCGTTCTGACATTGAAATTGGCAATTCATGTGGCTTGTATGTGAATGTATCTGTGAAGGGAACCTGTCACTCTGTAAGAGTGAATCTGCATTTTCATTCAGCCCATCTGCCGTTTTTGTTCTGACCAATTGAATATAAAAGTTTTTTTTTTTTACTTTGTTTTTTTCAAAACTTTATTTGAATTGTGAAGTTGTTAAATAAGAAAACATTTTAAAGGCATTTTTAGTTTATGGTGTTGCAAACAAACAAGTAGTTGCACAAAAAAAACCAAGTAAAGACAATCATCGACAATATTGGGAAAAAAAGGACAAATCTATTTCACGTAGAAAATCGATTCCAATTCTTGATACCATTCATTAAGCGCCAAAAGAGAACACTTCTGCATGCGTGCTGTTTTCTGTGCTGCGCACACATCCAAAGCGTGCATGGAGTCTTTATATAGTGCATGGACAAATACACACATGTAGACACTTACATGTAGGTTTTGTCTTAAGTGAACTTTAATAGTTGAGAAAGAAAAACAGTTGGCCTATTGGATTCGTTTGACAGCAGCCAAATAGATATACCCGTTGCCACCATTGTTAATCAAAGAACAAAAGAAACAGAAAACCACTCACTGAATTTGACAGAATAACTTTTGTAATCTTTATTTGATTTGCCTTTTTGGAGTTGATTGCTGTTAACGCCAACGTGTGTCTGTGTATGTGACTGTTTTGGATAGCCTATGTAGTTGATGAAGTTAATCAGGGGGGGGGAAATGGCAGCAGTAACTGTACCTGTTTCTGAATATTAATTTAAATGGTGTATATAGTGAATAAATAAAATCTCAAACATAGCCATTGTAATTGAAAATTATTTTATATAAACAATTTAGTTATATTGCAAACGGATGAAACGAATATGGTGCTTTGAATCATGCACACGTTCTTTCTTTTCTGTCTGCAGCTCCATTATAGCATATTGGGAGCATTGTTGAAGATTAAATTATATTTTTATATAATAGATAAAATTATAGAGTTTAGATAGAGTTTTATATAGAGTTTTTTTAATTACTTCTGTTTATAAATAAAGCAGTAAGTTTTATTTCGTTATAAGTGGCCTAAGTGGACCTTGGAACTCTAACCAGAAAGAAAAAATATTTCCTTACCGTTTTTGCTCATGCAGAACGAACACATTTTTTTTAATCCCTGATTTTAGACAAATAACACATACATTATAGCTTGAATACATCATGAAATGTCTACCCGTGCGATAATGCCAATATGAAAGAGAAACCTTGGCCCTTATGAAAAAATAGGCAAGACACATTGCTATGTGACATCAACATGCATTTATCTTTCTTACAATCACCAAATTGAGTTCTGTTCATGTGTATTCGTTCACCTCACGAAACTAAATTAATTTCAAACACAAATTCGGTAAGAACCATGTGGAAATTATTAGCAACACTATCATAACAAAACTAATGTTTTATGTTAGTTTAAGCTCAAACTAACCAAAGTAAAACCTTTAACGTTTCAATCATTAAATCAAACTAACTGAATCGCAGGCTAGCATTAGATGAAGTTCACCAAACTCAACATGATGTGTGTTTACTGTGTATGTCGGCAGTGTTGTGTCCGACAGGGCTTGGGTAGACGATGTAATCGGATATCGCAATATTTTCTAAGGCGATTATCGATAAAATACTTTTTACATATCGCCTAGTCCAGACTATTTTTTTTTTTGAATTTATAAACTGCATGGTGCAAAGTGTACGTGAATTAAAAGCTAGAGCAGACATTACAGCACATTGATTTCTTCAGTGCTCACATTACAACAAACAAACACCAATTTCTTTGTAGATTACCAATTAGGGATAATCAGATGGATTCAATTAGCAAGATTAGAGCTCCAGAGAGTATGGCAGTTCACGGCATGTCGTAATTACAGTAGTCTCGAGATGACAATATGTGACGTTGTATTCGGAGCTGTTCACGTCCTTGGACTGGGAATTGTGTGTTTCTATGGCACCACTATCAACGGCATTTGAATCAGCAGTGGTCACGCGGTACAAGTAGGAACGCTACGAGGACATAAATGCTTTTTACACGTTTAAATCACATAATTGCGGTAATAACGACATTGCATGAACACACCTTTAGATAGATAGATCCTTTTTATTAATCCTTTGCAGGAAATCACATTGTCACGGCAGCTTCAAGACAGACCCAACACCATACATTCACTCAGAACATATCCATAAGTTAAGTTAAAATACAACAATCTAAAAAAAGGAAGTTATTTTTGTGCATTATAGAGTCGTATAGCAGCTGGTATGAAGGACTTCCTATACCGCTTGACTTGCACATTGGTGTATAAATTGCACATTTAACGAATAGCACATTATATTACAAATATACAACTGCAGCAAATAATATAAAAATTGCAAATCTGCAAAAGATACAAATACTACAAACAATACAAAGTAGCACAATGTGTCAAAAACAAAACATAACAAAGCAGGAAAGTTCTAAGTATTCATTCACACCATCAGGGAATAAAGACTTTAAGTTCAAAATCTAAATGGCAACAATTGTAACAATTTCTTGTCTCTTTCTCCGTCTCTTCTATGAGGTTAAATCCTCTCAATGCCCAGAAACTTGAATGTTTCAGAATGTTTGGCAAGCTTAAAATTACGATAAATTACGCACAAGAATCATTGAACATACATGTGCTTTTGCCAATATATAACTACGAATGTGAACATTTAATAATATAAATCAAATATGTACTCTAGCAAGTGATCAATTGCCCAATCTTGTATGTTTTTAACAGGTAAGAGGATGTGTAAATGATTTACATTTAACCTATTTAGTACAATTGAAAGTTACCCTGGGCATCAACAAGAGTAGTTAGAGAGATGTAAGACTAGAGATCCTAGAAAAACCATAGCTTCTAGAAAAAAAACAAAGTGGTTGATCATTAAATGCATTCAAAAACTGAGGATCACTTTGAATAATGTGCCAATAATTTAATCCTCCTAATTGTATTACTTAGTGGACTACCAGTGTATTTAAAGACAAAAAAAGCTCTTGTTTTATTTATTCATAATCAAGTTGCTTACCTCTTGTTCATCTAAAGTACAAACTTCCGCCAGTGCATATCAACCCACTTATTGAGATATCCCTGTGATTTGAAATCTGCATACAGGTTCTCGACTTTAACCTCAAAATCATCTTTCTTAGAACAAATACAATGGAATCTTAAAAACTGACTATAAGGTAACCCATGTTTTAAGGGCATTGGATGAGTACTCTTAGCATGAAGACTTGTCTTTAGAGAAAAGACACTGAAAAGAACAGAGACAATGTGTTCATCAACAATTGATATACAACTATCAGGGGTGTAACGGTTACAGAAGTCACGTTTCGGTACGTACCTCGGTTTTGGGGTCGCGGTTCAATACGAATTCAATACATTTACTTGTCAACCCCCCGAAGATTACTGATTGCTTTAATGGAAAAAAATAAGGAACTGTTGATTTGTTACTCTAATTGATAGATTGACCAATGTTGTGCAGTAAACACCAATGGCTGTTTTTAAACTTATTATTTGATTAAGGTGTATGATATCATTTTCTTTGCGTGTGAGAGCGCGTCTCATGCTGTGACACGATGGCTGATGCACAAAGTTCAATATCTTCTGTGATGTCTTGAAAAAGTGTAATGAGCAAGGAGGAGAAAAAGTGCCATCTACATCTGCCTTCACCTTTCCACGAGGAGACAGCGAGTGAAGTGCCACCTGAGGCTTCCCATTTACAGGACATGTATTTTTCATCACTGGACTATAGCAAGACATCCACGACACAAATCGGCACACTGCCAAGTGATTTTGCTTATTATATCAGTGGAAACAACTGAAAACATTTATGGTCAGATACACAATATGAATGCGTGTATCTTGTGTACACAGATACACTGTACACAAAAATAGACCCTCTACAATCACAATAAATTGCTCTTGTAAAATAAAAAAAGCAAACAGGATGCCTTTTTCCTATTGTGGCGGTTAGCAAACAGCTTTGTATTACCCAGAGTTTCCGCGGAGTCATAAAGTCATAAACGTCTTAAATTTAATACGAAGAATTTTAGGCCATAAAAAGTCATAAAAAAGTCCAGATTTTCCATACAAGGTCATAAATTACATCTAGCCACGTCTTAAATTGTTATGCTCATACATTCATTATCGCGATATCATTTTTTCTCTATAAAATGATATCAAGAGTTCGATAAATGTTCGATTATGTTTATGTGCCAAAAGCGGAACGAAACTCATTTGAACCGAGCGCGCCTCACGGACTGTTTATCCGCTCGGCTCAAAGTCCAAACGGCAGCGCAGCGCGAGCTCACTAGAGCCATTCTAGAGCAGATGCGTTTACTCTTCGGCCTCGGTCACGAGATCCAGTGATTTTAAACTAGTTTAAAGGCAGATGAAACGGCGCTGACGAATAGGAGAAACACTGTGCGCAACGATACAGTCAGAAGCTTTTCCGTTCACAAATTCCCATCATTTACCATGGATTTACTGTATCGTTAGCCTAGTATATTAACTGTACCATGAAATGTGGGATATACATATCGAATTGTATTATATTATTAATGTAGACAATGTTTTAAAGGACTAATGGAATATAATTACACTATTTAATGTATTAAGGCTATACTGTTTTTTGAAAGGAAGTTATTTTTTTTTGTAATTCGTGTAAGTCATAAATTTAAATCATAATGGTCATAAAAAGGACTTAAAAAGTCTTAAATTTGACTGACTAAACCCTGCAGAAACCCTGATTACCGCACAGGCCTGTGACTGACTGTATTCCTCCGTTCGACTGTATGCACCAAACCGTGACGTCCGTACCGTGATGGTTTGGGACAAATACATGTACCGTTACAGCAAACAACACCTAACTATCCAAAAAAAAAATGTAATTAGTGGTACCCACTGATGTGTAAATTTGATAGATCTTAGACAGTTCATATTTATAAAGCAAATGCTTTCAAATTCCCTTCAAAGCCTTTGTAAATAACAAAACAGTTTAGGGTGTTACCATGGACATTGTTGTTGTTTTAAAACATCGTTACTACCAAGTGTAGTTCTATTCTAATTTCAGACTTTTGTGAAACCAGTTCAACTGCTGATTCTCATAAATGACGAAATTAAATAAATTCATAAATAATTTAAAGAGTTGGCTTATTAATGACGGAGTATTTGCAGTATGATCTGGTTTAGAGTTTGCAGGTATGCATTTACTCGAGACACTTTCTCACACATCCTCCTAACTTGTGTACTGTGTGTTTGTTCACGGAAGGGCTCGGAGTCAGAGGATGATGAGTATCACTCGAAGAAGAAGAAACGTTCGACATCTAAATCTCCGTCTGAACACTCTTCCTCTGGGGAATCTGGTCAGTTTTGTTTCGGATCGATATCAGTGTCCTGCACAGCACATCAATGCTGAATTCATCATGACCGTTTAACAGCAGTCAGAGACTCTCAATGATAATCATGTGATATTGATCTTCACAGAGAGAAGTTACAAGAAATCTAAGAAACACAAGAAGAAGGGAAAGAAAAGACGACACAAATCAGTGAGTAGAGAAGACCTGAACCTGTTTTATATATTTTTGTTTTGTGTAGCCACTGACTCCAGTCAATTGATGATGAGTCTGACAACATTAATAAATTACTTGCCCACAGACAAACATAGCACATCAGAGTTTTAGTTTACAAGTCTTAAAGGTGCAGCATGCGCTTTTAACAAAATCGTTGTTAAAATAAAATAAATCAACACTAATACACACCTCGCTTCTTTGCTCCGCCCCCGAAATGCACAAACACGCAATGCAAAAGTGTCTCTTTTTTTCATAGCAAAAGCAAAATAATGCTTCACGAAAAATAAAGATGATGAAACGAACAAGGAAGCACAAAAAATGAACAAACAGTACACAAGTGTATATACAAGCAAGAGTTGGTTATTAGTCGCCAACCGCACAGCAGCTCCAGACAATGACACTCAAAACCAGTGTTACTTACGCGTCGAGCAGAAACAACTCAACCTCGGCATCCGTTTTCAGGTCTTCCCGCTTAGATCTCTACAGCGCTAGAAAAGCTTTTCTAATATTAACTTGGCTCTTAAAGCTATTGCCTGATCATAAAACTCATTTTTCCAGTGATATTCCTCTGAGCTTTTCTCTTTTGTAATGTCTCTCAGCCATCTCTCTTTCTACAGTCTTTCTTTAAATCTCCCTCTTGCTCACTCTCTCTCCTCTCCCATCAATAACAGTAACGGCACAGAGAAACAATATCGTTGGCATCACTTTCAGAACAATTTTTCACGTCACCTCAGCTAATCCTGCCTCTTTGCCCATTTTTGTTTATCCGGGAGTGACGGGCGGTGACGTGCTGCCAAGATGGCGATGGCTGGCTCTGCCCTCTATGGGCTTCAAAAATGCTCTTCAGAAACCTACGGTGACGTCACAGACATCGTCCATATTTTTTTACAGTCTATGTAGTGGACACTAATGGCACTTTTCCAGTGCATGGAACGGCTCGGTACGGCTCAGTTCGGCTCGGCGCAGTTCAGAACTCGCTTTGCTTTTCCACTGCGTGGTACGACTCATCTCGGCGCGGCTCGGTTCGCTTTAGCTCGGTTGCTTTTCCACTGCAGTTAGTACCGCTTCAAAGTGGGTGGGATTATGACTGATCGTTATAGTTTATCCGCTCCACGGCAACCAACAAGAGGAACGTCTGCACTTCTCGTCCACTGAGCATGATTCAGCCATTTCTTTTTTGGAAGTTTTTTTTCTTCAAGTAAGTCAAGCAAGTAGTTTTAAAACAGGTGCTACAGCGGTGGCCATTACTGGCTATTTAAATCTAGCGGGTTTGATGTCTCGCAAATACAATGACTCTGGTAGTGACGATTCTGTCTGTCTGACCAATCAGTGATCTACAGTGCTTTCAAGTCACATTTTAGTATCGGTACGGTACTCTTGGGACCTCAACAGAGGTGGTTCCATTTAAAGCAAGCCGAAGCGAGCCGTACCGCACCGTACCATGCAGTGGAAAAGCGCCACAAGTGAGCCGTGCCGAGCCGTACCGTACCATGCAGTGGAAAAGCGCCATAATATAGTTATCTTTATAGTTATATGGTTCTTGATGTGAGCGGACCTTTACTCGCAGTTTTTAGATCAATCATATTTTATTGTCCAGAGCCACGAATGTCTTACAGACTGAATCAGTTACAGTGGTTCTGAGATAGAAGTCATTACTTTTTACTTTCCAAATAAACAGAGAACTTTTACTGTTACGTTGTACTTGGATTTGTGTGATATTTAGCTGAGTGTGTTTTTGGTACCTTTACTATCGTGGACAGCTGAATCCCGAAGCTTTTCGTATTCTGTGCAGTCACCTGTTAAGAAGGTCTTTATCATTTACTGATAAATAAGTGTCTGGCTGTGAGATTTGAAAGTGTATTGAACATGAGCATACATAATATATGCATAATATATTGTTACATCACCCTGCTACACATTTACTTCCATCCTTTAAACACAAGTTTTATAAAGTGTATAACTTGAAACTGCTATTATAGGATAATGAGGAATATGGAGTATATCACACATGTTGTCTTGCAGGCTTCCCCCGAGTCTGAAGGAGAGAAAGAGCGGAAAGGAAGAGAGAAAGAGAAGGATAAAGAAAACGACAAGTCCAGAGTGAAATCACGTGGAGAATCCAAACAGAAATCCCCCAAAAGAAAGAGTGCAAAAGAAGAGGTGAGCTATCATATCTGAGGCATCATCTGTAGTCTGTCTTTTACTCTGACCCAGATGTGCTGTGAACCTCTGTGTCTGTTTCTCAGGGTGGATGGGATACGTCTGGCAGTGAACTGAGTGAAGGAGAGCTGGAGAAGAGGAGGCGGACTCTCCTGGAGCAGCTCGACGCACCATAAATCACTCACCGTCAGTCTGTCTCTCTCACTTGCATTCCTGTAATATGTTTTGCATCCTTTTGGAATGTGCTGACAGAATATTGATGAGCAACTGAGTGTTGGATATTTGGCTGTGACTCCATCGACTGTCATGTAGTCTCCCTGAGAGGCAGTATTGTCTGAACATCAGCACTCTTCTTGATCTGGGCAGCATGTTTGACTTTTTGTAACATTATTTTCAGAGGTTGCAAGTGTTAAGTTGCCTTTAACTGCAGAACATTTTTTAGGTAGTTGTATATTTGTTAATGCCAATAGTTTTTAACATTGCTGATAAAATGGAAGAATGACCAAGCCTGCATAAAAACGCCTATTATTCAACTTCAGATTAATCTGTAAGATTTTCTGTGAAAGCCATTTTGGGAAAACAATGTTATCAGTGTGAGAGAATTGTCTGCAGCATTGTTTTCAACTTGAATTTTGACAAATAAACTTTAAAAAAAGGATGATTTTTTTTTTTGCTGCCTTGTTCTTAAATTTACTCAAGCAAAAGCATGAAGCATCCCTTCGGTAATTTCAGATGTCCTTTGCACAAAGCTAGTTGAAGAATTTCAGAGTAGGTTTAAAGTTGACAAATCCAACTAAATGAGTCTCAACATTTGCTGCTAATGAAACAGTTTACAGTTTGATTCGCTTCTTGTGAGATTGTGTAATTCACTTTGAAGATTAAAGTTCCTGTAAAGGCAATTCTAAAAAATTACTGTCTGACGCACTGGAGCCACTGAGGCTGGCCCCTCCCCTAACAATATAACTAGAGCACATTCGCAATGGTTCCTTTCAGTACCATTAGTTACTACAGCCTACAGTTTGTCTACAGCCTACAGTCTTCATCACGGAAATGCGTGTTATCTGGATGCCATCACGTACAAAACAGATCGGTGTCCTTATTTAAATTTTCGAAAAGAGGACACGTCCCCAGCATTTGAGAGCAGTATTCAGAACTCATTTTTTCAAAATTTTGATAGCTTATTTTATTTACTTGGCAGCTTTTTTTTATCATTCAAATTTGGCTGTGGCTAATAACAGATTTTTCTGTGGTGTGACAAACTCAGAACACATACTTAATTTTGACTTTACAGGGACTTTAAGGGTATGTGTACATGACGACGATGTACTAAAAACTGACATTTTCCTTTTTTTTTTTGGCTTGTGTACAGATGACAATATTGTCAAAACGCTCCCAATTCACAGATCTGTGAAAAATATTTTAAATGCTGTATTCTGCTGCCAGGCCAGTAGTTGGCGATATCATTTTGTAAAGAAACACTACGCGCCAATGAACACGGTTTGCATTTTTGTAGTTTACACTGAGACAATAACTATCGTTTTCATAAACGTGCACTTTGAAACCCGTTCTCAAAAGTTAGCATTTTCAGGCCCCCAAAACACTGTTGTGAACTGCCAAAACATACAAAACTTTCAGGTTTTTAGTTGAAAACGGTGTCGTGTAAACGGCTCCTATGACATCGGGACATGCATAAAAATTATGAATTTAAAGATTTACAAGGAAATAGAGGAAGAAACACCATGAAACTGCCACACAAGTTTTATTAGGCAAAGAAAATATCTGACGATATTAATGCAAGTGAATCAACTGAATTTATTTAATATTAATTAAATTAATATATAGGTAATTTATACAGCCTATATGAATATTCAATTATAAATTATAGATAATTTATATAGGTTCACAAGCACGAAATAACAGTAAGCCTATGATTTTAAAAGACAAAAAGCTGGGTAATTTTTCCAAAATTCTTTCACTGCAAAATCCTTTCATTTACTTTGCTCATGGCTGATTGGTCTGTTTTTGGTTTGTGATCTCTTACCCAGAATTAAACTGGCTCCAGTTTAAGATATCATTAGGAAACATGGAATTAGCTTTCACTGTTATGCCGATGCTACTCGGCTCTATATTTCTTCAAAACCTAACGAAACTTTCCAATTCACAAAATGAACGGAATCCATAGCTGATTTAAAAAATTGGATGACTAGTAATTTCCTACTACTAAATTCTGAAAAAACAGAGATTCTAATTATTGGACAAAAAACTTCCACACGTAATAACCTAGAATACTGTCTAACACTTGATGGCTGCTCTGTTAAGTCTTTGTCGTCGGTTAGGAACCTGGGTGTGCTTTTTGATAGCAATCTTTCATTTGAAAGTCACGTGTCTAGTATCTGTAAAACCACATTTTTCCATCTTATATATCTAAATATGCTCTCATTAACAAATGTGGAACAATTAGTTCATGCTTTCATGACATCAAGACTAGATTACTGTAATGCTCTACTGGGTGGTTGCCCTGCACGCTTAATAAATAAACTACAGCTGGTCCAAAACGCTGCAGCTCGAGTTCTTACTAGAACCAGGAAGTATGACCATATTAGCCCGGTTCTGTCAACACTGCATTGGCTGCCTATTAAACATCGTATAAATTTTAAAATATTGTTGATTACTTACAAAGCACTAAATGGTTTAGCTCTTAACGCATTATAGATAACGCGATCTCAAAATTCAGGCCAGTTGATAATACCAAGAATATCAAAATCGACTGCTGGCGGTAGATCCTTTTCCTATTTAGCACCAAAACTTTGGAACAGTCTTCCTACCAATGTAAGGGAAGCAGACACACTCTGTCAGTTCAAAGCTAGACTAAAAACACATCTCTTTGACCTATCATACACATAATACAGTATAGACTTCTATAATTCAATGTTAGGCTGCATAGATTAGGTCAGCCGGAGCTGGGAACACTTCCCTTAAATCCTGATGTACTCGTTACATCATCATAAGAAGAATGGCATCTACGCTAATTATAGTGTCTTTGTTTATCCCGAGGTTTTCCCGCAGCCTACCGTATCCAGGCCGTATCCAGATCTGACAAAGGACCTTCGCCTGGACCCGATGACAACGCAGTGCTGAAGTACCAACTAGCCTCTCCCTATGGAGGATCCCTTTCCCACTCTACAGATAAAACGTTGTGATTCCAGTTCGCGTACCCACCCCGAAGTGATAAAATAAAACAAAATTCTGTATGAAATTATAGTTACTGTAAATCCGGCCTCTAGTTCATAAACGCCAGAGGAGAACTGGCCCCCGACTGAGCCTGGGTTCTCCCAAGGTTTTTTTTCTCTCCATTAAGTCACCTGATGGAGTTTTAGGACACCAGTAGGTCACTTGATGGAGTTTTTTTGTCCCTTGCCACTGTTGCCTTTGGCTTGCTCAGTCGGGGATATTCAAATTAATTAACCAAGCATTAAACCATTGATCAGCCCTACCAAACGTGGATGTTTTTTTCACTAAGAAACAAACATTGTTATTTGATTGATACTGTGAAGCTGCTTTGATATACAATTTATATTCTGAAAAGCACTATATAAATATACTTGACTTGACTCCAGTCCAGTGTAGTGGAAGTTACCATGGTGATGAGAAGTAATAACCAATCCACCACCTTGAGGCTGAAAAAAAAAACTCCTTAAACTTGCTTTGGAAGCCACAAAATCAGGCTTTAAGTCTTAATATCTTTCTATGAAGATACACTGACATGATCTGCCATCTTTGCAGTGCAGCCTGAACATCCAAGCTTTTCGGGGGCATCACACTCACAGACATGTTCACACTCTCAAGAACAACACAGAAGACCAGCATTGTGTAAATAGTTTAATTGGACATCATCTAATTTTAAATCTGAGAACAGATCTTTTTTTTTTTTTTAGCAGTAAGCATACAATGCCTAAGATACAGTGATAAAAAAAAAAAAAAAACCTTGCCAGTTGAATCCAGTTTTTATGAATGGAATGCAGAGAGATGAGAATCTATAGTGGCTATATTACTGCTACTGCATCTGGTTTATTATGTTTTAGTGTAGAAGTGACAATCTAGTTTCTTAGCATAACACTGAGCTGTTGCCACGTCTAAAAGGCCTGATTCAGGTTTTCAGTTTTATTAAATAAAATGCAGGAAAAAAGAGAAAACTATAAGTTAAAATATTCAATGTTGTAGTACAGAATGATTTTTGTTTGTTTTTTTAAACAATATGTACAATATTAGAAGATTAAAAAGATTCAAGAATTTTTGTAGCAAAATATCTGTACATTTAACAAAAGCTTTTTTTTTTCATTCATATTTTTGCTTTTAAATAGAATTACACATCACAAGAAACTTGAATTTTCAATTGTGCAGGTCATTATTGAACCACACAGAATTTAGTTCATATAACAGGCCTTATTCCCCATGATCTGACCAAGACCAAGAAGCAAGTCCAGTTATAGCAACTGAATTCTCTAAGGAACCTGGTCTTGTGTAGTGAAGAACGAGGTTTGCTGTAGTGCTCAGCGGCCGTACAGTTTAATGCAGCAAGAACTGGCAGGTGCGTAAACTGTATAAAGGAATATTCTGTTCGAAACAATGTGGATGTACAGTAACTGTAAGCTGTCGATTACCACAGACAATATATTCAACCCTCTGTGAATAAAACAGGATTCCATTTACAATAATGCACTTCTATGGGGCAAGTGTACTAGGGTTTAAAAGCAGACGTACTGTAAAGCTCATATTTTTATTAAACCTTTTTTTAGTTTTAATTTTTTAAGGATGCAAACCTTCAGTTGGAGGGACACCGCCCGGCAGAGTTTAGTTTAACCCTAATTAAACGCACCGGATCCAGCTCATCCACTTTGAAGAGTGCAGGTATGTGTGTTGGAGCTAAACTTAGTCGAGATTTACACCCCTGGGGCTTCATTTAAAAAACGTGTATGTGTGCAGATTTGAACAGAACATGTACGCTCAAATCTTAAAGCGGTCTTTAAGTGTTTAGCACCATGTCAAGGTCTAAGCAGAAGTAGGCCTACGCATCTTTCCTTGTGGCAGAGAGTCGCAGTACTGCAGGTATTTGGAAATCGAAGCCATTCTTGCCGGATTTGGACACTTAACTGATGCTCTTTTAAGTGTTGTATTGCTAGTTGTAAGAGAATATTGGTTTTAGCAGACAAGATTGTAACTAATTCTATACAGTAGTCAAGTTAGCATGTAGTATTAATCTTGAGGTTTTACTTTATTTTTAGATGCACTCCTGTGGAAAGTCTTGCCCCATATAAACCTTTTAAATGCATTATTGTAAACAAGATTTCTGCTTGTTTTTACACACTGAGGGACACGTTGGAATTAGTTTACCTGTATAGAACATGGAACAGTAATTAGTCACTAAATGAACTTGCTGAAGTCTCTTCCCAGAATTTTCTTAAAGGCTGATGAAGTTCTTGAATTTCACTTCTGCACTTTGGTTTATATCATTAACCAACCCTCAGTTTAAGGACGAAGCCTAAAAGCAGTATTGCTTGAGCAGCGTTTTAATTCAGACTTGTGAATGTGAGGCGCTGGAGTTCCAGAGCCTCTGGCTTCTATTTCACATTTGCCTTAGTTGCATCAATCCTTTCTAAAAAAGCCTTTCCTGACCCCACCTCCTACTTTACTGAACTCTCTCTCCACCTGAGCTCACGGTGACCCCCCCATCTCTGTGATCCACTCTTCTGATCACGGTGCTCGATCAGTCCAACAGACGACTGACTAGTCAATGTTTATATAGATTTTTGAAGGGCCTGTTCCAATACCCACGCATGTGATCTTATGACGTTTTTCCGGCATTTGGCCCAAGTGTTCAAGTGTGTGTAGAACTTTTGATTAAATTCAAGTTTTGACACAGCTGTATTTACACATTTTGATTTTTAGTACTTTGCACATTAAAAATAAACGATTAAATGTCTTTTCGGTAGTTCATATGTAACAGGTGACACTATTGTGGTGCTTCTTATTAAGTGATAAGCAGTTGTGCAACACTCATCTCTGTTTCAATAAGTTGTTCAAAAGATTACATGCTTTACTACCAAATTCAATGGAAAGTTTTTTCCTGACATATCTCAAGTTTAGTGAGTTCCTGAACAAGATGAATGATTAAATAAACTTCAGCAAAGTTATAGAGATAGTGTGGATTCAGTGTGTGTAAAGGACACTGAGCGTTGCCATTTTTCAGGCCTGTGACAGTCTTGTGCTCTTACTTCCCATTGCATGCACGCACTATCAAGTGGCAAAGACCACAAGAGTGGGTATTGGGACAGGCTCGTCATATATTTGGTTGTGGTGCTTTAAAGTGGATGAAAGGGTGATGATGTATTTTTGTAGGCCAACCCGGAAGTTAGCATAACCCTGGTTCCCTTGACAAAAAGCCAATAGGACTTTTCCATTGACTTTTGGATTATTGCAGAAAATAAGCTCTGTAACCAACAATAGTTAGATTCTTTCACGTTTCTTTCATCATGAGTATCTACACAAATGACTTTTGAAGCCTAAATACGATTGCCAGAAGTTAAAAAAAACACTAAACGTAAACAAACTTCACTATAGTCACATGACTATCAACTCTTTTCTCTGAACGTTTGAGTTAGAACAGTTTGCAAGAGCATGAGTAGAAGTACAATGAGGCCGTAAAAGTGGACTAGTGAGTAGAGTTTACCTGTTCCCCGTTGACAAACTCTTCAGTCCCATTTAGCCATATCAACCGTCTTTTTCAAGACAAGTAAACGTTTTTAAAAACGGATGTGTTTTATGTACAGTAAAATGTAAAAAATATCTTTCGGTTCCATAAGGATGATGGAACCAGAAGTGTTAAAATTCTAACTCGTTTCTTGGTTTTGGCCTACAAAAATAGGTCATCCCTGCAAGACTTTATTAAGAGATGCAACCTCTCTGAGAGGACTTTAGTGCGCTAACAGTCTACCAGTGCGGTAAAACCCTCTTTCAGAAGCTACATCTCCAAATTCATCCTTTATAGCACCATTTGTGTAACAAATTCATAGCATTCAACAACACATTTAAATACTTTACTACTGGACTTCAAACCACCTTCTGTGAGAAATGTTCTTGTTATTATCTTTGGCTGTTTAGTCACAGCCATCACCATTGCATTTTTACAGCATTTAACAAAGTTCAACTTTTCAAAATGCTTCTCAAGCTGCATTCCAACTTATTGGGCTCCTTCTGTTTTTCTTTAAAGACAAGAATGTGCACCATGTGAACAGCCCGATAAAAACAGGGTCTGGCGGACCCTATGCAGGGCTTCTTTAAGACCGACTAATAGATTAGTCATTCAGAGAACACACGATTGGTCGATTTTGATCTGTGGCGAAAGCACTGGAATGTAAGAGGCCTTTGTACAGGTTCATGATACATAACATGTTGGAACAGTTTTACATTCTGACACTTTCTTGAGAAAAACACTGATCTCGCCATCTACAATTTAAGCGCCATAAGGTAAAAGACACTGTTTGTCATATAAAAAAAATCACAGACAGAAGACTGACTAAAACACATGTATGATTCAACACCTGATGGGACAGATGTTAAATATAGGCACTTGACTTTCAGACCTGCTGTCATCTTCAACAGTCCTTCATTATTTTATTCAGGAGCAGTTAGCTCCACCTCCACTCCTCCAGCCCATCCAATCACATCCCCTTTGCCCTCGTCACATGACCATCTCTGCACTGTTGATTGGCCGCAAATTCTGATCATCAAATCGTCTTCGAACACTCCTCCTGACGGCGTCAGCGCGCCTGTAAGGCTGGTTTCTCAGATCTGATACAGGAGGAACAGAATAAAACAACGTCAGTCACTGAGTTCAGATCTTCTGGACATGCTGGTGGTCAACTGGGCAAAGCAGCTTGAGTTTAACTAGATTAAGTACTAGAGCTTTTTTTCAGCTTCTGAACTGAATGGGAATGGAAACACTGGCACTAACTTGTTTTTGACAAGGTTGTTGGGAAAACACTGACAGAATGATACGGACAAAACGTTTTTGAACTCTCAAGTCACATAAAAAGTCTGAATGTCACTGCATTATATAACAGAATATAAACACGCGTGTCATCTTGGACTTCACTTTTTCATCAGTTTTTAGTGGCTGTATAGTATTCGTGTAGTTCATGAGTTGTATTCCCAGGAATGTCAAGGACTGCTCAAATGTGTTCGCTTTGGATTAAAGCGTCTGCCATGTGCATAAATGTAAATTTAAGTCAGTTCTCCTCAGCTTCACACAGTCATCTTAGCAGAGGAACCACAGGTGTGATATTAACTTTCAACTGATGCAGATGAAAATGCGTGAAAACGAATTACAAGTATACAGCAATGTAAAGTCCATACTTGTAAAACGTCCCTTATAATATAAATGCATATACTTTGGAGTCGTGCTGTTGGTCTGAATTTCAGTAATGTACACGACGAATCATTAAACAAGAAATATATTATGGGTAACTTACATTTTAGACACAATAGTGAAAGTTACTTATGTCAATGAAAATAGCTCAAAACTAAACAAAAACAGGTTCAAACGTTGCTCTGAGCAACTCAAAATACTGTTTGAGTAAATCAGTATTTTTGAACAATGACTCAATGATGACTAAATGACTCACTTATAAAGACAGTTTACTGGAGTATTTATGAAACCAACAGATAAAGTGACTGACAGTTTGTCTGGAAGTAAGTGTACAGGAGTATTTATGAAACCAACAGATAAAGTGACTGACAGTTTGTCTGGAAGTAAGTGTACACAAGTCTTTATTTTGCCAAAACATACTTCAAATGTCTTTTTTATTTACCGGTAAATATATATAGTTCAGTCATGAAGTTCTAGATCACATGTGTCAAACTTTGGTCCTGGAGGGCCACTGTCCTGCAGAGTTTAGCTCCAACCAGCTCTAACACACCTGGCTGGTTGTTTCTAGTAATCCTGAAGACCTTTATCAGCGGGTTCAGGTGTTTAGAGTTGGTGCTAAACTCTGTAGGACAGTGGCCCTCCAGGAACTGAGTTTGACACCCCTGCTCTAGATAGTGCAGGCTGATAGGTCCTTTAAATACAAAACTGCTAGCAATCACACAATATACTGCATGGACAAGCTGATTGGCCTTGATGATTTAGCAGCCAATGAGATTGCTTCCTCAACATCAAAATAGTCTGGTTCAATGTTTGCTGTAAGCTAGTCCTCCAGCGCTGCTCCTCGAGAGCTACCATCACTTACAACCCTGCTCCAACACACCTGCCCGAAATTGTCAAGTAACCCTGAACACCTTGATTATCTGGTTTAGGTGTGTTGTGAGTGGGGTTGGATCTAAACTCTGCAGGACGGTACCTCTGCAAGTCTAGGGTACGTTTACAGGACAACGATATGCATAAAATGGAGAAGTTTTTCCCTTTGAGATATCAAAACGATCCCCGTTCACATGGATCTGTATTCTGCTGCCAGGCCACTAGATGGCGATGAAACACTATAGACTGAACACGTATCTGCATGAATGCGCATGTGCATGACGTCATTAACTTCAGAGATTCGCGTTTTTGTTGTTTACACCGAGACTGCGAAAGTCCCACCAATTCCAAACACATTAACTTTTTTTGTTGAGAGATATCTTTCTTTCAGTAAATGTATTGACATTTAATGCAATGACATTTTGACATTAAAGTGTTAATTTGGGGGCAGTGTACCAACTACAGAAGCTCAACTCAAGGTTTTAATGAAGACTGAACTATCTCTAAGTGTGGCTCAGTTCAACACGAGACAGAGGCAGAGTCTATGTGTCTCAGGTCACGGCATCACCTAATCAAACTCATGTCCACATCAAATCAGCTCAACGGGTGAACATGAATACCGGAGACCTGGCCCTTGAGGGTCAGACTTCATGATGTGTGACACCTGATGTGTGTTAAATACAACGACAGATAGAAAGAGAACACAAAAAGATCGCTTTTGTCTTCAGAGTCAAAAGATCTAGAGTGGAGTGAGAAGAATGAAAGAAATAATAATAAAGAGAGATGCTTGCCAGGTCTGAGTAGCATCCAGTGTGGTACTACTGGAAGAGTTCCTTACCCTCCAGTGCACATTGGGAAATTTAGTAATATTATTCTTCTTTAAGGCTGAGTGGAGAGGAAACAAAAACGGAGGTTAGATTGGAGCAGAGAGGACCGGACACAGCGAGAAAAGCTGCCCAGGGCTCAAAGAGGAAAGGTCAAAGGTCAAAGGCAGTAGGGTGTTACTGAAGCGCTGCCGATACTGCGGTAATGAACTCTTTGACTCAAGCTGCTCTGCACAATGGCTCCAGCGTCCAGATACAACAAAGCAAAAACTCACGTCTGCGTGGTCACTTCATTTTTAAACCGTGAAACCAAAGATAATGTGCCAAGCCTCCCAGAAGTGCATTGTTATAAGCCAGGACGTACAGCAAGTTAAGCTCAAGCAGGCATGGTGCATGGTGGAAACTAAATGCAATGATATGGTGAATCTCAAGAAAACACGTCATCCCAGTCATATTTCATAATAATAATGATAATTACATTTTGTATTTTGCATAAAGCGGAGGATATGGAAGCTTGTTACTGCCACAGAATAAAACATTTTTACAGATAATTGCGACTTTTTATCTAACAATTGCGAGTAAACTCACAATTGTGAAAGAAAAAGTCAGAATTGTGAGATAAAAAGTCGCAATTACCTTTTTCATTTTTTATTCTGTGGCGGAAACAAGCTTTCATAGGAGGAAGCCTACATTTAATACCATTAACATTTCTAATATCTTAACCTTTTCATGACAAGTGAGCACAATGCCAAGATTTTGTAAAGCACTTTGAGCACTACTTTTTTTCAATTTACAGTAATGAAAATGAAGGAAACAATCTATATTGTCATGAAAATACAACACAAAAACTTTGCTGTGCTAAAAACATGATTCACTATTAATATTACGTTTTTGTTTCTATTTGATTTTTGAGGTTAAAAATGTGACATTTCTAGACCTTTTTGGTGAGATTCAACATTACATTTGGCTCGCAAAAAAACACCCCATGCAAATGCATACAGTCAGTGAAGCAGATGAACCAAACATGCTTAGAAGAGGAAACCATCTCAACATGCTTCATGCAGCAAGTTAAACACATGTGAAATACAGGAAGTCCCAGACATCAGAACTTCCCATCACAGCAGAATAAGATGGAGGAAGAGGGAGAAAATGCAGAAAAAAGCATAATGCCAATGGGCCCCAAAAATCAATGACATTATATATATATATATATATATATATATATATATATATATATATATATATATATATATATATGTGTATGTATACACACTCACAATGACATGGACAAATGAACACGTGAGCAAACCATAATGTCACAAATCACATCCAAAATGCCAGTGTTGCAAACATGACAAATTAATTGATTTGCCATAAAATGGGCAGATAAAAAACTCACAGAGCTTACAAATATAGTGGGGTTTTTTGCCTATAATAATGTTCTAAAAATATGAACCTATGTTCAGTAATATTTTGAATTTTTTTTTATGTTGAATTTATATTTTAATTTTATAGTTTTATTTAAAAAATATTTTTTTTTAGTTTTTGTCATTTTAATTAGTTATTGCTTTTGTTTTAATTGTTTTGTTGTCTATATAGTTTTTATTTTACTTTGTTTTTTTAGACTATCAAGTTTAAGTACTTTTTTCAGTTAATGTTTATTTCATTTGAAGTAATGAGAGTGTGTGTGTCTGTGGAATTGGAATGACCCATATGGGATCTCTATGGGACTTTATTTGGGACTATTTTCTGCTATTTAAACTGCAGAGGGCGCCACAGTACTCTGAGTCAATAGTATTTGTCTTCTCATAGAGAAAAACTGGCACAGAAGTTTAAACCAACACAGGCTACACATACAATTGAAATGTGCAGAGAAACACTGGTGTGCTTGGCTGTTTGTGACATCATATTTCCTCTCATACAATGATGAATATGAATTTATGACACTCCGTGCAAAAGAAATCTGTGATGACATCATATGCTTCCCTCCCCAAACCCCCCTTCATGCAGGAGTTTAGTTAGAAAAGAAATAAAAAATGAACATGCCCATTCCATCAAAACCATACGCCGGCCCACAGGGAAATGAAACCAGGAATGTGAAGCGTGAAGGGGTGCGAACACAAACACACACATACACACATAGAGAGAGAATGAAAGAAAGCAGCTTTATCCAGCGACCTGAGAGAGAGAGAGAGTCTAAGCTTTAGAAGTGGAGCTCCTCGTTGAAGTAACGCGAGCTGCGTTTGGCTGTGCGCGCAGTAAAGGGGGCAGTCTTCAGCACTGCGTCCAGATGAAACACACACACACACACACGACACAAACAAGCCAGAGCAACAAGCACAATGTTAGCACTTTCTACACACAACAGCACACTCTAATATAATCACATGGTACTAATAGCTATTATGTAAAGCTGAAACTATTTCAATATGGATTACATACATGCCTAAAATAGAAATGCAGCAGTCAAGAGGATTACACGTTACAAAAAATACATTTATGCTACATAATATAATTCTCTTCTTAAATATTTGGCCCATTATAGAGATTCAGTTTTTTTCACAGTTAAAATTTAAATGAAACATAAAGGGGTCATATTGTTGAATTTCATTTTAATTTTCCTAGAAATACTGTTGTTTTGGAATAATCCTCAATGAAAAGATCATTCAAACCTCCGCAACCTTTTATGATTAAAATTCTAGATTCAAAGATATTTCAGTTGAAATGGATAATTCAACGCTGGTCAGATGGGCTTTTGAAAACTTGCTATCTATGCGGCAGACAATTCCCTTTTGCCCAAAACTTAAACACCCATAATTCAATTTTGAACGCCTGTAGGCAGGAATACAAAAATGCAGAAGTTCGATTTGTAGTTTTGACAAAAGCCCTGGCTATCAAAAGCCCGGCAGATGAAGCAAAACTAGGCTTTTGAGTTAACCGGCAGACTAATGCATAATTCTAATTAATTAAACAAAACACAATTAACAGAAACATTACAACTATATTGTTGCAAAATGTAAACATATATAATTGCCCAGCTCTTAAAATTGGATGAAACGGAATATATATAAGTACCAGTATATGTAACTTTATCGTCATACATACATATACTCATGTAAAGCGAATAAGAAATATATACTGTACTACAGTATATAACAAATCTCAACTGCTGATTGCTTGTATTATTACAATACGTAAACTGTTATCGACCAGCTGTAAAGCTTTTTGTATTGTGCATTGTGAAAAGCACTACGCAAATTTGACTTGACAAGTGGACCTAAGGAAAAAAGAAATGATAAAAAGTATAATATGACCCCTTTAAAACTACACTAAACACAGTGTTTAGCAGACACACTCCAGCTCAGAGCTGTAAGCAGTAACACACACATTCAGCTCAGTACATTGTTATTGATCAGTAAAGCTTTCCACCAGTCACAGAGAGCTGGTTAGTGGCTCAAACTATCACGTTACAAAAGTTCTTATGTGTTCGAAAGCTCGCTGCATGCAGAACAGTTACGGGATGAACCCAAAAGCTGTGTTACCTGTGATAATGTCCTCAATGGCTCCGTCTTTACCCTCATACACATGTCTGCTGTCCTTCACCTGCTTCTTCCTCAGCTCTGCGATCAACTCCTGCTGCTGACGCTTATTCTTATGAGAGGGAGACTGAACACACACACACACACACAATAACGTTACAATTAATGCTGTCATTAAAGACTGTAATTAATCTGCAAATATTTCCACATGCTGGGTTTGCATGTTTTATGGGGACATTCCATTGACATAATGATTTTTATACTGTACAAACTGTACATGCTCTCCCATAACCCTAAACCTGCCCATCACAGAAAACATGCATTTTTACATCTTCAAAAAAACAATTTAGTGTGATTTATGTTCTAAAAACTGTTTGGTAAGCTATTTTCCTCATGAGGAAATGAGGACGTTCCATAAACTTGTCCCCAAAATAGGTTTTGTCAGATTTAGCTCACTTCTTAGTATAAATTTGTCCCCAAAATATATGTAAACGCACACACACCCGGGCCAAAATGAACTTTTTATCAATCACGGGTGAAAAAGAAAATGTGCTGAAATAAAATGTCTTACTGGCCATGAAAATGCCTTCGATTTTTCTCACATCATTTAGATTACTGACGGGCAGACTATCATGACACATGTTTGCGTTTAGGTTCCTAATAAAGTTACTGGTAAAGTGTTTTATTTTATAATTATATACACTAAAAAATACCCCTTGGTTAAACCCTACTAAAAGACAGACTATAAACTAATAAAATAAAATAAAAAAAAATGAAATATTCCAAATTATGGCATAATTGGATTTAGATTTAGCTTTCATATTTAGCTCATTCTGGGGCCAGGTTTGCCCCGAAAACAACAGTTTCACTTCCCCGACACACACACACGCACACACATACACACTCTCTATCCCTTTATTCTATTCGTACCTTCTGGTCCTCTTGCTCCATCATAGCTTCTTGCTCAATCAGCTTCTCCATCATCATCTGCTCATGTCTTTTCCTCTGTTCATTATCCTCCTCTGCTTGCTGATAGAGAAAATAGACACGTCACATGAGTGATCAATGCAGGTACGGTTTATATACAACTGGAGGAAGTGATTGGATGAAGTAAGACAGGTGATTTGTGATTGGTCGGTTTACCCGGTATGCTCTCACAAAGCGCACAAACACTGGGAAAAACACAGACGGTGGTGTTGTTTTGGAATTTTCTCCGAAGAATTTCACCACTTCATCAAAGGCATCCTGAGAGATTGAGAAATGAAAAGACATAAGAGAGCTCTGTTATTCAGAATCACATGTAGGCTAGTTACCAAGTCTTCACAAGTTACATTTTTAATGACAATGTTGATGAAGATATAATCCCAACCCAAAGGATCAGATTCAGATTTGATTATTTCTGTATTTCCCCTCAATATGAATCAAGCAGTTTAATCCAAGTCTTCTGAAGGACACAATTGCTTAATATGATGAACAGATTTAATTTATTCATATCTAAACATGTATAAATGCCCATACATAGAGCAGCCTAAATAAACGAACCCTTGATTCGTTTAAAACGAGCAGCTTAATTTCAATACATGCTCTATTTGGAGTGGAGAGGAAATGTTATTTTCTGAAAGTTATAGTGTGATTTCTTCATACAACAAACTTTTTAATGTCTAAAGATAAAGAAAACGTGATTCCTCAGGATATGAGCTTTTTAAATGAGAGTCTGACAGGTTTAAGAGCTGATTCGGGTCACGTGTTTGCAGTGTTAGCGGCACCTGAGCGATCTTGGCATCATCCTGAAGTTTTTTGAGCTTATTCTCATTCTGCTGTATGAAGTCTTTGAGCATTGTGTTGTGGCCGTGCATGCTGTACTCTCTCCTGGTCAGATCCATCCCTCTCTGCATCTCCTTCACGTCTAACAAGACATTCTCTAGAGACACTGAGGAAAACAGACACAGTTCATTTCCTTCAGATCAGCTGGACATGTTGTCAAAACTTGACGTGCGAGCAAATACGATCTGCAAATATGACACGTTTCATACCTGCAGCAGCTTTCTCCACATAGTTCAGGTCATTATAGAAGAGCGACACCTGCTGGTATTTTTCCTTCACTACATTTGCTATATAGTGCAGAAGAGTGACCTTGCGATCTGTTGATTTAGTGTCTAATAACTGGAAAAAGAAAACATGTTAACCCTCTGAACATTTAAACCCTCAAGTGTATGATTTAAATCACAGATGAGGAACGTATTTGAATGGGTTTTTTTTTTTATATACTTATATTGCACTTTGTTATCATAAAAAAGCATTGACAGTCTAAAACCCCTTTCACACAGCGTGTTGATCCCGGGAAATTGCCGTAAAATTGCTAGAGTGTCTTCTGTGTGATCGCAAACACGTCCCGGGATTGATGCCGGGATCAATGCTTGGGATGGGGACCTAGTAACATGGCCGGGATCAGTCCCAGTACGCCGAAGAATGACGAAGAGGAGTTATCAGCAGAACTGACATCTGACAAGAGTTTTCACATCCTGACTTTACAGGATATTTATGGGATGTGTGTGAACGTGCTCACAGATTCTGGAAAATCCCTGGCAGTGTGAATCAAAATCAAAATCAAACGTTCCCGGAACAAATCCCAGGACACGTTATCCGTGTATTTTCCAGAATCTCTGTGTGAAAGGGGCTTAACAGAATTATAGATAAAGGTCAACATCTATCAATGTGGTTTTAATGTCATTTCACAAACTGCATGCTTCAATAACAATTACGATTGTAATAAATGACAGGTGCTTTGTTGTCCATTCATAAATCATAAGGATTTAACATATAACAACATCTGAGTAAAAAAAACAAAACAGTGAGCATGAAAAATGTACCAGGTCCAAGCTCTGCAGTTTGAAGCCGTATACCGCTCCTCTTTTACTGCTGTTCATGTAGTTCCCCAGAGCCAGGATGATCTGACAGAGAAATACACACTCAATAAAGACACACACTGTGGAGAAAAATGAATCAAGACAGAAGTGAAACTCTTACTTCCAGAATCTTCTTGAGTTTTTGAGAGGACTTAATAGAGACAGCTGCTGCAATAACGGCATGGAGTTGCTGTTGAGGCAAAAGCAAAAGACAAAAAGGGCCCAAAATTATATTTAGGGTCATTAAAACTAGCTACTTTTCATGCTAGAATAAAAAATAAAATAAGTTAACAGGTTCTGGGGTGTAACGCATTACAAGTAATGTGAGTTACATAATCAGATTACTTTTTTCACATTAGTAAAGTAACACATTACTTTTAAATTTACATCAAAATATCTGAATTACTTTTTCAAATCTGCCTTCACGTGCTGGGAAATCTGAAATTTCCCACTTCTACGAGCTCATCACATTCAAATTTTGACTTGAGAGGGCATTCGTGTCCAATTTTGAAACTAAGAAACTAGTATTTACGATAAAAGGCATCATAAGTGCAGAGGCTCTGTGTGAACGTGATGGTTATTGTAGTTCTAAATGTGAGCATCATCTCAACATATTCAGTATTCCTAAAAATGAATATAAACAGTCAAATGCAAACTCAGAATATTATGCAAACCTGCAATAATTAAATATGTTAAACAACACAAATATACTTAATGTATTTAATGTCACTTTATTAACCAACGTCTTTGCTGCTGACCTTTGATAATTCAATTCAACCATGCTAATAAGCAAAAATGGCTATAGATCAACATCACATTTGTGTTTAATTTTTGGTTTTTTATTGCTGAAGTTTTAGAGTGTTGAACTTTCTTCTCCTGCGTCCTATTCTACTGTGATTCAGAAATTATGAAAGCACATCTGAAAGGTTTGTTTGAGCGGCGCCCTCTACTGTACAGGAGGTCATTTGCATTTCCATCAGCCTGAGGCTTATTCATTTCACTTTTGGTGTAAAAGGGCCTTAACATTTGCCAAAAATGTAACTTTTTGTTGTTGTTGTAAAAAACAAACAAACAAGCCCAGTCCAGGTGAGAAAAAGTAACGCAAAAGTAAAATAACTAAAAGTTACCTAAACAGTTTCTAAAACAATTAGTTGCTTTTTTAAGGAGTTACGCGATATTGTAATGCAAAACTTTTAAAAATAACTTTCCCCAACACTGGTTAACAACATTAGTTAACATAAACTAACAATTAAAATACTTCTAAAGCATTTAATAATCATAGATAATGTTCATTTTAACTAATACGTATTAACTAATGTCAACAAAGATGAATAAATACTGTAACAAATGTATAGATCATTGTTATGCAGTAACTATGCAAATCATTAACTAACATTATCTGATGGGACCTTATTGTTAAGTGTTTCCAAAAATTGTGAAACATCTAAAGTGATATCATATGCTCAAGTCTCATTTAACTTTGTTAGTTTTGATTCACTGCAGTGTTGACTGCAATGTAAAATATCTATAAAATAAAATATTCTTAGTTCTTTTACCTCATAAAACTTGAGTTTTAAACCCTATTTTGCACTCTGTTCACGGAAAGCATCATGTTAAAAAAAAAGGCATATGAAAGAGTTCAAGGGACCATGAGAGGGAAAGAAAAGGGAATCTGACATTTTGGAGGAGATCCACAGGCGTCTAGATTAGACATCTAAATTTGCTTGGGTGATTTTGAAACGAACACTGGAAAAATCCTGCATAATTCTTGACCAAACGTGCTGTCAGTGAGGTAAAGCACCTCTGGGTTTGTGATATTTACCGGAGTGAGCATCTGAACGCTCTCGGTGAAATTCCCCAGGAATGCCATGATGGTCATCTTCTGCATGAGACGCTCGATCTTGCTGAACTGGATCATGAAGCGATCCTCGTCTGTCAGGTTCTCCAGAGGTTTGCGTTCCTTCTCGTACTGACGCAGAACTTTCAGCTCCGCTTCCGTTGGAATGAACCTCATCAAACACTCCACGAAATCCACCGGCAACGTCCGCAAGTCAAACCTTACACACACACACATATCAAAGCATTATCCTCATCAATCTGATTACTCCAGAAGCTGCTGTTTGGAGTCCACCATACAATTTTATAGTTAACCATGATAAGGAATGAGGAAATATTTGAATCTATTTCTAGGGCGCTAATAAAGAGATGTTGGTGATCATGTGTAGTGTACGTCGGCTGTGAATTACACTTGGATGGCTCTGCAGATCTCCTCTGATGTCTTGCCCACTTTTTTGAGGGTGATGGCCAGGTTTTTAGCTCTGTTGGAGTCCAGCAGCATGATTTTATTTGGTCCTTTCTGAGAGGTCTTCTGTTTGCTGGAGGTGAGGTCTATGGCTGGACCCTGTGCTTTCGTTTTAAACATCTCCTCAAACTCATCCACATTCAGATCCTGAACAGAAGAAACACACTCAGCATTGACCATGAAATCCTGATCTGTATATCTGATACTGTAAAGCCTGGAATCCAAATGCAAATCAACATAAAACAACAATTCAGTATATAGAGAAAAATGCAGCAAATCATTATTTCTCCTCAAATCGTAAAATGGACAGTCTAATAATGTGTGTATTAAAACATCTGTACTGATCCATTATATATAATGCACTTGAATCCTCTATTGTCAAAAGTTTGGGGTTTAATGTTTTTTGAAAGAAGTCTCTTATTTATTTGATTAACAATTCAGTAAAAACAGGAATATTGTGAATATTTTTATTTGAATATATTTTAAAATGTAATTTTATTCTTGTGACTGACACAAAGCTGAATTTTCACAATATCCTTCAGAAATCACTATAATATTACTACACCTTACTGACCACAAACTTTTGAATGGTAGAGTATAAAAATGCATTATAAAGATATATTTTATGCATCAGAGTACACATGGTAATGCTTCATTGTCATGATTGTAACCTCAGCTGCAATACAACATAAGAATATAAGAATAACCAATTCAAAGTTACTCTTGTAAAAAACATTATTTATTACAACATATAATACAAATGGATGTTGATCATGACAATAGATTTTACTTTAATTATTATAATGCAATGCATGAATTATGATATTAATACACTACAAATACACTACACTACACTACACTATTATGAGGCCTTCATAATGAATAATGTCCATTACAGAAAGTATTACCCTCCAGATTATGATGTTACATTTTCTATTAATTATAATAATAATATTGAAATATATTGCAGTATAAGTTTGTATTTTGCATTTAATAGATGTTTTGTGTGTAAAAACACGAAATTTAGCTGATGCATTTGTGCTTTTTTATGTACTGTAACAAAACAAATGGTTTTCAAATGATTTTTGCCCAGTTTCACAACTTTCTTTTCAAAGTTTTCATAACTGTCTCACCTCAAGTATTCTTTCGTCATCGATCTCGTTGAACACAGTGCCGTTGATCTGATTGGGTTTCAGCGCCACCCAATTAAACACCGGCATACGGAACTTAGTCTTGATGGGTTTCTTAATCTTCACAGCTACACAACATGACAGAAAGAACATGTCAGAATCATGCAAATCACACAAACACAAAACATGCAGTCTGATCCACTGAGTGATGTGGTGGTTTGTGAAGAGCAGGCAAAGAAAGGACGGGTTTATCTGCGCATATGAGGGTTCGTGAGGGGCAAATGTGTGAACATGAGACATTTTGTATTGTATGTATCTACAAACTCAGGCTCAAAAAAAGAGCTCTAGTCTTTCATTGAGTTAGCATAAAAAGTCTACACACTCCTGTTAAAATTGCAGCTTTCTGAGATTGCTTTGAAATAAAATTATGTTATTCACAAAATTATGTATTCACCTAATATTGAAACCAACAAAATTCATGCAGCAAACAAATAGAAACTTTTAAAGGGATAGTATTTTTTTTTTTTCTCCCACAGTATGGAAGTCAATGGCTACCGTCAACTGTTTGGTTAACCACATTCTTGAAAATATCGTGTTGTGTTCAGCAGAAGAAAGAAATCCATCCAGGTTTGGAACAACTTGTAAATGATGACAGAATTTTCATTTTGAGGTGAATTATCCCTTATTATGAATTTTGCTGGTTTCAATATTACATAATTATATTGACATGATTTTACTTTGATTCATTTTACATGTCAAGACAATTCATCTTTTTTTATACATAGCACTTTATAAAATGCTAATTGTTTCAAAGCAGCTTCACATTAAAAGGAAAATAGCAATCAATGATTTCAACTTCATAAAGCATGAGACAAATTCAAATTCTGCTGTAAAGTAGCTCTATAAAGACAATAGTGTCATTATTCAGCTCAAGTCAGTTCAGTTTAATTCAATTCATTACTCAGTCGAACTTACGCAATTCATCAATGGACCATTTTCACATTTCAGGGTTTCTCAGTAGTGGAATCTGCTGTTCACTAATCGATCTGCTGTTCACTGGGAGATCTTCTGTTCACTGATCGATTGCTCCTGTCTGCCTTCCTGCCTGCTGTGAGTTTGTTTGCGTTGAGGCTGTAAGCTCTACGCCTCGTATTAGCTTCGTATTTCTTTCTGTTTTGAACCATCATTTACTATAATTTCTAGTTGTTTATATTACTAAATACAGTTTGCCCACCATCTCAGATTAACCTTACATCGCTAGCTTCCGTTATTGTTAGCACAGCACGCTAGTGTTTACGCGCCACCCGCACTCATTTATTTATTATTTATTTTCTCTCGCGCGCCCGCGCCTTTGAGTTCATAAAAGCCCAGGTAAGTAAGAATCAGTCAACACAAACGGTGAGTAATGTCTTGTCCTGTTATTGTCACCTGTGTCACATGTTTAGTATAGCCTTCTCCGATGGCAATATAGGATTTATTTGTGATTCGAGTTGCTCCGTTGCGCTTAAAGAAGATTAAAGAAAATAGTCCAACGCCGTGGTACAACGAGCACACTCAGGCCCTTAAGAGAGCAGCCAGAAAAATGGAGCGCAACTGGAAGAAAACAAAACTAGAGGTATTTCGGATTTCATGGAAGGAGAGCTCGATTGCTTACAGAGAGGCTTTAAAAGCTGCTAGATCTGCTTATTTTTCAACCCTATTAGAAGAAAATAAACATAATAGTAGGTATTTATTTGAAACAGTGGCTAAACTAACGAAAAAGAAAGCTTCAAGCACAGAAGTTTCAGGCCAACACAGTAATGACTTTATGAACTTCTTCACTTATAAGATTGATAATATCAGGGACAAAATTATAACTATGCAACCGTCTACTACAGTATCGCATCAGGGAGTGCATTGTAGTCTCCCTGAGGAAAAAATTTATTCATTTGTTGCTATAGGAGAGGAAGAATTCTGCAAACTCGTTAATTCATCTAAATCGACAACTTGTATGTTAGACCCTATACCGACTAAGCTATTGAAAGAGATGCTTCCAGAGATCATAGATCCTCTTCTTAATATCATTAATTCGTCTTTGTCTCTAGGATACGTACCAAAAACCTTAAAGCTGGCTATGATAAAACCACTTGTTAAAAAAACGCAACTTGATCCTTCAGAATTAGTCAAAACAGGCCAATCTCAAATCTGCCTTTTCTGTCAAAGATATTAGAAAAAGCAGTATCCTCACAACTGTGTTCCTTTCTTGAAAGAAATGATATCTGCGAGGATTTTCAGTCAGGATTTAGACCGCACCATAGTACTGAAACAGCTCTCATTAGAGTTACAAATGATTTACTTTTATCATCCGATCGTGGTTGTATCTCTCTATTAGTGTTACTTGATCTTAGTGCTGCATTTGACACAATTGACCACAACATTCTTTTAAATAGACTAGAAAACTATGTTGGCATTAGTGGAATTGCACTAGCATGGTTTAAATCATACTTATCTGACCGTTATCAGTTTGTAGCAGTAAATGAAGAGATGTCTTATCGATCACAAGTTCAGTATGGCGTACCACAAGGCTCAGTACTAGGACCGCTGCTGTTCACTCTGTACATGCTACCATTAGGAGATATCATTAGGAAACATGGAATTAGCTTTCACTGTTATGCCGATGATACTCAGCTGTATATTTCTTCAAAACCTAACGAAACTTACCAATTCACAATATTAACGGAATGCATAGCTGATATAAAAAATTGGATGACTAGTAATTTCCTACTACTAAACTCTGAAAAAACAGAGATTCTAATTATTGGACAAAAAAACTTCCACACGTAACAACCTAGAATACTGTCTAACACTTGATGGCTGCTCTATTAAGTCTTTGTCGTCGGTTAGGAACCTGGGTGTGATCTTTGATAGCAATCTTTCATTTGAAAGTCACGTGTCTAGTATCTGTAAAACCGCATTTTTCCATCTTAAAAATATATCTAAATTACGACATATGCTCTCATTAACAAATGCGGAAACAATTAGTTCATGCTTTCATGACATCAAGACTAGATTATTGTAATGCTCTACTGGGTGGTTGCCCTGCACGCTTAATAAATAAAGTACAGCTGGTCCAAAACGCTGCAGCTCGAGTTCTTACTAGAACCAGGAAATATGACCATATTAGCCCGGTTCTGTCAACACTGCATTGGCTGCCTATTAAACATCGTATACATTTTAAAATATTGTTGATTACTTACTAAGCACTAAATGGTTTAGCTCCGCAGTACTTGAGCGAGCTCTTAACGCATTATAGTCCTTCACGTCTATTACGATCTCAAAATTCGGGCCAATTGATAATACCTAGAATATCAAAATCGACTGCTGGTGGTAGATCCTTTTCCTATTTAGCACCAAAACTTTGGAACAGTCTTCCTACCATTGTCCGGGAAGCAGACACACTCTGTCAGTTCAAAGCTAGACTAAAAACACATCTCTTTGACCTAGCATACACATAATATATTATAGACTTCTATTATTCAATGTTAGGCTGCATAGATTAGGTTAGCCGGAACTGGGAACACTTCCCTTAAATCCTGATGTACTCGTTACATCATCATAAGAAGAATGGCATCTACGCTAATTTTAGTGTCTTTGTTTATCCCGAGGTTTTCCCGCAGCCTACCGGATCCAGGCCGTATCCAGATCTGACTAGGAGCCTGGACCCGATGACAACGCAGTGCTGAAGTGCCAACTAGCCTCTCCCTATGGAGGATCCCTTTCCCACTCTACAGATAAAACGTTGTGATTCCAGTTCGCGTACCCACCCCGAAGTGATAAAATAAAACAAAATTCTGTATCAAATTACAGTTACTGTAAATCCGGCCTCTAGTTCATAAACGCCAGATGAGAACTGACCCCCGACTGAGCCTGGGTTCTCCCAAGGTTTTTTTTTTCTCTCCATTAAGTCACCTGATGGAGTTTTAGGACACCAGTAGGTCACTTGATGGAGTTTTTCGGTTCCTTGCCACTGTTGCCTTTGGCTTGCTCAGTTGGGGATATTCAAATTAATTAACCAAGCATTAATACCATTGATCAGCCCTACCAAACGTGGATGTTTTTTTCACTAAGAAACAAACATTGTTATTTGATTGATACTGTGAAGCTGCTTCGATGCAATTTATATTGTGAAAAGCGCTATATAAATACACTTGACTTGACTTTCACTTGGAAGTCGTCATAGTTGGGTACACTATGGGTACACTAATATAATACAAAGTATAGTTTTATAAATGTAAATATATATATATATATATATATAAATAAAGAACTTTTCAGGATTTACTATGTTGATGGCCATTAAAAAGCATCAGTCTGTGAAAAGGGTCCATTATGAAACAAAGTCAATTCCGCTATAAAGCAGCTCTACAGAAGACAATAGACAATCTAACTCAATCCAGAGTTATACATTTTTTGAGATGTTAGATGTATGATATGCATTACATTATTATATGAAACAAATTTTTAAAAAGCATTTTTAATAAGGGTGTGTAGACTTTTAATACCCACTGTATCCTGATGAATATCATCACATTGGCAAGATATTCTGATCGTAAATCACAAATGAGCCTATTTTATGATCCTGAGAGACAGAATCACAGACTCCCACAGGAAATTAAATCTCAATTGTTTTCATGAAGTCAATGGCTTCTCAGATGTTTCTCCTGAGAAAAATATATCAGCAATCTCATGTGTCTCCTCTAAAGATTCAAAAGAGGTCTCAACAATGTCTCAGATTTGTCAAGATATTAACAAATTCAGCGATTAATTTTATAGCTCTATACTCTTATGTCATTTTATTTGTGTCTATTTAGATTTCTCTTAATAAATTCAGAGAAACGTGAGGCAATGAAATGAAACCTGACTGAAAACTGCATCTCTGAGCAATAACATTGTCCTGTGTGTTTAGGAAATGAGACATTGACGGATGCTCAGGCCTGTTTTTGGGTTTACACCATGAGGATGTGACTCAAACAGCGTCTTAGTATGGCAATGAGTCAAGTGTTGGGTTCCCTTCATTTATACAGGTTCAAACTTCATAAAACCTTCCAAAATGATCCAGTTAATGACTGAATCTGACTCAGACACAGCAAACGCAGATTGCAACATGCTTGAATATGGCTAAATTGAGATCCAGCGATATTAATCTCTGGTCAAAGGTGACAAAGAGCGAGTGAATAGAGTGGCCAGTCCAGATGAGGGTTATGGGCAATATGATGGTGTGATATTAGGCCGAGCAGAAAGGAGAAAAAGTCACAGCATGTATAAAACATTCCTGAATTTACGCAACTATCGTGTTATCTGACTATCAGTCGCCTGTAACGGCACACTGTTTCAACATGCAAACACAACACAATCAAACACGTACTCACACAGCGGACATGGCATTTTTAGTCTTACTGCTTTATGATGCACATCCATTTAATTGTCATATAAAGGATAAAAAAAATGCTGAATATGGTCATTTAAAACCAGTTGATTTAATGTCATTACAAAAATGGCTAAGAAAAGTGAAGTTAGTTTTGAAAAACTTTTTTTTTTAAAATGTCAATTGCTTGACATGCACTGACTTTTAGGATGTTTAAGTATGACTTAAAGTGATAAATATATTCAACAGAATTGTATAAGAACAAATGTGGATGCTTTCCAAGTTTTTGTGTTACTGTGCAGTGACGAGATGCAGTCCTCAAGGGGGTGATAGACTCACATTTAAATGTTTTAGTAGGCCTACCTCTACACAGGATCAATCAAGTAACTATCTAAGTGTTAATGACAATTAAACTAACTAGCTAGCTCAGCAAGATTTTCTTCAGACTGTTGTTCCACCATAACAATAGAAAAATATTAGGAAAATAATACTAAAACGTGACATTGCGATATTTAGTTTTTCAGCAGATACCTTGAGTAACTTAATT
This sequence comes from Meda fulgida, assembly GCA_030578275.1. Lineage (NCBI taxonomy): Eukaryota > Metazoa > Chordata > Actinopteri > Cypriniformes > Leuciscidae > Meda > Meda fulgida. The sequence goes on from CM060624.1 coordinate 31,058,864, forward strand.
TAAGAATAATTAATCTTTGCAGATTCTAGAATGCATCTATATAGAAAATAAAATTGAAATAATTTAAGGAATAAAAAAAAAGAAAAACGTTGCTATATTCATTACAAGAACCAACTCAAAACTCTTTCAGTAACCAGAAAATAAACAGTTAAATACTGTTAAATACTGTTTTGACCCATTCAATATAACAAATAATAATGATGTTGTGACTATTTGATGCAAATATTAAACCAAATAAGAAAAAAAAGAATAATACCATTGTACTTTAAAATATGATTTACTAAAAAAAAAAAAAATGTAATAAAACAATATTAATAATTGTAAAGTACAACTATACATTTAGAGTATAAATATATAATACTAATATTTATTAATTTTCAAATATTAAACCATTAAGCTTTTATTTTGGCGGAAAATCGCTGGGATCCCTTTTCCTTTTTATAGGTTTATAATCCCTTCTCTTTGCAAATCTGGTGAAATGTGAGGCACTGATGCACATTGCGTTTTCAAATGCATGTTATAAGCGACAGGAACTTTCGGGAACGTCCGTGTGGAGCAGCATTTACAGAGCTGACACACTGAAGACTTAGTTCATGAGCTTAGCACATGTAGATGACCACTTCACTCTGAAACAGGCAGTGTATATACATATTTAAGTATGAAATATATGTAATCGCAGCCTTCGTGATGTAGTCATATCATGATTTTGACTATATTTTGATATATCATGCAGCCCTACAGAGTACCGACAAAACCATAGAAGAACACTTAATCTGTGGTGGCAATGCTGAGAATGCAATACATATTTGTGCAATGCATCTTAATGGCAAATAGATCTGCAGATCTGGTGTTGATGTGAGTTTTTGTTTTCCATGAGGTTGTGGTTCATGGCCTGAGCTCTGGAAACAGAGATTGTGTCTGCTGTGGAGTGTAGAAATAAGAGCATACATCTCATGGAACATGTGGTCTCATAGGCTGGCATTAGAGTCCTGTTATTTGCTGAACTCTGTAAGCGAGGTCTAAAGAATGTTCCTCTCTGGGTTTTAAATGGTAAGGAAAAGTTCTGCAACACAATGTCCAATTTAATGCCCGGTTTCAAGAGGAACAACCAGCAATACAGCTTCAGAGTCGTTGTCAGATCAAGGCTACAGAGGAACTGAGTGTGTTGTCTTAGAGACTAAAATACCATGACCACACACACACACACACGACTAAGCACACACAACACGACACAGCAAACCTACAGTACAGTTTGATGGGTCCCTCTATGGCGGCACAACAGGTAGAGCAGAAATAAGCAGAGAGAAAGAGGTGGTTAAGAGCAGACAAAACACAACCTCTGATTCCAAAGATCTGTTTGCGTAATTTTCCTATAGACTGCATTTCCACAGACATTCCTAAAGAACTGCAATGGAAGGATAAAGATCAAGACATGTTCCACACCAACAAACCGTGGATTAAAGCAAACCTGGGAGACTTTTCGGTAATAATAATTAAAAAAATATCTTTGATAAACATAAAATACTTTTTCAAAAACATTGAAAAATCTTTCCAACCCTAAACTTGTGAAATGTAGAGTAAATCCTACAAGTCTTGAGCATTTCGAAACAGGAATCATATGAATTATCCAAAAGTCTTTTATGACCACATTTCAAATGTTGTGTACTCACATTATAATAATGCATTCTTACTCAAATGCTCAATAAATTACATGGTGAAAAATACTACCACCGTACTAAAATGTACTCAATGTACTAAACTCGAAAGACACTGATCTGAAGTAAAATCAAAGAGCTGATATTATGGATCAAGACTTGAGCAGAACAGAAGTGATTCACTTGAGCGTGTTCAGACATTTAACCCGTTACAGGAAACTAAATAAACAGCTTGATCTGTGGTGATTGTTATCGTTCGTCTCAGAGAGGAGACCGGCTGACACCAGAGACTCAAAGCAATTCTGAACTGACGCGTGACCTTTAAACACAAACTAATGCTAACTTCCACATTCTTAAGCTGTGGGGCGTATCTGCGTCTAAATCACAGCGGTTTTTTGTTCCTGTGATGTCTCTGCAATACTGTATCAAACTTTGAGCAAGTACATGATTGTTATGGTTTTGTCTTTAGTGTCGAGCAGGTTCTATTACCTGCCAGTCCTGAGTTCATGATGACGGTTGGTGACCCACAGCCTGGAAGTGGAGGGGCCATGGGGGGGGGAGGAGGCATAGGGGCAGATATATCCACACCAGGACCTGGAAGAGGAGGAGGAGGAGGAGGAGGGGGGGGAGGAGGGGGTGCTGGTGCTGGAGCAGCAGATAGACCGTTTGGTACTTGAAAAGATAAAGAGGGAGAAAATATGTTCAATTTTCCGGTCATACTTTAGATTAGGGTCCATTTCTCACTATTAACTACGACGTTTGCCTCAGTAAACTCCTAATCACTGCTTATCAATAGTTAGTAAGGTAGTTAAGTTTAGGTATTGAATAGGATTTCTACATCTTCAGGGATGTAGAATATGGTCATGCATTAATATGTGCTTTATAAGTACTAATAATCAGCCAATATGCTAGTAATATGCACGCTAATAAGCAACTAGTTAATAGTGAGAATTGGACCCTAAACTAAAGTGTTATCCATTTTCCTAATGTAAAATCTAATTTCTTTGTTTTGATTTTGAAATATTGACATTTTCGTGAAATGGACGATTTCAGCATAAACCAGCCTGAATTATTTGTTGGTCCAGGCTTGTTTACGCTGGTTAGAGCTGGTATAGCACTGGTCTAACCGTGGACCAGTACAGTCATGCTGTTCTCAAGCTGGTCCACCAGCACTCACACTTTCCATGCTGGTGACCAGCAAACCAGAAACAAGCATCCTGTGTGATTCTGCCAAATAAACACAATATTCTTGAGCGCACAAGTACAGTATATTGCATTTTTGCTTTCAAAGTAATATTCAGTTTCAAACTTCTTGCCTCTAAACATGTAACGTTTAGTCTGTGTTTGAGTTTTTTTATTCTTAGTTGGTTTTACACTGCTTCCTGTTCTGTTGCCTCTGTTAGTATATGGGGCCGTTTACACGATACCGTTTTCAAATACAAACAGAAAACTTTGTATGCGTTTTGGCCGTTCATTTACACGAAAAAGGCGTTTTGGGGGCCTGAAAAGGCAAACTTTGAAACCGAGTTTCAAAGTGCACGTTTTAGAAAACGAAACTGTTATTGTCTCTGTGCAAGCAACAAAAATGCATATTTGTGAAAACGGTGACATCATGCGCCTTATGTGTTCAATCTATAGGCGCATAGTTTTTCTTTACAAAGTGACATCGCCAACTACTGGCCTGGCAGCAGAATATAGTGTTTTAATCGTTTTTGCGGATCCGTGTGAACGGGGATTTTTTGGACAACATTGTCGTCTGTATGCGAAAAATGCGAAGGAAAACAGTTACCGTTTTTAGAGCATCATTCCAAACATAGTGATACAAATAGTAGTTCAGAAGTAGATCTGGCTTCTAAAAAGCATACATTTTTGAACGCATGTCCATTATTTAGAATGAAGGTCCCTCACCTGTCGCCGGCATAAGAGGAGGTGGTGGTGGAGGTTCAGGCATGGACACACCATGAGCCGTCCCATTAGCCACACCTCTGTGACTGACCAGGCCCTCACCGGACAGCCCAAATACGCCCTCCGACCCTGGTAGATGCCCGTTCCCCGGTGGAGGGGGCGTCAGGATGGCTATGTCCCCATCCCCTTTCTTCTGGATCTTGATGGTTCCCTGTTTCTCCAGCTCGTGGATCTTCTTCTCCAGGTTGCACTGCCTCTGAATGGCCTCGTCCTTCTCCTTCACCATCCGCCGTAGTGTGTGCACCTGAGAGCTGGCGTCTTTATACACCTCCTATCACCACAAAGTTAACACAAACATAATGTAGACAGCATTTTTATACTTTAAAGCAGCCTTTCCCAAACAGGGTTCTGTGAGTTGATAAAAAAGCTAATTAAGTCATTTAAATGTAACATCAAAATACATAAATGGGGCTGCACAATTAATGAGAATAAAATTGAAATCATAATACAGCTTAGTGGGATTATAAAATCAAAGGCTGAGATTGAATTATGAATATAGTTTGTTGCTCTGTGTGTTTCAGAGTAAAGTGTGGTGTGATCTGGTGTTTTATAACTTTTTTAATTACAATATCACATATTAAATTTTTATTGTATAGCACAATTGTAACTATTTCTGTCATTCATTTTGAATAATTAGAGTTAAAAATAATAAGTTCATAATAACAGTTCAAATCACAAGATATGACAAAATAATGGTAATTAAATTTTTTGGCATTCTTGGAGTCTAATCAGACTGATATCAGACATCGGATATATATATATATATATATATATATATATATATATATATATATATATATTTTTTTTATTTTTTATTTTTTTTTTTATTATTAAAATAAATCAGAAAACAAAAAAGATTAAATATTTTTTCTGTGTTCTTACATATCGTGTGACCATTAACCGACATCAAAGAAACTGTGAACGTGAATGTGTCGTTCATTTTTGGAAATAATAACTTAAAATATCACAGGTACTTGAAATAAATATTTTACTGTCTAAGGGGTTTGGCTAACAAAAAAAGGCATATGCTACTTATTTTTTCTTGACACTAAAATTACAAAAACTTAGGATATTAAGGGTTTTCAAGTCAACATGAAAAAAAAAACGTATTTTTGGAATTAACGATTAAACATGGGTATTTCACTAATAAAGCTAGACCTGAACATGAATGATCATATACACGAAAGGCGCACTTACAGTCAGGGTACCCGCGGGTCTTAAAAGCCTTGAAAAAGTCTTGAATTTGATCATCTCAAATTAAGGCCTTAAAAGCCTTGAATTTAGTATACAAAGTCTTGGATTTCGTTACAAAGGTCTTATTTAGTTTTTACCAAAAGTAACTGCAGTTTGACTAAAAGTTGACAAAAAATGGAAAGACTTTTCGTCAACTACAACTATAAGAAACAGGATGACTCAAATGTGATTAAGACCAATAAGCATTTTCGTCTGAAGACTAAGACTAAATCAAAAATGGCTGCCAAAATTAACACTGGCCTAAACACACGTGCGCGCTACAATGCTGTTGCGTATGTATTAAATATGACTGATATATAATTCAATATATATTTAAATCAAGTAACCTCCTTGTACATAATTATTTTCTAGGGTTTAAAATGTATACAGATTTGACATTTTCCCCTCATACTTCTGTCGGAATGGGTACGAAGTTGGCATTGAATTTCATTTGAAATGGTATTAAAAAGGTCTTAAAAAGCCTTGAATTTAAGTTGGAGGATCCTGGGGGTACCCTGACAGTGTACTTACAAAATAAATTAAAGAGTAAGAAGAATATAAGGTAACTAAACATGATAAGGTTAGTTAGGCTAATTTGGTAAGGTTAGTTATTAACCAGTTATTGCACTGTAATTATATAGAATATGTACATAGCATGTACATGCAGAACATGACTGTTCAATGTTATCAATGCTTCTTTTTCAAATCTATTGGTGTGTACTATTATTGGCATAACCTTTATTACATTAACTAAATTATTGTTGCGCAAATTGCAACTCAGAAACTCAAGAGGAAGTGATGTAAGGATTCATCTTTTACCCGAATAGACTCCAGCTCTTTATTTCTCTGCATGAGTTGTTTATCCAGCTCAACGATTTTTGCCATCGCCTCATTCTCTGTGTCCTGTAACTTCTCTGTCAGCTAAAAACAAAAACAAACAAGAATCAACAAGAAATAAGACTCCAGCTACAGAACATAGAGTTATTAAGAGAACTGAAGACAGAATCACAAATAAGCCATGGCAGAAAGCCTACAAGAGCATTTGAGTTTTCCAAACTGTTGAGACATGAGCATTGTGCTTTAACCAGAACACTAAAATCTCCAGACGTCAAGAGTTCAGGCAGTGTTCATACATATTTAACTTCAGATTCACATTCATTATCACTTTAGTATTCTTAACCACTCTATTAAGAATATAAGCACTTATGCAGTGCACTATAAAAATCAATGGCGCATTAATGAGGAAGGTACCTCAGGTCAGGACGTCATCCTTTGGCCAGAGGACCAACGGTCACAAAAGGTCAAAGGTCAAGCTACTGTAGATGTATGATGGGGTCCTATCATGTTTCATTATCATTAAAAGACTTTCCGTTGAACTCTAATACTGCTTAAAATCCCCCAAAATACAATGATCAACTGCAGACTTGCTAAAATCCTCATTCATGTTAAACTGCTAATTCATTGTTTCAGAGATCTGGTTATCCACATATAAAGCTTGCTTGGAAAGCACTTAAATGGTTGTTTTTCAGGACTTTTTTAGACATTGGTGAAGAGTGTTATACTGTAAAAACATTACTAACATGAGACATGTTCTCCTCTAGTTCCTCCACTCTCTCCAGCGCTGCGTTCTTGGTCTCTGCGTCCTCCAACAGAGCCCCGACATCAAACACGTTATCCAGGTACGCTTGAATCTGCACGTGCAGTTTATCACTCTCGGTGTGCTTCAGTTTCTACTCAGAGACACAGAGAGAGAAAGAGTGAGGGATCCTCACTCAACATACAGACTGATACTGAACATTAGCCTCAAAAGAAGCTTTCCAGCACGTTTGCTTACGTCCAGATATTCGTCCAAGCCGAGCTTTGTGAAGTCGTACTGTAAGTGCACTCTAAAATTCATGTCTTCCACAGAATGAACCACGATGTTAATGAACTGCATACAGGCAACCTGCAAGACAATACACACCATACACAAATCAAACCCACAAATATTGACACATTACTGATGAAGAAAACTGTTTTAACTCTGAAATTGAAATGCAAAATATTTTTATTATTACTGAAAAATGTTGTAAAGCTATGCATGTTGTTATGTTAAAAGAGCAATTTAAATAAAACTAAATAAAATCTGCATACAGAAGAACATTTACCATTCACAAAGTTCTACATATCCCTTAACCTTCACATGTTCGTTTATTCAGTATGTTGGCTTATTACACATATAGAAAATCTCAACTGCTTGATTGTTTATATAAATGTTTATAAAATGTAAACTATATTATTACTCAGCTCTTTATATAAGTATATCCTACTTTATTCGCATACATACAGAACACTCGCGCAAAACTATACTGGAGACAATAGCAAATCTCAACAGTTTGATTGCTTGTATCATCACAAAATGTAAACTATATCATCTGCTAAATGTGACGGTATTAAGATATTATTAACATTAACTTAATGGTTTTCTGTAAAACTGCTTTGAAACTATGTGTATTGTGAAAAATACTATACAAATAAAATTGATTTGAGTAACTGTATAATATGTGGGAAAATGTCCAGTCAGGCATATTTACATGAACATTATCCCTTACAAGATTGTGTTTTCAGCTACCTTTGTTTATTTAATAAGTAGGCCTATTTCACAATGCTTTCAGATACCGGGTGTAGTGCTCCCATCTCCATTTAACACTATTGTATTTTAGAGGATTAATAACCATGATTGCAAATGAAAATGTGTATATTTGGATGCAGGTCTAACACATACCATGAAGTCGATATTGTTATCTTCATTCTTGAAATGCTCCATGAGTTTCTCAAACCGCTGATCTTCTGAACACACCTGCAAAGCAATAAAGTAAGAGTTCATGCAGTAAAATAATGTCTAGAGAAACTGAAAATGAGATTCTGATACCAGGATAATAAGATATTGCAAAAACAACATGATCCAGTAGTTAAATTCTTTTCACAAACCGTCCTCTTATATTAGCTTGATCTCTCCTTCCCAGAAACAAGAGAAATGATTAATGAAGGTGTGGTGTTCATCCCACTAAACGAATCAATAACAACGTGTTTAGCAGGTGTGTCTCTAAACCTATTTACTGTACAGGACTGTTAGCCTAAAGTGTGTCTCGTGTCTATTACACTATGATTGAGTGATTCTGGAACACAGATCAGCTTTTAATCTGTAAGTGTTTCCGTGATTCTATTATCTGCAGTGAAGCAGCGTAGAGTCATGTTTTTGTGTCAGAAGTATTAGTTTCAGCATTAGTGTTTCTGTACCTCTTTAAAGTGATCAAAAGCTGAGAGAATGATCTCATGACCTCCTCGAACCAGGCACACGGCAGCCAGCAGCTCCAGCACCAGAGCTTTAGTCCTACACCAGCAGAGAGCCAAGGCACATTGATTTATATAGCGCTTTTCACAATACAGATTTTATTTATATAGCGCTTTTTACAATACAGATTGTAATACGATACAGAAGTGCCAGAAAAGCAGAAAATGCTAATATAACAGAGACACGTTTTGAGACCGGCGTGGAATAAAGCCGCTCATACCAGCCTCCTGTGTTTCTGCTGCTCTTATTGTAACATCATTGCCATAGAAACCAATGCAGATATTGCGGAAAAACGAAAGAGCAGTTATGGGACACACAAATTCGATCTGAACAGTTGTGATACACAGTGTGGACAGTCAATAATTCAGATTCAAATTGGATACACAAAAAAATCTGCACAACCATTTTAAAAGTTTGGGGGTCAGAAAGTTTTTTCTGTTGTAGTTTTTTTTTAATTTAATGAAGCAAATACTTTGATTTAGCAAGGACACATACAATTGATTAAAAGTTACATTAAAGACATTAATAATGTTGCAAAAGATTTCGATTTCAAATAAATGCTGTTCTCTTGAACTTCCCATTCATCAGAAAATCCTAAAAAAAAAAATCATGTTTTCAACTAAGATATTAAGCAGCAAAACTGCTTTCGACATTTGTTAATAATCAGAAATGTTTCTTGATCAGCAAATCAACAAATTAGAATGATTTCTGGAGGCACTGTGACATTGTGATCATGTGAAACTGAAGAATGGAGTAATGATGCTGAAAATTCAGCTTTGAACACAGGAATAACTTACATTTTAAAGCAACACCATGGAACTTTTCGTCTTCGGTCGCCCTACTGGTTGGAAACGAAATTGTCCATTAGCGCTGTCATAAATAATTTAGCCTACCGTCGCACACACGCTCGCTGTTTATCCAGCACCGGCTTTAGAATGAACGATGTCCACAGACAAGGTGGAGTATGTTACATGATTTCATTAAATGATGATGTATTGCGACATCAGAAACGAAGAAAAACTAAATAATGACTATTGTAACGCTTGACGTAAAGCAAGTCAAATTTGTAGTTTTCTTATGTCTCATTCGGACTACAGAAACGCGACCAGATCTGTCAAAATTTCATAGTGTGTTTATAGCAGATATAAGACCACAAAGCAAATCCACAAGTGCCTTTCACCCTGTTACGACTTGATGAACCACTAATAAGATTTTGGAAACATTATTTTAAGGTAAAAAATTTTCCATAGAGTTGCTTTAAGGTAACACTTTATTTCGATAGTCTACTTTAGACATTCTACTAACTATAAGTAACTTTGCAGCTACATGTCAACTAACTGTCATTATAGTTTTAGTAGACTGTCTGCTTAATATTTGCTAAAACTTTATTTTGTTGGTCCCGCAATAGATATTCTACTGACTATAAGTAACTTGGCAACTACAAGTCAACTTATTCTACTAACCCGAACCCTAACACCTAACCATAACCTAACAGTCTACTAATACTCTAATCAGAGTTAGTTGACATGTAGTTGCAAAGTTACTTATAGTGTGTAGAGTGTCTAGAGTGGACTATCAAAAGAAAGTGGAACCCATTTTTAAATATATTAGATATAGGCCTACTACTAACAGTTATTTTAAATTGTAATAATATTTCACAATATTACTGTTTTACTACAGCCTTGGTAAAGCATTAGAGACTTCTTTCAAAAACCTATTTTTTAATCCCCAAACTTTTGACCAGTAGTGTATATAACCAAAATTAATAATAATTTCTCCTATTTATGTCATCTAAACTGATGAAGTAAGAACTCCACACACACACGCGCACGCTCGCACGCACGCACGCACGCACAACACACACACACACACACACACACACACACATAGATTAAGGAGTCTGTTGTTATAGCTGCCAGTATTTATGACTCTGAAAGAGGAGTCGCAATGAATTAAAGCGGTGGATTCTGTGAAAGTGCTCTTTATGTCTCACACACACACACACACACACACACACACACACACACACACACACACACACACACACACACACACACACACACACACACACACACACACACACACACACACACACACACACACACACACACACACACACACACACACACACACACTTGCTCCATCTCAATGGGTTACCTGGGATTCTTATTGTTCAGACTCAGTGCAATTTCATTCACAGCATGAGGGTGAGACATGACCATGTTGAAGCCATACTGAGAGAGAGACAGAAAGAGGACTAATTAGTAAACATAACAGGAACTTCAAGATTTATTATCTGAAAATAAAACATGATAAAGACCAAACCGCTTACTTGGTATGAAAACCAGTACCACCAGGATTTCATGACTTTTTGTGTGTGTGTGTGTGTCTGTGTGTGTCTGTGTGTGTCTGTGTGTGATAAGAATGACTGATTTTGTGTCGGCAATTTCCAGAATTTTGTGGAAAATTGTTTCTTTTTTTGACCACATTTATCACATTTTGCGTTAAACTGCTAATTAGGCAGGATCACAAATCATTTTGTATATTTCGCAGTGTGGAATCGTGCAAAACTGGAGGGACTGGAAAGGTCCTCAATAATATAGATTCAAAGGTTTGTGTATGTTTTACCTGGTAGTTCATGATGGCTCGTAGGCACATGATGCACACATGAACATCGTCTTTCTTACAGACTAATCTGGAATTCTTCAATGTCCTCCGGCTGGATAACGTATTATTAGACCTGAGAGCAAAACAACAATTCAAGTTTAGTATCCAATTAAATCAATGTCTAACATATGAAAATACTGTCATCATTTAGTCACCTTGTTGTTCCAAACCCATTTGAACACAGGAGACGTTTAGCAGAATGTTCAAGCTGTCCACATACACTTTCATTGCACTGAAAACAGCAGCTTGAACATTCCCTATGAAAAATCTTTTTTTGTTTTCTACAGAAGACATAAAGTTCAGGTACAGGGTTGGAACAACATGAAAATGATGTTATTGTTATGACATACACTATCATTTAAAAGTTTAGATTTCAGTAAGATTTGTACTTGAAAGACGCCTCTTATTCTCATCAAGGCTGCATTTATGTACGATGCATGTGATGTTAAAACGGAATATTCAGTAGCCATTACAGTAGTCTTCAGTGTCATTATTATCAATGTTGAAAACAGCTGTGCTGCTTAATATGTAAAACATGATTAATAGGACGTTCAAAAGGACAGCATTTATTATAAATTATTATTAGAAATTGTAACATAAAATGTTATGTCTTTACTGTCACTTTTGAAGAATTTAATGCAACCTTGCTAAATAAAAGTATCCATTAAAATAATATAAGAGTATGTATTTTATAACCATTCTTTAAGAGGAATAAATATTTTTTATCAGATTATCTAATCTAGCGTAATATCCTGATCTTAGAGTCAGGACCACTAAACTGCAGGACCAGAACAAGTATTCTCATACTGAAACACATGCATTTGTGTGAGCATCTTTAAATGATAATAGTGCTGTGTTTAGGTCTGTCAGCAGCATCTGTGTGTGTGTGTGTGTGTGTGATGTGTGTTGTCTTAGAGCAATTAAAGTGCTCTGTGCACACATATCACCTCCACAAAACAACAGCAGCGTCATTGACATGCATGCCAGCCATCAGGCCCGAGCCAAAGGCTTTTATGTGTGAGAACAGAGATGCACAGCAACAGATGCACACAAAGAACACACACACAAACAGGTATAATACATGTACACGTTAGAAAAATATATACATTGTACTATAAATTACTGATTCTGTAGATAAGGGCATTCAAATATACTCGGACAAAATCACACAAACAGAGAAATCTAAGAAGGCACACAAATACACACACAAACAAACTAGACAAGGTTTACACACACAAACTAACACAATGGGCACATAGTTCTTTTTCAGGACTGTCACAAGACGAGGTGGGCGTGATTTTCCAAAAAAACACACACACACACACACACACACACACACACACACACACACACACACACACACACACACACACACACACACACACACACACACACACACACACACACACACACAATGCAGCAGCGCCTGGGGCAATGGTTTGTGCTCATGCTGAGAACTAATTCAGTAACACACTGGAACATGAACACAAGTGTTGTGCGATTTGTATACGATAATATAATAATCGTTGTTAATGTGAAAGCTTTTTGAATTTATCATTCAATTTGCAAAAAATAAATAAAAATACGCCTTGATAGTTCATGCTTTTTCAGCATGATGTAGCCTGAATGCAGTTAGAATGACCCCAAAAACTCTATTGGACGGTTTTGTTATATTTCAATATGATATATTTAAGGAATATGCTTCTTTTCATGAATACTAGCACGATTCCAAATGTGATGGAATTTATACAGCAGTTTAGTAAACAAGAAGTAAATATTGTGCGTTAGATATTAGAAACTATATTGTCAATATTGTCTGTTTTGCTTTATTTCGCCAATGAAAAGAGTAACACAACTGGTGTGCGCCAGTGGCGTTTTTTTTTTTCTGAATTAATTGCCATTTTTGAAAGAGTCAATGATTCAATGATCCAATGTAAAGAATTGGTTGAGTGATTCAATGACTCACTCATAAAGACAGTCACTGTACAGAGTAGGTACTACATTTAAATTTGAATTTACTTTAAGACTGTTAAAAAAAATTCTATTTAATATGAATATTGGTGGTATGAATGAAACCAGTGTCAGTTGTGTTGCTTCACTGCCATTCATAAATCCTCTGGCCTCATGGGATATAAAGTGTCTATCGAATGCACATTTCATAATCTCGGCAGAAGTAGAAGGTCATCCGGGGACTTTTCACATACTATATTTTTTAATACTATGTATTCAGACATACTCTTTTGGCATCCTATTTTTCATTTACTATATAGTAGGGATGTTTTCAATTTTGGGCACAGCGTGTGACTTGCCTACCAGCTCCTGGTGGTTTACATATCATTTAATAATTAAAAAAATGTTTAGATGCGGTCCATTCCTGCATGGATTTTGTATATTTCACAATATTATCAGTAAGGAAAAAACGTAATTTTGGTCACTGCTGTGAACTAATCACTGCACAGAATATGAAGAATATAAAAAGCTTGTCCACGACAGGCCTAAACCAGTAAAGGTAAATCAGATCAACACACTCAGAAAAATTGCGTAATTATTATCATCACCGTAATCATAGAAAAAAATATATTTTGTAGATATTGCACACCCCTAGTCTACACTGATTCATAGGAGAACAGCTGAGTCACTGTTGTGATGTGGTCTTTCTTTCAACTTTGACTTAAGTGAGAGTGTGAATGTGGTTGTCGTTCTTCTGAGCTCTTTCATCCAGAACATCACAAGGACCTACTGTAGAAGCTCTTGAAGAGAGTACTGTAAAACATGTGTGTGTAATGTCTTTGTCACATATCCGGATGTATGACTGTGCTCATCTGGAACACACTCGTATCTATCAGGCGATTTCACAAGCACGCACGCTTAAACACGCTGAGTTGATGCTCCAGGCTACAGGTTTTATTATAAGAGCTAATGAAAGAACTGATCAGGATAATGAAACTTATGAAACATAGTGTTTATAACAACAGAAAATCAATTTGTGTGATCCGTCATTGGTCAGTTTGTAAAAACAAAACGAAAATTCTAAGATATATGTTCAAATGTAATATTTCCAACTTAATTACATAGAAACATTTTGTGTTAGTTACCTGTGTCTGCAGTGTGCAGTAATTCACAATTCATTTACAGACATGAAATTAATCTACTTTGAACAAGTCATGACTTTTAACTTTACACCCACGTTTGTCTAAGCGTACGATTTCGTCTCAGACGTGTGCTAGGGCTAGATGGTGCAACAGGTATTAATTCTACGCAGTACTTAAAACATATTTTATGTCCAGCCTATTCTTACAACCGTCCAGCTGGTGCAACCGGACCTTGGGGTTTAAAAGCAGAACCCTGATGCTTATATAAAATGTGAAGCTTTAAGCCTTTTAATAATTCATTTGAACACATGAGCTTTTTAACCCGTAAATGTGTTATATGGCAATTCATTTTCAGTATATTCATATTTAACTGTACTTGAATCTATCAAATAAGAATCTGTAGAGCTGTTTTCTAGTTGACATTGAAGTTGTAAGTATTCACTGTTTCCTAATGAAGAATTGTGCGACATTGACACTGTTTTTTTGCTATAAAGCTGCTTTGACGTATTGTATAAAGCGCTATATAAAAATGTGGATTAACTTGACTGTAAATTGTCCAAATCAGCCTTTTAGTGATAGAGTTTGTAGAGTTTAATTCATAAACAGTAGTTACATAACATCACTGTTCTGGCAAAGGACTTGAAAGACTGGATATAAATTTACAAATACAAGGTTAGTGATTTTGTTTTTACACTCGTCACATGCTGTGTAATGAGTAATCTTGTGGCGATACTTTCCAAACAGTGTGTATAATGCACATCCAGGTACAGTATCTTGCCACAAAGACTTCCAATGGAAGTGTATCACTACAAATGAGTTTTCCTTTATAATAAATTGACGGATGAGACTCATATCTGTCAGTTGATTACACAAGCACACACGCTTAAACACGTTCCGAAGAGAAGTTGCAAAAGTCGATGCTCAAAGCTACTTGTTTTACACTTTGAACACTGCTTCTTTTAAAGGACCTGCTATTAAAGGACTTAATTTACGATTTACTGAATATTTTTGTTCAGTTATATTGTTTCTCATATCTTGACATTAAGATCTATATAATAGATATATCACAGCCGGGCTACATAAAAAAGGCATCTGAAATAATAAACTAAGTGCAATGTAGTGTTGTCAAAAGATTTTTCGATACATATCTATAAAAATATCTGAAATGCTTCCAAGTACTCATTTTCCATAAAATAGATACATGACACCAGCTGCACTTTCTCTCTCTCTCTGACAGCGAGTGACACACAAACCCGCCTCTCCTCACTCACTCATTTCATTTGCTCCGGATGGATATTGTTGGTGTTTCAGGGCTTGAATTTCGGTGTGGAATTGTGCATATTGAACATAATTTCACTCATTCCTGCATATTCTGTGCTCACACACAAAATGTGGGACATCTCAGTACTAAATGGAGTTCTTTTTCGCTGCTTACAGTCAAACACACACACAATAATGCTGGTCTTGGTGAGTATTCACGTGAACAGTCAGTTATATTTTAAGTGAACGTAAACAGTTGAGAAAGAAAGCGCATGTGTAACAGTATAATGGATCCATGCGTCATGTCTTAAAGTGACAGCAGCCTAAGATTCCTTCTGCCAAATTATGAGATAATATAAAAAATATGGGTAACACTTTACAATAAGGTTTAATTTGTTAACATTAATTAATGCATTAACTAACATAAACTAACAACGAGCAATATATTTTTTTTACAGTATTTATTAATCTTTGTGCATGTTAGTTAATAAAAATACAGTTGTTCATTGTTTGTCCATGTTAGTTCACAGTGCATTAACTTATGTTAACACATACAACTTTTGCTTTTAATAATGGATTAGTAAATGTTGTAATTAACATTAACTAAGATTAATAAATGCTCTAGAAGTATTGTGCATTCTTAGTTCATGTTAACTAAAGTAGATAACTAATCTCAAGTGTTACAAAAATATCTATTTGGCAGTTTTCCCCCATGGTATCAAAGTCAAATTTGTGGCCAGTGAAAATCCAGAGTGGCTAGTAACTTAGGAAAACCACTAGCCACAGTGGCCGGTGAGCAAAAAAGTTAATTTCAAGCCTATTGGAAATATAATCTGTTATCATTTAAGTGGATATACAGTTACATGGTGTTCTTTGTCCTACAAATCTTAAACATTATAACAACAACTAGTAATATGTATTATAAACTGTTCTTACAATCATTCATGATAGGATACAACATATTATTATTACATTTTTTTGCCATTATGTATACATAATAATGCCTTACGAATACCCTGGGAGTGTATTATAAATACAGGCTTCATAGAAAGTGTTATGCGGAAGTTATATTATAAACAGAACGAATCTCACTCAATAGTCTAGCGCAATACTATTTTTTCATGTCTACAGAATTCTATAAAAATCTAGAATTTGAGTAATTGCAGCAGACGTACCCTTGTTTCTGTGAGCACTTTGGACATTGTGGATGAGTCTTTGTTCTTCAGGAGGGCATGGGAAATTTGAGAATTATTTTTTTTTACAAATTAAATACAGCACACGATTTAACCCTACAAAATACTAGAAGCAGAAGGAAACCTTGGGAACAAAACTACTACATGTGGGCAGAAACTCTGAACTATGGAACACAAATTTGCACCACTGGCTGCAGAGATTACAGTGGTGAAAAATGATTAATAAATCAATTGCAGAGCCGCATGATCTGAATAATCAGCATTAAATAACAGGTGAAATCAGAGATTATGCCTGACAGGTACACAGCTAGTTACTTAGCAACTGAACTCATTCTGCTAATCTAAGCTCCATAATACAGCACATTGAGAAACATAAAGGGGAGAGGAAAGGAGACTGTGTGAAGGACGGGAAACACGTGCCTTGTGTTGCAGATGGGAACGCACAACAGCAAACTGCAGACAGAGTGACAACTGCATTAAATATACACATTCATTTCACAAAACCTGTGACAAAGTTCATCGTTCCAGCAAGAAGATCACAGAATGAACATACACCTAAAGAAATTAATTAGCACATATGAACAGAACGTTTAATTCTTTATAATGGCCCGTTCACACCAAAAAGATAACTATAACATAAATTGATAACAAAGGGCGATAATGTTCTGTTTATTATAAGCTATATACAGCTATAACGCCTGCTGCTCTTTAATGTCTGGTCTGCGACAGAGTGGTAGTTAGTCATCTTTATTTATATTTATTCCTTATGTTTTTGTGAGGTAGTATTGTATTGTACTACATTATATACAGGTCCTTCTCAAAAAATTAGCATATTGTGATAAAAAGTTCATTATTTTCCATAATGTAATGATAAAAATTAAACTTTCACATATTTTAGATTCATTGCACACCAACTGAAATATTTCAGGTCTTTTATTGTTTTAATACTGATGATTTTGGCATACAGCTCATGAAAACCCCAAATTCCTGTCTCAAAAAATTAGCATATTTCATCCGACCAATAAAAGTGTTTTTAATACAAAAAAAAAGTCAACCTTCAAATAATTATGTTCAGTTATGCACTCAATACTTGGTCGGGAATCCTTTTGCAGAAATGACTGCTTCAATGCGGCGTGGCATGGAGGCAATCAGCCTGTGGCACTGCTGAGGTGTTATGGAGGCCCAGGATGCTTCGATAGCGGCCTTAAGCTCATCCAGAGTGTTGGGTCTTGCGTCTCTCAACTTTCTCTTCACAATATCCCACAGATTCTCTATGGGGTTCAGGTCAGGAGAGTTGCCAGGCCAATTGAGCACAGTAATACCATGGTCAGTAAAGCATTTACCAGTGGTTTTGGCACTGTGAGCAGGTGCCAGGTCATGCTGAAAAATGCAATCTTCATCTCCATAAAGCTTTTCAGCAGGTGGAAGCATGAAGTGCTCCAAAATCTCCTGATAGCTAGCTGCATTGACCCTGCCCTTGATAAAACACAGTAGACCAACACCAGCAGCTGACATGGCACCCCAGACCATCACTGACTGTGGGTACTTGACACTGGACTTCAGGCATTTTGGCATTTCCTTCTCCCCAGTCTTCCTCCAGACTCTGGCACCTTGATTTCCGAATGACATGAAACCACTGAGCAACAGTCCAGTGCTCCTTCTCTGTAGCCCAGGTCAGGCGCTTCTGCCGCTGTTTCTGGTTCAAAAGTGGCTTGAACTGGGGAATGCGGCACCTGTAGCCCATTTCCTGCACACGCCTGTGCATGGTGGCTCTGGATGTTTCTACTCCAGACTCTGTCCACTGCTTCCGCAGGTCCCCCAAGGTCTGGAATCGGTCCTTCTCCACAATCTTCCTCAGGGTCCGGTCACCTCTTCTCGTTGTGCAGCGTTTTTTGCCACACTTTTTCCTCCCCAGAGACTTCCCACTGAGGTGCCTTGATACAGCACTCTGGGAACAGCCTATTTGTTCAGAAATTTCTTTGTGTCAGTTTCTTTCTCTTGCTTGAGGGTGTCAATAATGGCCTTCTGGACAGCAGTCAGGTCGGCAGTCTTACCCATGATTGCGGTTTTGAGTAATGAAACAGGCTGGGAGTTTTTAAAAGCCTCAGGAATTTTTTGCAGGTGTTTAGAGTTAATTAGTTGATTCAGATGATTAGGTTAATAGCTCGTTTAGAGAACCTTTTCATGATATGCTAATTTTTTGAGACAGGAATTTTGGGTTTTCATGAGCTGTATGCCAAAAGCATCAGTATTAAAACAATTAAAGACCTGAAATATTTCAGTTGGTGTGCAATGAATCTAAAACATATGAAAGTTTAATTTTTATCATTACATTATGGAAAATAATGAACTTTATCACAATATGTTAATTTTTTGAGAAGGACCTGTAAGTGTTGAAACAAAGAAAGAAGAAACTAAAAAAAGGTGTTTATCCCGTTAAATAGTTGAAACATTTGCCAACAGTGAAACATGTATGCATATTGCTAGCCTTGGTTGTTGGGAATAAAGTTGAAGTACTTGGAGTTACCACAGTTATAGTTGACAAGATAACTTATGGTGTTTTGTGTAAACGAATTATGAATAAATAAAATGACCATTGTTTGTCGCACTATCGCTCTTATATTCATCGTTCATCATTTTCAGTAAAGTAAATACATATCAAAACATCTGTAACAGACAAAGCAATAACAACACAAATCGAATCTGCAGTAAAATGAAGTGAACACGAACCGTGTATTACTGACGCAATCTGATTGGATCTGTGTTAAAAAATTAAGTACATTCACGCTTTCTTGATGGTAGGATCTTAAGGAAGGCAATTCAAACTGTTTTTTCACAACAACATAGCATCTCAAAACCTATTGTAATCCTCAGAGACATCTCTATGGGTTTGTTGTTGTAGTAATCCTGTGTTTGCATCTGTCTCGTATTTACTAATACATGACATGGGCGAATCGGTGGGCATGGCTAAAGAGGCAATGATGTAGAAGTAGGCGTCATGGAAATCATGTGCACAATTGACTAATTGGTTCCCTCGATTTACTAAATCGTGCACACGGTTTACTATTCCGTTCCCTCAATTTGGTAAATCATGTGCACGATTTATAAATCGAGGGAACGAAATAGTAAATTGTGCTCACAATTTAGACAACTATTTTCTTCCTGCATGTCATGTGCGGGGCTCCGTAGTCTTTTGTCGCACTATGACATAATAATGTGACAAAATCCGAAATGAGTCATTTTGGCAGCTTGGTTTCAATAAAATCAGCTTTTAGACTAATGAGGAAGTTCTGAGTTCTTAAACGTACAGGATTTTTAGAGTACAAATACCTCTTATATGTCAAAAGATCAAGGAAAATGTAATATCTCAATTCATGACCTCTTCAAAACTGAAACTGAAACCATTTAAAAACACAATTTTTGCTACAAAAAAAAAAAATTATATATATATATATATATATATATATATATATATATATATGTATATATAATTTCTTTATTTCAGTTAATGGCAGTCAGCCAATTAATTTCAAAATCTATAATAAAACAATAAAAAGTATATAGACATTAAAAAAATTAAAACTGAATAAAACTACAATACTATCTCAGTGATACTAAAATAATACTGAGTTTTATAGTTGGTGTGGACTTCCCTATTTTCTTACAATTAGAAAGATAATTAAAACTTTAGTTATAGTTATCATCCTTGTGAATGGGCCAGCCAAAGGTGCAACCCAAAATGTAGCATGGGTGACCTACAATATGAATAGTATTTCTAGTATTCATAATGACATAAGAAACCGTTAATGCTGAATCCAAGCCACTGTAGTGTCAGTATTAAATACAAGACCATTGTCAAATTCGCCCAGTAAAATATAAACAAAAAAAAAGATTTTTTTCTTTTTAAAACTTGCTCATCCAGCTTAAGACTTTGGTGTCAGGGTCACGCTTTGCTTTGTCTTATTCACTGTTGAAGAAATATGCATCTACATATGTTAGCAGAAACTGCAGAAGCTTTTGACATGTGACCCAGAGAAAATGAAAAACAACTGAGCAGAATTCCAGAATTAGAATCGGGAATTCACTAGCTACTGGATAAGAGTAAGACCTTAATCCAATTCAAATGACAGGGAGCTTAGCATTTTGAACCCATTCAAACAGATCTCCTCAGCCTCAGAGTAAATACTTCGGCCCCGTCATCAGGCTGGTAAATCTCAGACAGGGAAGTTCCTGTATTAATTCTCATATGATGGTGATGTGTCAGTTATCCCATTCCTCATCAGAATAAAAATATCTAAACCAGTGCTGTGAGTCAGCGGCCAGACAGACAGACACCGTCGAGTGTGTTCTACTCTTGGTTCTGTCGTGGTGCACAGTTTCCTAAGCCATTTAAAGTCTTACAGTCCTCATGACTATACAAAAGAGCCTTTTAGAAATCACATGAAGTCCGTACACACCATATCACAGTTGGACACACCATATCAGTTTAGAAATATAGGATAATATCATGGTCTTGTCAACAGACGATGTTTGTGTTGATGCATGCTCACACCTTAACATTGAATGTCTGCTGGTTCTGGAGATGCTGTTGCCTGTGACAGCTGATGAGAGGCTGTTTCCTCCATGGAGATCTTCAATCGATCGACTCCAGGGTTTAGATTTATCCACCGAGTTATCTGTGCTGTTCTCAGAACTGTCACCATCATACCTGTAAAAGGTAGAACAACAGATCCTCAGGATAAGAGTAACCAAAAAGAGAATATTATAGAGTCACCATATTTCCTATTATTTATCTGTGGCCATGGGACTTCTGCTCATAAGCACACTGCAAAAATGTATTTTTAACGTGAGAAAAAATAATTTCATTTAACATCAGTGAACAGTATGTTGTGTGTACATGTGCATACATTTTAGCATGAAAATATTTTGAAAATCTATGTATTTGATAAAATGCTAATAAAATGTAAAATAATAAAAAACATTATTTATTAAAAAAAAAAAAAATATATATATATATATATATATATATATATATATATATATATATATATATATATATATATATGAGACCATTGATCATGTCTACTGAATTGGCCAGTTATACTACCATTCAAAAGTTTATGGTCAGTAATTATTATTATTAATTTTATTATTATTATTATTTTAAGGAAATGAATACTGTAATTCATTAAGGATGCATTAAATTGATCAAAACTATTATTTTTATTTTTTTACAATGTTCCAAAAAAATCTATAAATGTTCTTTTCGTTCTTTTGATCATTCTACTCAAATAATGTAGCACAAATGTATCATGGTTTCAACAAAAAATATAAAGCAGCTCAACTGTTTTCTACATTGATAATAATAGAAATTTTTTGGCAGCAAATAAGCATAGAATGATTTCTGAATGATCATGTGACACTGAAGAGTAATGATGCTGAAAATTATGCTTTGTCATAACAGGAATACATAGCATTTTAAAATATATTCAAATAGAAACAGTTATTTTAAATGGTAAAAAAAGATATAACAATATTACTGTTTTACTGTATTTTTTTATTACATTAATGCAACCTTGGTGAGCGCAAGACAATTCTTTCAAAAACATACAAAAATTCTTAACAAACTTTTGAACGCTAGTGTTTCTAGTGTCTTATATTGATAAAAGTTATTTTTTCTTCCCCAAAACACTAAACAAAATTTCTTATCGGGGTTGTAAAGAGCTATTTGTTGTAAATGGGATCTTGTGACTTGATCTGATCTTAGTGAACAGGCTGCACAAACTCTCTAACACACACACACCGGTCCGCTCAGAGCAGCAGTAAGGCATGCAGTCAGACACAGCAGCGGACTGAGTGAAAGAAGCCATTGTGCTCATTGTGTTCATGTTCGGTACAATCACGGGTGACTTACGTGACAGCATACTGCGCAAACGAAAGATACTCCACCAACACATCCAATCCCTTATTCTCCTCATTCAGAAACTCCCGCACCCACCTAAACAGAGAGTGAGAGAGAGAAACCATTATAAAAAATACTGTTGTGGTACTAGAATAATGTGACAATATCTTTGATTTCCAAAATTTGGGACGGTTACTCATTCTTTATTAATAATATTATATTACTGTTCTTCATCATACAGTACTATTATATCACTAATCATGCCGTAGTTAAACTAGACAATTCAAGAGACCTTTTAGAGCAGTGTTCCGGTATGCAAAAACTGCAATTACATTCAGAGACAAACGTCATGAAATATGTATCATGGAACGGCGTCTCAGTAGCTTAAAAAAACAGTATCAACTCAGTTCAGAGATTGAAAGTAAAGGTTTCATGTAGCTGGATTTCTCCCTCAGAGCAAAAACAATGAGATACTTCAAAGACATTGCAGAGACATCCCAGAATACCGCACACATACACATCGACAAAAGACCACAAGGATCCCAGAAATGATCAAAAGCTGGTTTTCACCTCTTTTTTTTTTTGGCAGTAAAAAGTAGGCCAGAACCTGAAAACCTTTCAGTTGTGATAATAGAATTCTGAATGAAAAAGTACTTATTTCTCTATTTCTTTTCATTTTCTAATAAACAGTTTGACCCATACCGTAAGAGTTAATGTAGTTATCTGAAAGTTATAGGTGCAGTATGAGGGAACTATGGAATTTGAAACTAGCTCACATGATCATATTGTTAAAGTGCCCCTATTGTGCTTTTTTTTAGATATTACCTTTAATGTAGTGTGTTATATAGCTGTTTGTGAATGAAGAGGTCTCAAAAGCAGCAGACTGCAAAGTGAAGGTCTGCAAAGTTTCAAAGATCACAATAAATGGAGTTATTGTTAATCGGTTGTTTTTTCCCAAAATAAAGAACCAAATCTGAACAACTTGAAACGAGTCGTCACTCGTCAGTAATTCCAGTCTTACTTGCTGGACAAACGCAACAAATTTCCATAATTCCAGCCTATCTTCCAGATATCCAGTCTTCACTGGCTGCCCACAAATAAAGTCGACATGTTGATAAGATTAGGTTCCCTTTCAAGGGAACTCGAGCTGCGTTGAGATGCTGTGGGAACGCCTCTGCTTGATTGCGTCACAAAGCACTTATGAAATCAGTCCAATGGCGTGACAGAACGTCATGTGACATCAGCGACCAGGAAACTATAAAGCATACCTGCAACAAACAGTCACTAGTTTCCGTGTCTTCAGCAAGCACTCTGTGTGAAACTGTCTCAGTCTATTTATTGTTGTTTGTCCACAAGCATAAATATATATCTAGACAGGAGTATAATGTCAAGCAAACAGCTTTTTGGATTGTGTTTTCCTCCCTGCCCTCGCTTCATTACGAGTGGGGACACATGCGATTTATGTGTTGTTTGTTTCGTAGGGGAACATGCACGGTCAGCTCTAGTAAAAGGGGGCTGACAGTGTTCCATCATAAATTCCCGAAGTGTAACATGTGCACTATCGAGAGATTTAGCCCTGCTCCTGTTGGCTTTCTTGTCGAGGGAAGAAAGTCAATAAAGGTTCTTTGGAAGGCAGCACGTAGATTACGGGTTTGCAATAAGAACCTGGTGGCTCAGATCTCGCGTTTGCCGAGGCAGCGCATAGATTATGGGTCTACATATCTGCAATAAGAATCTAATGAATCAGATTGCGTGTTTGCCGAGGCAGCGTGTAGATTTTGGGTCTGAATCTCTGCAATAAGAATCTAGTGGCTCATCTCGCGTTTGCCGAGGTGATAGAACGTGTAGATAATGGGTCCGCAATGTATATGCAGGGAACTGAGCAGACGGGAATTCCCTTTCTCTAATGATGTGTGCAAGCTAGTGTTTGCATATGTTGTGAACTTTTTCTTCTAAAGTGTAGGAACTCAGAAGCGAAGACCGGGAGACTCGGTTGTATCTTCAGCAGGATTCTTTATTGAGAACACGAGCTGTTGGTAGCTGCAGTTATCAAGACTCAGCGCTGTAGTCATTGAAATCTAGTCTAAGGCATTGTACATTGTAGAGTTTATATACATCACAAGAGGGAGGTATTACATAGAGGAGTAGACTCTGAACAAAGCATGCAAATGAAGTAGGCGTTAGCTCGTTACTAGAGCAAATTACTAGAGAGAAGAGCGGCACCATCCCAGGAGGGATGAATACCATCTCTTTTTAACAGGTCAGGCTTGCCCCCAAAACTTTTCCAATTGTCTATGAATTCTACATTATTATGCAGACACCACTCAGACAACCAGCGATTGAGTGAACATAATCTGCTAACTATCTCATCATTCCTGCGAACAGGAAGGGGGCCAGAGCAAATTACAGTGCCTGACATTGTACTTGCGAGTTCACACACCTCTTTAATATTAATTTTGGTGATCTCCGACTGGCGGAGTCGAACATCATTAGTGCCGACATGAATAATAATCTTAGAGAATTTACGATTAGCATTAGCCAGCACTCTGGCTACCCGCAAACATGTGACTATGGTGGCTGGTGTCTCTATTTTCACGTTCCGTGTGATCGAATCACCAATTACCAGGGCACAATCAACAGAATTCACAGTGGGTGTTTCACTGATGGGGCAAATCGATTTGTTATAGTAATCGGAACGGAAGAGTGTTTTTTTTTTATCCGCGACTAGAGCGATCTCTCACTGTCACCTAATTGCCCTGCTGCACAGGCAATAATTCAGCCGGAACCGAATCATGTAAAGAGTTCACTATGCTAGGCGCATCCAAAATAGTATCTAAAGCTCTAGAACTCTTTCTATCCTCAATTAGAGTTTGGATGCGTGTCTCTAATTCTGAAATCTTCTCTTCTTGTCCTTACAGGACAAGGCATTACTCACCGTGTTTGTTGACTGATTCTTATTCACCTGGGCTTTTTATGAACTCAAAACCACGGGCACGCAAGAGAAAAGTAAATAAATAAATAACAGTGCGCACGGGTGGCACGTTAACAGGCTAGCGAGTTACTAGCGTGTTGTGTTAACAATAACGGAAGCTAGCGATGTAAGGTTAATCTGAGATGTTGTGTAAACTGTATTTAATAGTATAAACAACTAATACGAGGCTTAGACGGAGCTTACAGCCTCAAGCAAACAAACTCACAGCAGGCAGCGAGGCAGACAGGAGCAATCAATCGTCAATCTCTCTTCACGGCTCCCAACCTCAATCCAAGGTTTCTGCGCAAGGTAATATACCTTCCTGCTAGATGGCAGGACCATCTACTTTCCTGACACATAAATCGGCTAGAAATGATGACGGTGTTTCAAGCTCTCAAACACTTCCTCCCAGATCTAAGGGGCCATCATGTGCTTGTCCGAACAGACAACACATCGGTGGTCTCTTAAATCACCATCAGGGGGGTCTGAGGTCACGACACTTATGCAAACTGGCTCACTAGATCCTTCTGTGGGCCCAAGGGAATTTGCTCTCTTTAAAGGCAATTTACATCCCAGGGTTTTAATGCTGATGTACACATTGCCTCAGATGCCCTGATTGCTTACTGTGAAAACCTCACAAAGGCAGTACAGAGTGCCAAAGAGAGAGTTCAGTCGTGTTGGCAGACTCCACCAGAATGTGGACACACAATCATCCCAGGTCAATGGGTCATGATAAAGTCATTCAGAAACAAGCCATTAGAGCCTAAGGGGCACGGCAAGTGATGTTGATTACAGCAGCTGGAGTGTTGTGTCCGGGAAGGAAAACCTGGACTTATATGTCACACTGTAAAGTTGTTCCCCCACCTACAGGGATAGGATAGGACACAGACCATTGAGGAGCCCAGGCAAGAACCGAATGCAACAGGCGTCAAGGGCCAACCCTGCGGTGAAGACTCCCTCATAGGCCTTCCCCATCCACTAGTCCATCCTTACCTCACTGTTCTTTAGGTGTCACAGGAATTAAGAAATAGGGAAAGAAGGAACAACAATAGCAGACTCAGAAAAGGATACAACCCTAGTGTTTGAACAAATACTGCTCTACTGTCTTTTGTTTTCTTTCTTCCTCTGTGCAGACACCACTTGATGGCTGTCCCGAGACCCATATGCACCAACCTCCTCACCTGCGTATGAAGCCACAACCTTCCAAAAAACAACTAGACCCACTGCCGAGCCAACTATCACAAAAGAAAAAAGAAAAAAAAAGAAAAATACACAATGCAGAGACTCATTGTCTCATTGACTCATTGGTTCCTGGATTACCATCCAGCAACCTAACTTTAGCTATTCCCATCATGACAGATCTACTCTTGCCAATTACTTTTCCTTGGTGCATGGAAAATTACGTCTGTCTACAACATCTTACCAAGCCAATCCAACGGCAGATGCACCCTGGTTTATGTTCTACCGGCTATCATAGAAAATACACACTCCACCCCAAGCTCTCCACAGCTACAATAAACAGCTTCTACCACAAACAAAGAAGATAGCTGCATTCCAGGACTCACTTTTGCACAAATATGGTGGTCAGGAACTTATGATGTCATGCAGGCCCTTGATCAAGTCAGAAGCTTATCGAATTTTGTACAGAAATTGGCCAATGATACGGCTTTGGCCCTGGGTAACATCACGGACACTCTCGCTTCGCACAAGATAATGATCTTACAGAACAGAGTGGCCTTGGATTACATTCTAGAAACGCAAGGGGGAGCTCGCACCGTTATTGGCCCTGAGTGCTGCACCGGGTTAATGGATCCAACAGAGAACTTGAACAAAATCCAACAAGACATTCTTGATCTTTCAGCAAAATTACACCAGATGACTGAAGATAATTCTTCATGGTTCGGAAACTTTTTAGGTAAACCCTGGCTGTGGATCAATGAAATAGCAATTCTGTTGTTGTT
This sequence comes from Meda fulgida, assembly GCA_030578275.1. Taxonomy (NCBI): domain Eukaryota; kingdom Metazoa; phylum Chordata; class Actinopteri; order Cypriniformes; family Leuciscidae; genus Meda; species Meda fulgida. The sequence goes on from CM060624.1 coordinate 31,086,097, forward strand.
TCTCCTACTGGCAGACTATCTATGCGTCCACAGTATCAAGTGTTTCATTCAACAAATGACTCACGCCCCTCAAGAGAAAAATCACAGTTCCAAACAGAAAAGACTATTACCCGTAAGAACTTCTCTGACCCTAATTGCATGTTTGTTTCTGTGTCAGCATGCAATTACGGAAAATCAACACAGAGCATGTGCTATGTGCCTGTAACGATCACAAGTTACAAGAATGAACTTTTAAGTGTCTAAATTTGTATTTTGTGAGAGTTATTAGAACTCTCAAAGGGGGAACTGTTGTGTTACGAATTTATTAAATGTTTAATTTAGGTTCCAATACAATAGTAGATAAACTGATAAAGTTATGTACATTGAATTTAGCATTTAAGATTATGATAATGATATCAGATGAGATTCCTGCCAGTCCTGTTCTCTCAATTGTAAATTAAATGAGTCAGATTACTGAGACTCCCACCCTTTGTCTTTTAATGGCTCTTGGAGCCCCTGGCCCAGTCATTGACTTGTTATGCTGATTGGATCATTTGAATTACACTGTTATGCTGATGAGATCAGGGCTGGGGAATTTCTGGTAACGAGCTGACTTCCGTACTTCATTTACATGCTTTGTTTCAGAGTGTCTCCACCTCTATGTAAATCCCTCCCCCTTAAAAGGTATATAAACCACAATGTATACTGTTTGAGTTAGACTAGACTGGGATGACTACAGCGACGCACAGCAAGTTCTCAATAAAGAATCCTGCTTGATAGATATCTCAACGTCTCCTGGTCTCTGCTTCGATGAAGGAAAAAAATTTCCAACAGCCATTAACTTTTAAATGCATCATTATGCATTACTATGAGGAGAGCTCTCTTCATGAAAGACCTGCGACTGCAGGTCAATGTGCTACTGTATTTCTCTCCGATACTGTAGGAAATTAAATTAAATGAAATGTGAAGGATTTTCCCTTTGACAAGATGATTGACAGGCCAGTTTACTATGACAGAATACGACAGAGAGCAACCGTTACAGACGCAATTGAATGATTAGATAGTATGTCCCAAAGCTTGTCTACTCATCTGCTACACACTCAAAAGTATGTACTTTATCTTCACAAAAAGAGTATATACTTTTAGGGCGTAGTATAAGTAGGCGAATTGAGATGCAGCATGAAAGTCCATGAGTCCATGAAAGTGAAACTAAAGATTAATGAATCCAGATAACTGTGACAGAAAGCATGCATTTTCAACAATTGCTGAAATAATTAATTTTACCAATGTCAAGGACCAAGTGCCACTAAATAGAACACTAATCACCATAATGGTGACTTCAAACAGCCTTCAAGCACTTTTGTACATGTACCATATAAAATAAATGAAGTCAAACTGGTTTGTAATAAGTGAACATGGCAATGTTCTTTGTGGAGTTGTTTAAGCATCATCTGTGTGGCTGCGAGTCGTTGTAGTTGTGTTTCTGCTTGTCTCTTATCTTTTTCAGTTCTTGTTGTTCCTCTTATTCTTATTCAGTGATTCTGCTTGTTAACAACAGGTGTCATCACTAATGGTCAATCGTCACTTGAAAAGTGAATCTACTTTAGTTTACTAACTGCAACATTACTTCAGTGTTAATTTTACTCTATAGATTGGGACCAGGACCAGGGTTGAGAACTACTGCCATACAGCATCACCATGCACCGGTTCAGAAAGACAAATGTATTAATTTTATGATGTTTACTTTGATGTTTCCAGTGTAGAACACCTCAAATAATTGTGACACGTCAAAAAAATCCTCCTGTTGCAGATATATTTGATGGGTTTATTAATAAGCAAGACACTCTCGTTCGCTCAACACAGAGTTTTAAACTACTTAGTTGCTCACTTATGACACATAGCAACACAGCTAAAAGTATTCCTAATATGTTGGACCTTTCATTGAAAGTATCCTATTTTTACCTGTTAAGACATGCCTTCACAAGCACCCGTGTTTGCAATTGAGTAGGGGGAGGTGAGACGCTCAAAATAGCGTTTGTTAGGTTGTTTGAAATATCCTTCATTTTTGTACTTCCCATAGGTGTACGCAAAAATGACATACTTCACATTTAAGGTCTGTTCACCTATTTATTACATAATTCTGGGAAAGCTGAATTCAATGGCATGACAAGGCAAATATTGCACTCTGTTCTTTTTTGTTAATTGACCCGGCTGTACATTATCCCTTAAAATATAACTTTAACATAATGTACAGTTCAAACGGTGGTAACATTGTTTGTAAAATGAGGAACAGATCTGAATCTCTTGTACTATTATGTTGTTTTGTGTTTGTCGAACCCTCTGTGAGCAGATAATACTGCCTTATGTCATCTAGATTAGCTAGATCATTTATGTAATCTAGTTTAGTAGCATATGGTAGCTAAATCTCTGTACATTATGTCTATCTGCTCTGGGAGTATGTTTGTCTGGTCTGGACTGCCCTTGAAATAATGAAACCACAATAACAGTAATTTAGGGGATGACAAGGAAAGAGTGTGTGTTTGCTACTGAAATATCATATCTTCCCATTTTCCTGTTGTGAGATTTTCCTGACCTCGCTGACTTCCGTCAGCCTTTCCACTTCCTGTAAATCCTAGTTCCCAGCATGCAACTGGGTGTGTGATTTTCACTATTCACAAAAACTCAGAAGCCCCCAGCATGTCTCTGCCTGCCGTTGTGTTTCTCACCGCTGCACAATTTGGGGGGTGAAAAAATGTAATCTGATAAAAAAAATTCAATGACGATTTAAAATACAATAAAAAAAAAAGTGTTTTGCTTTGTTTGTAAGACTGCAAAATTTGGTTGTCATTTATCAATATGACAACAAAATACTTTAGTCACGTGTAGGGGATTGGTGTGGGATTCCCACTTAGTGTTTGGGGGGTTAGGGGGTGAGGTTAGAAATCACGTTCCTTTGGTAGAAATCACTCAAGGGGGAAAGGGTCCCCCTCGGTAGAATTTGCGTTTCAGGTTGGGGCCCTCAGGGGAGATCTTTATGGGCCCTCCAATGCCTCTGGGCCCCCTTTTTATGTATTTTGAATATCATTTTTTTTTTTTTTGCAAATGTTAATATTTACATTATTAAAACTGATATTATTATACAGTATTTAGTTGAATACATCTTTGCATTTTTAACTAAATATTTTTCACACAGCTCATTGAATGGTAGAACAGGGGTGTTCAACCCTGCTCCTGAAAGGCTATCAATCTGCAGAGTTTAGCTCCAAACCATATCAAATCTAACCTAAGTCTTCAGGATTCAAATTTGTAAAGGTACAAATTGCAGTTTCAATGCAGCTTCAAAAGGCTCTACACGATCCCAGCCGAGGAATAAGGGTCTCATCTAGTGAAACAATCTGTCATTTTCTAATTAAAAAAAAATATATATATATTTATACTTTTTAACCACAAATGCTCGTCTTGCACTAGCACTGCGATGCGCCATGCATTACGTAATCGCGTTGAAAGGTCACGCGTATTCAGGTTCAAAAAGGTAGGGTAGGGCGAAAAACTCATCTCATTTTCTCCTTCAACTTCAAAATCGCCCGACATCGTTGTTTTACCTTTTTTTGTAAATGGCTTTTGACTTAGTCTTTGCACATTCACTTTGTAATCACGAGGCCGATACATCCGCCTACATCACGAGTGACCTTTCACCTTGATTATGTAATGCATGGCGTGGTGTAGAGCCCTTTGAAACTGCAATTTGGACCTTCAACCCATTGTACCGTGGTTGAAGTCCACTATATGGTGAAAAAACCTGGAATGTTTTCCTCAAAAACCTTAATTTCTTTTCGACTGAAGAAAGAAAGATATCATGGATGACATGGGTGTGAGTAAATTATCATGAAATTTTAATTCTGAAGTGAACTAATCCTCTAAGGCAAGTTGGAGTTAGTGTCCAGTAAAAAAGGACAGTGGCCCTACAGGACAGCGTTTGGATCATACACTGATCTGGTCTGCACAGCACTGTTTAAAGTCAAACACACCTCATGACTAAATACATTGAGTTGCTGCCTTGTGATTGGCTGATTAGATATTTATGTTAACAAGCAGTTTGACAAGTGGACTTTATAAAGTGGCTTGTGAGTGTATATGCAGTGTAGTATTCAGTGAGCATTACACTAGTATTACATTCTGAACATTTCCAGAGTACCGGCTCGACCGGTTACTTGCTTTGAACTGGGTACAACTGGCTTAAAAGAACGATTCGTTCAATGACCGAACATCACTAGTAAGAATAGTCCTGATTAGGTTGTGTAGAGATTCTAACAAAACCTATCGGCTGGCATTCTTGCAAAACTCACTGGGCAGAAATATGACAAGTCCAGTCAGGAATATTTGGCTGGTGCGTGTACTTCTTCAGACAAAAGACCATTATTTCAGCTTCAATTCACGTTACATGAGGGCTTTTGTAGTGCTACAGTTTCCCTTCAGGACTCTGAGAGTGTCTATGTAACTCAGAACAGTGATCACAGCTCGAGTGTGAGCAGTATTTAATGAACACACATGCACACTGATGAACTCACCCGATGTGATTGGTTCGTAATGAGATTTCCAGCTCCCGCAGGACCTGAGTCGACTCCTGCACTCTCCTCCTGAACTTCTGCAGGAGACAGAACAAAAAAAGTCTTTATTGCAGCCTGCATCTATTATGCCTGCTGTGATTTCGGCAGTCCCATAAGATCATTACATATCACACTGTATGACATGGATCTGATAAACTTTGGTACAACATGTATGTAAGTCGTAGGCTACGGCGCACGTTAGTATAGAAGAATAAAACGTCATCAGCATGTGCTATTGATAAACAAATAGAGCAAGATGAATCACACTTGTGATGTGGCAATTGTGGTTTTCATGTGTGCTGAAAAAAAGGAGGAGGCAAAAGAGGAGAATATGGACGTGGTCCAAGACGCCAGGGAAAAGACGCCAACTTGGCATGTCAATTTTGCAAATGGATCTTGAGGTAAGTAGTTTTAGTTTTTAGCCTGGTTGACACCAGACCCTTCTCAGTTGTAACTGAGAGTGGGTCTGGGGAAGGTTCATTCACAGCTCATTTCCAAAGGGGCGTCACCAACAGACGTCGCTCAAATGCCTCTGGGCGTAATTGGATAGACCTGAAACCAATCAGATTGATCATCATCGTGTAAAGCCTGCCTCAACGTTTGTGATTGGGGCCTCAAATTGGAAAGATTGGAAATGGGCTTGAATTGGCTCTTGGCCAGACTGACTTGCAGAGCAAATCTAAATTTGCCGGAAGTTTGTCTGGGTTTTCCCAGGCTATTTAGTTTTAGCACCATGTTGCGGTGATTAATACTCCATTTCATCTTGCATTTTTATTGGCTAGTCAGTAGATATAGGTCGTAACTGCAAACACACTGTGAGATGATGCTAAATTTAAAATTATAAATCATAAATTTATGACACTTTCAGATAATTATCACAGGCTATTTTAGTCACAGTGACAATGGCCGTCTTTGAACCTCTCTCACTGTAAGACATAAGACCACCGTTTACGAGCCATGACCACAGAAATGGCCAGTACACTTTGTACGATTTTGGGCTGTCCCAGGTGAAAGATGGAATATGAATTATACACTGAAAAATGTTATATTTATTGTTTAGTTGTTAAATCCCTGTTTACATGGTAGTTTCTTAATCAGAGTATTGTCTTAATAGGCTTAATATCGGAATATTGTAGTCTATGTAAACGTACTGTATGTCTCAAATTGTGCTCAAATTTGCCAAGATGACTGGATGGTGAAAATGCGTCTCTGACATTTTTTTTTTGGAAAGGAGAGGTTAAAAGAAATAAGAGAGATTGGCGATCGGTGACAACATTTCATTTCAGAGGTGACGCAAGTCAAGCATTTTCATTTAAGATTACAAAAACAAACTTAAAACATGTATTAAAAGTTAATTTAAGTTAATGGATTTAGCTTAATGCTAAATTGTAAACAGTGCTATGCAACAAATGGGTGTGTGGTATCAAGACAAAGTGTTATGGCAGCGTATCAGGTCCAAGTATTGGAATATTATTTTTCTTAATCAAAACAACATTTGTTTCTATCACCTGCTAAATACAAACTTGCAATTCATAGTACAATAATTAGGTGTCTTAATAGCCTACATGTCTCTCTCCTTTTATCGGTTGCTGTCTCAATCCCTTCCTCTTTTTCACTGTCATTCCCTCTCTAACACCCTTTGATGCAATCATTTCAGTGTCTGACATCGTGAGTCGGATTGATTATTAATGCCTGGCCTGCCACTCATCATCATGGCTGCTGTCTAATTAGTGTTGCAGAACTGCAGCATCAGTTTTGAGTTAAGATTTGGCAGCATATTCCGTTCAGCTGGTAAAAGCAGCGTGTCCCTCTCATTATATGACATTTTCACATGCATTTCACCTGACACGTGATTGGGTTGGCCACAAAGCCACTGTAACCATGGTTACGGAGAACAAAAGTGGGCCCACAGTTTGGACTCAACCCTATTATGAGACTAAGTGGAGAAAACAACCAAATAAACCCATTACCTTACTAACTAATTTGTGATTTACTGTGCTTTCAATATTTTCATTTTTTATGATGCAAAGATTTGAGTTGGGTGAATCTCTGTTACATTTACCCAGTTCTATTTTTTCTTTAAGAATAAATTTTATCCCAGATCTTTAAATAATTAGATTATAAAAGAAAGAAAGAAAGAAAGAAAGAAAGAAAGAAAGAAAGAAAGAAAGAAAGAAAGAAAAAGGCTATTGAAGCAATTGCTGAAAATCAGTAAGAGCTATAAAATGAACGAGGTCATAGCATAAATAATTGATTTTGGGTGTATTAGATGAAATTATTGAGTTCATATTATTTACATAATTTGAAGCGACGCAAGACTAAATTGCATTGCCTCTGAAATGACATGTTGTCGGATATTCTCTCTTTTTTAACCTGTCCTCTCCAGCAAACATCATAGAGATGCATTTCCATCATCCAATCAATCCCTTGTGGATAAAATCCCCAAAAAAGTGTATCTAACCAAATATCCTGTTTCAATTGGGAATATGTCAGATTACAGAAATAAAACATTTCACATTGACTTTTAAACTCATTATAATTTCACTTAAAATTATACTATGCAAATTGGGACAGAGAGTGAAAAAGAGAAAGAAACAGACAGACACATAAAAACAACAGACATAGTGAGAGTATAGAGAAAAAGAGGGGAGTGTGTGCTCTGTTGTTCCCAGCGTGGGTGTGTTTGGCACATGTGGAGTGCAGTGTGTTTTAGTGTGTGTGCAGAGCTCACGCTCCCACCTCGGCTTTAAGCATTCCCAGCTGTGGCGAGAGAGAGAGAGAGAGAGAAGGAAAGAGAAGGGGAAAAAGAACGCAGTTCTCCAGAGAGGTCATCCTGGATTGGAATCAATGGCATAGACATTCTTCAGGACCCTCTGGAATGACCCTCTTCCTGCTGAAATCCGATTGGCTGGTGTGGAATGCACCGTATGTAAAGCTCTCGGTGCACACAAAGTAACAATTGTTCAAGTCTGCAGAAAAGAGCCATGGCCAGAACGTACAGCCATAACTCTCTCTGTCTCTTTCTCTTTTTCACTTTCATTGTATTCATCATCTTCACTGGAACTTTCTATTTCCCACTGTCTATTTCTTTTTATGTGTGTCTCAAGTCTTTCACCACATCTTTAAATGATCCCCCATCCCATTTTTCTCGCTCTGTACTTTCTCTGAGCTCAGGAACATGATGTCAGCTGCCGGCGTGCAACACCCATGAGATCAGCTCAAGAACACCTTCAGAGTCCAAACCACATAAAAGACATTAACAATAATATCTGACCTTTAATATTTAATCTAAGGCTTTCCATGCATTAACAAATGCGATTAATTCAAAATCCTTAATGAGTTAAAATAATTGAAAGCAAATAAATTACTGAAGCACGTGAAATTATGTTATTAACGGCACGCAGTTATATGATCATAGAAGTTGGGAGTTTATCACATTAAGCATCTATAATGGCACAAGCACCTGTGACCCTGGTAGGCGGACATTTCTATTCTAACCTATTAACCCGATTTCGCATCTATGTTTGCGATCAGATCATTTTAAGCCGCTAATTTTTCCATCTAATGAAGAGTAAGCAAATTCATTCAAACAATCAGTCCAAAACAGTGCTAATATAAAGAAAACCAGGCTTATTACATCAGAGATGGCATAGAAAATAGTGACTCACGGCCAGTTTTCAGTGTATTATTCAGTGTGTGTTTTGCTTTAAAACACGAGCTCTGTCATATTCTGTGATTGTTTCTGAAGAGCGCTGTGTGGAATACAGACTGAACGGAACATCAAAACATCCCACCGCTGGCCAGATGCTACGCTAACTGCATTTCTCGACTGGATAAATCTCGCTGGTAAAGTTTAGATGGATGCGGATTGTAATCAAGGTAAAGACGATTGCAGTGACATACAGGAGTCGTACAGTAAGCATGCGTCAGTCCGTTATACTTTTTTGGCATCTCCATATGGTTCTGCTCAGTAACTTGATGTCTAAAATTTAAACAAGCTCTAAAAAGTTCTTAACAAGCTCTTTGTTGTTGCACTGTACACATACTGTACACTGAATTCTGAAAACTTTTGTTCGGTAATGTTTTTTTATGGGTGCATTTTATTATTAATATTTTTTTTTTTGGTGTGCATACATTTATGAATTATATAGACTTTCATCATTATTTGGTGTCCTTTTGGAGTCTCGAAGTGTCCTTTTTTGGAAAGACACCTGAATTTACCTTGAAAAAAGCTTGCAGAAAATACAGTTTTGCATCGCATTGCATCAAAAGTGAATAGAACCGATTATAATAACTGACGCTGATTAAACTGGATACAGATGCTCAATTTCTGACATACTCTACATGCTTGTGGACACATGCTCCTGACAAAAGGACAAATGGAAGAGTAAATAAACATTCACTTTGACAGTACGACCCCAGCATCAGGAACAAGTTGACGTTTCATTTTAAATGGCGTCCTGGATCGCAACAGAGAATTATGTTTGTGTTCTGAGCATTTGACTGCAGACTGTTTTGTAAACGAGTGTAATGGAGAGTTCGCAAAGAATCTTATTTTGAAAGACGAAGCAGCCAACTGTTAGGACCATTGCAACCAAGCCCCTAAGTTAAGAAAACCCTAAGTTACAAGAATATGGATACCCTGACTTAGATACTTGACTTAGAACTTAAAGGTCATCATTAAGTATTTCCCCTTAATTGCTTAAGTGTTCCCTTTATTGTTTATTGCATCGCAATAAAGTTCGGTAACACTTCCTTTTACAGTACAGTACTTACAGTGTACTTACCTAGAAAGTACTGGCTAATATAAGGTAAGTACATGGGTTAGGGGTAGGTTCAGGGTTAGTACCTAGTTATTACCCAGTAATTGTAATTACTAAAATAAGTACTGAGTATGTACATGGGTAACTGGACTGTAAAAGGAAGCGTTACCTAAAGTTCTTGGTAAAAATGTCATCCTAAAAAAGGTACTAAAACAGTCATCTGCTGAACTCACACATGGTTGATTTTGTGTTAGTTGATGAGGAGGTACTGAAGTGCATTTTAGTGATCAGAATAAGGTATTATAAGCAGTAATCTGTAGTGTACCCTCACTTTTTGTAGTGCACTGGAAATCTGACCTCCAAGGATATGCAGAGCAGAAGATGCTACACAGCCGAGCAATGCACAATATACGACTGGTCTCAGATTCTGACGGCAAGGCCACAGACTGCCCACTGTCCATTTACTGACCACCTGATCACTGGTCTATTTTATCACAGGAAAGTCGAAAGTTGTGCTTAAAAAGAACCAGGCTAATATTATAAGGATTTCTGATGAAGAACTAATCACTGGATTTACCAAAATATGAGATTCAAGTTCAAATCAGATGTGAGTCTAGGTTGTGGACTACTACATTTTTCTCTAATCTTTAGATGATCTGGTGTTTAGGCGTATCCTCTTTGCTCCTTATTACTTTACTGTCACTGCGCCAAGTGGTTGACATACAATTTGGGCCATCATGCGTTCATACATCTGTCTGACATCAGAAAGTTGTAAAAGTTCAGAACAGCCCACTTTCAATAAACAACTGTTTTGGAGGAAGTTTTAAGTTTTGAGTTCTGATTCCTCATGATGTCACCCCTTGACACTTTCCCTGCTCCAGAAATCAGCTGTAAAGCAGTTGTAACTTTTTATCCCCATCACATGAATCAAGTTTGCCCAAGCAAGAAGTACGTTTTACCCCAGTAGGAAGTAGAATGCCTCCTGTTCCTCTCCGTATTATTGTAGAGTAGCAATAAGGGCAGCACTGTAGCCAAGACAACTGAGTTATCAGGAGCTATTTTGTGTCTGAGGTCATCCATCCCAGCCTTAACACACACACATACACACACACACACACGCACACACACACACACACACACACACACACACACACACACACACACACACACACACACACACACAAGTCCGCAATGAGGGAATAAGACCAGAACTCACCTTTCTGGTCACGGCCGGGTCAAGATAACTCTGTAACTTGTGGATGTATGTGTGAGGAGGATTCTTCACCTGGAATCGTTCCTGGAAAAGAGAGATAAAAAGATGTGTTCATGGTTTTACTGATTTTCATGTAAAAGTATAATTTCTATGTTAGTTTTGTGCTAGTATTGTAGTTGTATGAGGAATTTATCCAATTTGTGGGACTTTTTAAGTCACAGAGTGTGAATTACTTTCAGTCTTCACATCACCGATATGTTGTCCCAACTACCTTAACAAAGTAGTCTTAACAATTGTATGTTGATAACATTGATAATTTGTTAAAGGGATAGTTTTCCCAAAAATTCTGTCATCACTTAATCACCCTTGTGTTTTTTTCAAAATCACAACCCTTTTGTTAAGATGTTTTAATGAAGCCTGAGAGATTTCAGTCCCTCCATTGGAAGTCCATTTCATCAACACTTTCAAGCTTTAAGAAGTTCATAAAGACATCATAAAATTATCCATCTGACTTGGTTTAATCTAACTGCTAATTTTGCAATTAACAAACTGGCTAGTGGCTAAACAAAGTATTCAATTTGTGGGAGAGATTTTCCATTGACTATGGGTTGACAGATTACATATCTTTACACAAACACAAGCACACTCCTCTAACTTCTCCTGAGAGATTAGCATTCTTTCGGACTAAACTACTTTCAACTAGCCAATAGTGTGATATTAACATCTCCACATGTCTGGTCGTGTGTCCATAATCTTTATCAGTCTTTATGAGTTTAATGTAACTTATTGAACATAAGATTAATGAAAGTTCAAAATGTTAAAGATAGTTCCAAAATGAAATAATCTGATGCATGTTTTCTCCACAGGTCATTACAAATCTCACATTTTAAATATCTGCAAGTATGAATATGAATTTCATCAATTTGATTTCTAAATATCTTTACAAAAGAAAGTGCTAAAGAATGGAAGTAATAACAATGTGATTATTATTAATCATGGTAACACTATAAATAAATCAATGAGACACACTGGGAAGCTGGGGGTACGTTTCACACGACAACGATATATTTAAAACGGATACGTTTTTCCTTTGAGTTTTCCACGTACAGATGACATCATTGTCAAAACGATCCCCATTCACACGGATCTTCGAAAAATACAAAAAACCCTGTATTCTTCTGCCAGCCCATTTGATTGGCGATGAAACACTATAGACTGAACACGTAATACGCATGTGCATGATGTCATCGTTTTTACAGGTTCACGTTTTTATTGTTTACACGGAGACCATTTTCAAAAGTTAGCATTTTCAGCCACCCAACATGCTGTTGTTGTGTAAATCAACGGCCAAAACGCATAAACAGTTTTATGTTTTTAGTTGAAACAAATGTTGTCAAATTAAATCTAAACTAAAATCAAAAATCAAACTAAATCAAATTGACGGGCACACAGGCAAACATGAACAGAACGCAATGAAAACTAGTTACAAAACTCAGACATGAACAGAAAAACACAAAACGTGACAGACATTCTACTGACTATAAGTAACTTTGTAAATACATGTCAACTTATTCTACAAACCCCAACTCTAACACCTAATCCTAATCCAACAGTCTACTAATACTCTAATGAGAGTTAGTTGACATCCAGTTGCAAATTAATGAGATTTAGTTGCAAAGTTACTAATAGTTTGTAGAATGTTCAAAAGTGGACTATCCAAATAAAGCGTAACCGGTAACACTTTACAATAAGGTCCATCAGTTAACATTAGTTAATGTATTACTAACCATAAGCAATACATTTGTTACTGTATTTGTTAATCTTTGTTAACGTTAGTTAATACAAATATAGCTGTTCATTGTTTGTTCATGTTACTTCACAGTGCATTAACTAATGTTAACAAATACAACTTTTGATTTTAATAATGTATTAGTACATGTTGAAATTAGCATTAACAAAGATTAATAACTGATGTAGAAGTGCAGTTAATTATTAGTTCATGTTAACTACTGAAACCTTATAGTAAAGTGTTACTGCGTAACCTTAATCATTTATGTATAATACTTACTCATACTAATAATTTTGTTATATTCTAAATCAAATGTGTATACAATTCTTTCACTCATTTGGATGTTGTCCTTGGCAACAGCCAATCAACAGCAGTGCATAACAGGAAAGAGGAAGAGACCTAGTTCTGCTCAAAACAACACAAGGCCCCTGCACACACACACACACACACACACGTACGCACACGCACGCACACGCACGCACACACACGCACACACACGCACACACACGCACACACACGCACACACACGCACACACACGCACACACACGCACGCACACACACGCACACACACGCACACACACGCACACACACACACACACAACACATCAGCCACAGATATCACATTGAAATTTAACATGTGGCCGGTGTGTGAGTGTTTGTGTGGATCATGTATACTCTACGTTATGGGGATAAAATGTCCCCGCAAAGATGGCAATATTCAAAATCCTTGTCCTTGTGGGGACATTCTTTGGTCCCCATCAGGAAAACAGCTTATCAATCATACAGAATGTTTTGTAACGTTATTAATAGTGAATTGGTTAACATGGCGGCTTATGTGATCTCAACAAGGCAGTGTCCACTGATAGATTATCAGTGGAGTCACATGATGGCCAGTACTAGAGTTCACAGTCATTCTCAGTATCACTGGTTGGATTGGATGGACACAATATAGGACGAGTAATAACGATGAGTATAAAAAAAAAGCAACAACAGCAGCCAGACAAGTTGTGCTGTCTTCATGAGGACGAGATAAAGACCAAATGTTATGTCTGCTGGGACACAAGGTCACCTAATGGACTAACAATGACTCACTGTAGTACAGATTGCCCACACTTGTCTCACTGAAATGCATGGTAAAATCTAAAATACATGACTGGGACCTGTGGAATTCCATGGAATTGTTTCCATGGCAAACAATGTCACCAGAGTGTGGCACCAAGTTAAAGTTCACCGATAATTTAAATTTCTGTCATCATTTACTCATGTTGTTCCAAATCTGTATATACGTTTATTTTTCCTTCTGTGTGTACAAAACAAGATATTTTGAAAAATCGTCTGTTGTTTTAGACCCCAATGACTATTATTAGATTGACTGGGATAATTGAGGAGGTAAGAGAAAGAAAGAATGTACTGTCTTACCTGATCACAAATGAGTTCCCATTTCTTCTCATTGTCGTACTGCCGTAGTAATCTTGCTTTGTCTGGAGGCAAGTTCATTGAGTTCTGCATAAAGACACAAAGAGGGACTAAAGTTAGTTGAAGTTCAGTAACTTCCACTGCTATCAGACAAACAAGACTGTTTATATATTTTTCCTGGAGAGAAAAAAAAAGAGACAAAAAATACTGATTAAGACATGATTTATACCAATGCACATCTAACAGACACAACATTTAAAAAGTGAAGAGTGCTTTTCACGCAATGCAGTTTTAAAAATGGGCTGAAGTTAAAGAATATGTGTTTATCTGACCCTAACAAATAAATACACCCCATTAATAACAAACTCACTTCTTGGCTCTGTGTCTGTGTTAGAAAAAAAACGACTGTGTGTAAAATGTGCTGGTTCAGCAGAAGAGGAGACACATGGCTATATGTCTGCAACACCGTCTTCTTCCTCTACAGACAGTGAAAGATACTCAACTGAAAAAACAGTGCCATTACTGCAGAAAGAAAGTCTGATCAGTGGCTGGACTCATTAAAGTCGTCTTAAGAAAAAAGAATATTCATAGAATAAAATGAAGTGAATAATACATAAAAAATTAAGTGTTCTACAACAAATTCAATACTGACTAATCTTAAAGATACATTTGTCTTAACCTTTTTTTAAGTATCAAGCCTCTGGATCGTTCAAATGTAAAGGCTGAGAAGTGTTAGTCTAACAACATTGGAAACTGGAATCTATTTAGTTAATGTGAAAAGGAGGAAAAGAGAACAAATGAAGAAACTTCAATGGACAAGAGCAGGAGGTTCTCATTGAGGAAATTATTGCAATGTGTAGGAGATGTGTGTGTGTGAGTGTTGCATTTTTATATATTTTTTTTATTTTTAAGAATTTAAGACAAGTTGGAGGTTATTCTAACTTCAAAAAGTTGTTAATAATATTTCTTAGAACATTCTTTTCAAGAATTTCCCTCTTAAGTTTTATTTTAAGAAAAACCATAAACAAATGCAAAATAGTTTAAACTTTTTTATCAAGTTAAATAATACAGAATAAAATATACAGTAAGAACCACAATGATCGTAACTGTGAATGTAAATTTTAAATGTCGGTTGTTATGCAATGGTAGATGCTTCTGAAGCCACAAGTCACAGTGATTCAATATAATTTTGTTTTGTTAATATCATATAATTGTGTTTAATTACCAAATTCCTGATGAAGAACTGCATTACCCATTATCCTGAACAGATATAAACCATTTCTTAAGTTACCATTTCTTAAGTTTCTTTCTAGAGTTACCACAAATAAATGAGAATAATGGTAACAATGGCCGCCCAATCCCATAACTGCTAATATACAGTATGTGTATGTGTTTGAATAATTTGCCCAAAAAAGTATATACTGCTTAAAGTCCCCCTGTGGAGAAAATCAAGCTTTTAATGTTGTTTATATGTCTATGTGGTGTTTTAAATATGCTTTAGGAAAAACCATGTGCAAATAAGTCAACACCATTGCTGAGTATTTTCTCCTTAAAACTGCAGTGAACCAAAGACAGTCTCAAAACCAAGTTAGAAATCGCTGGTGTTTCTAATGTCACAAACTACCTTGTAACCAATCAGATCAACGTGTGATCGTCAACGAGTGGATCTCTGAGCTGGTGGGAGTGAGTGGAGGCAGGGCTCATTTGTGTATTCATAGATCGGCGAATATTAAGCTATTTTAAGCTATCAAGCTATTTTAAGACATAAATATGTAATTTTGGTGATCAAAGATGAGTTTTAAGGGATACAATTATTGACAGGGGGACTTTAAATACATAGTCAGTTGTAAATAAAATGTAAAAAAAACACAAAAAAAACAAGCATTGCTGAATCAACAACATCAATGAGGTGAGTAGTTCATTCAATGTTCAAGTTGGAATGAAATTAAAGGTCACCCTATTTTATCACATCTATTTTCTAAATGCATGTTATTGATTTTATAATTAACAACATATGCAGTACTTCTTCATTCATTTTAATCGGCTTAAACCTGCCTCTGCAAGCTCAAGTTCGTCTGCCTCCATTTTTGAGTGCAATACCCACATCTCAAAAATACAGTCAACAACTGATGGATAGAACCAAATCCATGATCTGCATTTTCTCTTTTTTGGTAATTGGGAATCGTTATACTTGAATATACAGCACAATTGGTTTTCGTTGATGGTTGATTACTGTTTTTTAATCTCTATTAAAATGAAAGGGGTATACTGTATAGTTCCAGAACCAAGGCCTTTTAAAAAGTTGATGATGCCTATAATCATATCCAAGATCATCCAAAATATTTTTCACTACAACAGTTTTACTAATAAGCTGTTAGCTTTCAATAGCAAATAACTTTGTGCTGGACTGCATTCCCTGTGTGGAGATGTTTATTCTCAAACATACGGACCATCTGCACATGTGTGTGCTCAGACTCCAAACATGTGCTGAGATCAGACCTCCACCTCTTACACAAGCGCTGTCCTTTACGTCTGCCCTACTTTCACACATCTGCTGCATGGAACTCCCCCAGAACACTGCAGTCACCAGATCCCCATCCGTACCCCACCCTTCAGAGCGAACTGTACACCACCCACCCGAACACAAACAGATGATTCCCTCTCCAGCTGTGTGCTGGTGGGAAAACTAATCCAGCGCTGTTAAATTGCATCTTAATTTGGAAAAACCTATGGTACAGGAGCCACACTATTTATCTGTGAGTATAGTCATGCGCTGTTCTTGTTGTTTTTCTATGTAGATTCCCAAAGCAGTGCTACTCATGCAGGAAGCCACTTTAAAGCGGACGGCTATGTTGTGTTTTCCAGCCTCAACACAGCAGTTGTTGACCGGAGGGAAACCCAACACTTAAAATGTGATCTATAGACACAAAGGCAATCCGTCATAATGACTTTGAACATTTTTCTCAACAGAACTTCTTTAAATCTATCCCCACCAATGATTGAATTTTCCATAATTTATGACACAGCGCTTCCCCGCCATTGACAGAATTTTCAGGGAGTCCATGTTTTCACTGTTATACTGAAGGGGGGAACTATTACGCATCTTCTGAACAACATTCGCACAACTCTGAATAAAATGCAATGACGTTAAGGCTGTAATGTGATTGGTTACCAAGGCACATGTGATCCAAGTTAGCCGGTACGCTTTCTCCAATGGTAGAGCCAGGAAAGAGTACAGAATCTCTGAATCAAAACACAAGTGAAGAAGAAGCAGAAACAACAAGGAAGCTATAGAGGCATTGCTTATGCACATGTATCCTCAAACAATAAACAGCATAAAAATCAAAACTGCCAAATGTTACCGAATAAAATGTCACCTCAGGACTAGGACTGAGGACTAAGATTTGGGGGTGTTGATGGAAGCGATCTATTCTATCTATGTTTTGATCATCGTTCTGAATCCGATCATTGACAAAAACAAGATTTTCTCAGCTTTTTGTTCAAAATGTTACTTATGAAACACATTTAAAGCAACACCATGGAACTTTTCCTCTTCGGTCGTCCTCCTGGTTGGAAACGAAATTGTCCATTAGCGCTGTGGTAAATACACCTACCGTCGCACACACGCTCGCTGTTTATCCAGCACCGGCTTTAGAATGAACGATGTCCACAGACAAGGTAGAGCATGTTACATGATTTCATGAGAGGATGATGTATTGTGACATCCGAAACGAAGAAAAACTAAATAATGACTATTGTAACGCTTGATGTAAAGCAAGTCAAATTTATAGTTTTCTTATGTCTCATTCGGACTACAGAAACGCGACCAAATCTGTCAAACTTACATAGTGTGTTTATAGCAGATATAAGACCACAAAGCAAATCCACAAGTGCCTTTCACCCTGTTACGACTTGATGAACCACTAATAGGATTTTGGAAACATTATTTTAAGGTAAAAAAAATGTTCCATAGAGTTGCTTTAAGTGTGGATAAAAAAAACTGTAAATAAGAATGTGCAAAGCTAGAATAAAATGTAGATTTTTTTTTCAATGCAGAGGGGCTCTTCTCTTTCTTTTGATATATTAAGATATTCATACGACAAGGTATTCTGGGGGACATTCTTTTTTTTTCTTTTTTTTACAATCAAATGCTGGTGGTGGCTGGCAACTTTAAAAAAAAAAAAAACACTGGTGGGGAAAGAGCTAATATGAAGACATTCTCTGTTCTAAAATGTAAGTTAAATTGCTTGGCAGCTCCAATGTAAGGCAGCATCCTAACTGAAATAGAACCTCACAAGTGACTGATTTGAAACACTCTTGTGCAGCAATTTCAAGCTTATGTTGACTGCCTTCTGTCCTAGTACTACAACAAGTTCAGTTTACTTAAAGAAACTTTGGAAACCGATTGCGCAAGTCTCCATAGCTTAAAATGGAAGATTAATTCCATGTTGAGAACAACAGAATTTAGTATGGTTGCAGAAACAAAATATTATTTATTAAATTGAATTAATACAGTAATCTTACTATTAAATGTGTAACATTAGTAAACATTCTAGAGTATATTAACTAAAATGTATATATTAAACGTGATATTTCAAATTAGCATCTGGTTATGCTTTTTTGGGTGGTAAATAATGGAGCAAATACCAGTAAAATGACTAGCACAAACCTTAGTAAATCACCTTGTATGATTCAATTAAATACTTTCCTCCCATAAATGTTGTGTCTGAAAGGGAATCACCTGCAAATGCATATACAATAAGTTCAGCAGCAAAAATATCCCTGTCTACGCCTTTTCACTGCGTGTCTTTAGTAAGTCCTGACAGTAGTGTCACCAAAGGAGGGTTTGCACTGGCACAAGCTGTCAGTAAATCTGGCCCTAAGTCTGAACCAAGCAAAAAAGAGCAAAAGCGTTTCTGTCTGATAGCACAGTGGATGGAAAAAGTTGCTAAGGGAGATTTGGTATTTTAAATATATACTTTTAAGATTTGCAGTTGAAGTTAAGATGTGCAATTAAGTGCACTTATTTCTCACAAGGCAAGGGGATACATGTAATGTTACTTTAGAAAATGTAAATTGACACTGCCATAAAAGAGATTAAGTCTGTATTTTTACTCGATTCAGAAACAAAAGCTGTCATTCTATGTTTAAATGGAAGAGATCTTCCCCGTATCTCCACCTAAACAGCAAAACAAAGTTTCTGGTTCTGTTGCGTGTGGACTTGTTGATGAAATCTGTGTAATATGATATTGCCGTGACAACAGAGAAACCTAAATCTAATCTGCAAGACCAGATGTCTGACAAATGAAATAACAGACCAATATTTGATGGGCAAAGCCATATGCTGAACAAATACATATGATCAGTCAAGCCAGTTCATGCCAAGTTCAAGTTTTAGATACAAAACAACAAGCCCACCCCACACAGGAGCAACACCTTGATCTATCTTTAATGTTTTAGAGACACAATGTAAGATTCTCTAGGATTCTTAGTCCAGACAGGCAAGATTATTTGTTATATTTGATATGGTTAATTATATTTCCAAATGTTAAAGCCTCTAAGGTCTGCAGATGGATAATTAGAGAAGTAGAACGCCCACAGTCCGCTCACTGATCGTCTGATGCATATTACACACTAAAACAAGAGCTGTGCTCAAACCACCTTTTACTGTTGTCTGTACAATCATTTGGGTTAACTGGTGCACCATTACTAGTAGAATTAGAACTACTAATTTAGCTCAATGGTCTATCATCTGAGTATCAACTGAGTAAAATGATTTGCCCCTAAACATCACACAAACATAAGGTTGGTTATTACAGACAATCTTGAACAGAATAAGTCGCAATGATGACCAGACTTTATTTGGTCATATGAGTGCTGGATAAAATTGTATGTATGCATTGTTAGTTTGTCTTTTTAGAAACTTTTGGTGCTGCCATACATTTACCACCATAGAATATGGCTCTAAGATGGAAAATCCACTCATTTCAAGAAAGAAGTTTCCAGGAACAACTGCTCGGTTAGGACACTGATGTCTTCTTCTATGGTCAGTTTGACCCTGACAGCAGAGTTCAGGCAGGACTTTGATCACCTGTGTTTGAATGGCTCCTCTGGGTTGATCTTAAACATCCTGACCGCTCGAAAAACCCAAATAAGCACCTACACATCCACCCCGCCCTGACCCAAACACCACTAAACACAGCTCTCTCAAAACTGCCACAGCATGAGCATGGATAAAAGAGGGTGATATCATCATCAGCAGCACTTCACGGTCCTCTTAATGGTCTGTAAAACTTGCTCTAAAAGACTGGAGCAGAACTAAAAAAGTTCAAATGAATGAATGTACCATGCAACTGTAGACAATGTGTCATTTTTATATGCAGTTTATACCATGGTAGATATCTGTGCAGCTATCAGTGGGCAGGACTGGCATAAAGAAATGCAAAAAAGGCAAAATAAATAAATAAATAAACACGAGTCATTTTTCCATTAGTCTAACTCATATCAAAATAATTTAACCAATTTGAACTTCACGTCTTATACGGCGTGTCTGCGTGGTTGGATTGCAGAATTACTGCACACAATTACAGAAGATGCTGGATTGTGAACGGTAGCAATAGTGTAGGGGTAAGTGCATAGGAAAAGATTTCAATTCGACTGAGTTCGAATCCTCCTTTTGCCAAACTCGCTCTACTCCCTTTTCGCATAGTTGTTTATGGTTGCTGATCTACACCACAACTTGCCTATCAATAAAACATTCAGCTGATGTTTTATTTGTTTCACTTCGAAATCAAACTTTTCTTTATATAATAATATTTTTACTTTTTGTTTTGTACTCATGTTCCATGTACAAATATAGAGAAGATAATTAAATGAGATGAAGTACCTGTCATTTGTAAAGTATTTGACTTGCTAGAATGAACCACATGACATGTTGTTGTTTTTTTTCCCCTGAGGATGACTGACTCTCTATAGCTTGTCATTATATGAGTCATAATAGGATAGACAAAAAGGATAAATAAGCCTTATAGCACAGCATGAAGTTTTCTAAATAAGACCTTGCATATCAGAGGGTTGTTTCAAAAGGATGATACACATTATTGGATATTATGAAATCTATCTCATAACAGGCTGATGTTTAAAAAGACTACCATAAACCACAAACTGTACTTTATAACACCGTCATAATTCATGCTTCATTGTTGAATCTTTAAATGCGATTTATTTGGACAGTTAAATTTGGAATTATTAACAAATGCAGAACTTAACTTTATGAATGATGAAAATGTTTGGCAACCACAAAATGTCTGTTTCACCTTTTAAAACCTCATAAACAATGTTGTCTTTAAAAGTGTGCTTTCTTTCATATAAATGCCACTTCACTTGATATACTGTTATCTAAAGCCGTTGGACATGTCTGGGAAGGGAGTACTAATAAAATCTGGTCTGGTAGTTCAAGCAGACATATATGTTTTCCAGTGGGAAAGCAGTGGTTTGATGAAGAATGAAGTTAGTGTGTGTCCCTGGTAAACCCTATGTTGCGAGGACCAAATGTCCCCACAAGGATAGTAATACCAGTAATTTTTGTCCTTGTGGGGACATTTTTTGGTCCCCATGAGGAAAACAACTTATAAATCATACTAAGTGATGTTTTCTGAAAATGTAAAAATGCAGAATGTTTTCGGTGATGGGTAAGGTTAGTGTTAGGGGATAGAATTTACAGTTTGTACGGTCTAAAATCATGTCGGAATAACCCCATAAAAAAATAAAAAAAACGCGTGTGTGTGCTAACATGTTTCATCTAAACAGTAGTTTAAATTTTCCCTCTCTTGTATCAGATTCACAGTGGATTTGTCAACCATAAAGAGGATTTGAAGAGTTTCTTATCACGGCATGATAAAGAGCAAGAGAGCAGTTCTCTGAGGCAGACTCAAATATCTCCGCTCTTTCCTCTCAGTAAGGCATGTGATCACTCCTTCTCATATTTTCCTGTGTCTGGTGGCATCCAGACTTTCTCTTCCACTAGACCAAATACCCCATGATGAGTCTGGGCTGCAGACTAAAAGGGACAGAAAATATTTTTCTGACAGTAAGAAATAAATCTGTCTTCACACTCACGGTATAGCTTGCACTTATGCTGTATATGAATTAATAATAAAAAAATTAAAAAAAATTAAAAGCATACAAAAATGGGAAAAGCAGTCCAAAAATGTCCAATGTGTCTACAGGTTTATATCAGTCTAGCAAATACAACAACAACAAAATCCATATATATAAGCACATGATTATACAATATTATTAGGAATTAATGACTAAATGAGACAATTAAAAGTCCTTGATATGTGTCAATCTGTCTGTATTATATATAAAAAAGCAAATTTATAATGAGCTGTTTTGTCAGGGTTGTTTTTTTTGGGTTTTTTTTGGGGTTTTTTTGGAAGAAATATGTCAGTGCAACAAGAATTTGTCGCAGAAAGTTGCAGTCTGGTACGAAAGAGTTTCAGCACTTTACAGGCTTAAACAAATGATATATAAATGATATCCCTACTTATGGATTAATGGCTGACAGCAAAGAGCTGCTCATTCCTGCATAAACACTTGATTGTTTCTCATTGATGTTTTTGAATGTTTCAGTAGTCAACACACTGTGTATCAGTAACATCTGTAGGAAGAGCTCAGAATCCGTCAGCAGGGAAGTCAGCGATTGAAAAACACATTATAATTCTCTCCCTCTTTGTCTTTCTGTCTGTCCCCCACCCAACGGCTCCTCGAGTCACAGGTTTAGCCAGGTGGCGAGTGTCATCCCCTAATTAGCGCAACATGTTTCCGTAATCCGGACGATTCTGCGAGGCTACGCAGGTGTCCTCCGTCTGCTAGCGGATTAGTAGTGTAATCTCAGCCCCCCCACTGTCCACTGCACCCCAACACACAGACCACTGAAATCTAGCGTACAGCTTACTCAATACTGCACTCTAGTTTAGCCAATTATTTCCAAGCATGCTCGTTTCATGACCTCATGATCACGTTGTGTACAGATATCATCTTGAACATGGAAATGTAGCATTTTTATCATGTTTGTATCATGTTTGATACACAAAGGACTCTAATGACTAAGTTAATTGACTAAGTTTGGGAATACAATATTTTCACTATATCATACTGTCAGGCGTTGTGCAGGGTTCAGAAGGCGAGGACGAGAGGAACTCAATTTAGATGCTTTATTTACAAACTTGAAGACAGGAAAACACTCCAGGACTTCAGACTCACAACTTTACATAGACAACGACCGACCAAGACTGAATGAACAGAGGCAAACTAAATACAGAGACAAATGAACATTAATGAGGTGAAGACAGGTGACACAGATGATGATAACGAGGAACAGGCTGGTAAGTGAGGGAGTGAGTTCAGGTGTGGAGACGAAGAGGATTCTGGGAAGTGAAGTGCAGAAACAAGGACGGACTGGTGCAGACGAAGACTGTGACACATACTATATGAGCCATACAAATAGGATACTAAAAAAAAAAAACATTGAATACTTATTCCATAACTGTTTCATTTAAAAAATATATATATTTCCTGACTATTATTTCATATTATTTACATGTTCGATAAAAGATTTTAATATAAATGTCTTAAAATGAATTGTTGACAAAAATTATGTCATCATTTACACCGTCATGTCCTTCAAAACCGGAATGACATTTTCTTTCTTCTGCGGAACACAAAAGAATACACTTTGAAAAACATTATTAACCAAACAAAAATGGAGCCCATTGACTTCCATTGTATGGACAAAAAATCCTAAGAAAGTTCTCAAATTACCTTCTTTTTTTGTTCCACAGAAGAAAAAAAAAGTCACAAAGACAATCACAAGTCACAAGGACGATGACATCACTGTTTTCTCCAGAGCGACTGTAAAGATAAATGAACTAAATTAATAACTTTTTTTTACAACAGAAATGAACCATTACTGAACTAACTTAAGCTGGACAATTGTTCTTCTAGATCTGCTGTACAGCCGAAAACAAACTTTGTTGCAGTATTTTCCTGTTATCACTGTAAAGCTGCTTTGAAACTATATGTATTGTAAAAAGCGCTATATAAATAAAGGTGACTTGACAAGGTTTTAGAATGACACGAGGGTAGAGAGTAAATGATGACAGAATTTTCATTTTAGGGTGAACTATCCCTTCAACTTCAACCTCAAGTTAGTGGGAGTATATAGGGGAGAAATACTGGGAGTAATTCAGTAATATGCTGCAAATTAAAAAGAAAAAATGCTGAAAATTCTTCCTGAGAAAACTTTGAGTGTACTGCGTACAAATAATAAATAATCACATGAAACCTGTCGGTCCTTATTAATAAGCATTTTGAGAATCTTGTGCTCAGTGTCTACTACCCTATAAGAAGATTACAGACGATTCATTTTAAAACAGAGGCCGATCTGTGATGGGTTATCAGTGTTTAATCCTTTAAATACTGTACAGTTAAGCTGATTTATTCTCTTTTCCACCCAAAACTAAACAACAATGTGCTAGTGAGCAGCCCATTTGTTTCTTTCCAGTTATTAAAGTTAAAGTTATTTTATTTCCAGATTATTAATATCACACATCTCTCTGAAATATTTGATTCTGATTGCATTCTGCAGTCGAACTGTATAATTCACTTTTGTCACAACCGGTTTCTTATAAATCTGTGATGATGTCATGCCTTTTATATCACTAATAGTTATAGTACAGTAGTAAACTGTATCACTACCATCACAGAGTTTTTTAACTGGTTGTGACACAAAAGTGTACACTACCGTTCAAAAGTTTGGGGTCAATTTGTTTTTTTTGTTTGTTTTTTTAAAGAAATGTATACTTTTCTTCAGAAAGGACGCATGAGATTGATATAAAGTGACAGTAAAGACATTTATAATAATGCAAAATATTTATTTTTTAATGAAATGCTTTTCTCTTGAACTTTCAAAGAATCCTGAAAAAAACGAATCACTGTTTGCACAAAAATATGAAGCAGCACAACTGTTGTCAACTGTGATAATAATCATAAATGTTTCTTGAGCATCGAATAATCATATTAGAGTGATTTCTGAAGGATCATGTGATACTGAAGACTGGAGTAATGATGCTGAAAATTCAGCTTTGATCACAGGAATAAATTACATTTTAAAATATATTCACATAGAAAACAGCTGTTTTACATTGAAATAATATTTAACAATATTACTGGGTTTGTTTTGTATTTTTAATCAAATAAATGCAGCCTTGGTGAGCAGAAGAGACTTCTTTTAAAAACATAAAAAATCTTACCGACCCCAAACTTTTGAACGGTTGTGTAACTCAAAGTGTTGTTTGCATTTTCCTCATGATGTGGTCAGACACGTGAAAAATACGACTGTAACAATATTTAGTATAACAGTACATAATTAATCATAATTAATCAAAACCTATTTGATTTGTTTATGGCAGTTGATAGTAGTTTCTAATGATTTGTTGTTATTTCGTTGTTATGATTATGCACTTTCAGTTTGTTTGATCAGTCATTTCGTTCACACGTTGTCATTTAATCGGTTAATATTTTTCCATGTTCCTGTTTAGTTCCCTCATTTTTTCTTGTGTATAAATACTTCATGCTTGGTTCAGTTTGATGTCAGTCATCAACTATATTAGTCATGTTGAAGTTTGTTCTGTTTCTGAGTATTAGTTTCTCTAGTATTAAAGGACTATTTTGTTAGATCTCCTGTTTGAATTCTAACACCATGACAGAAGGGTTATTTCTTAAAAAATACATGAAGGTGCCCTTGATGAAGCATCTCTGTTTGTCCATTTTTTTCTCCCCTCATATTTTGATATTCATTTATATGTGTAATGAGTGTGTTGTCTCTGTGTTTTATTGGTTGTTGTCTCCCCTCATCCAACCATCTACACTCCCACTTTTCCAGAGCTTTACCAGCCCATTTCTTGAGTCTTTTTCAAATCTGATGTGTGTGAACGACCAGAGCTAAAACAGAAGTGTCTCATGACACTTACAACAATACCCGCAGCATAACAAAACTAGAATATAAATAAAACTAGCACAAACAGGGAGGTTTAAAAAACCTGACCGACTGACTAACTATCGAGCCAACAGGAACCAGAGCTTTGTCAAAAAACAAACCAGCAAAAGACAGAGCACACAAGGGTAATATATAAGGACAATGAGGGTAACAAAGGAGAGCAGGTGGGACAAATGAACTAATAAGGCCCCGTTTACACGTACATGGTTATTTTTAAAAACTGAGACATTTCCCTTCGTTTGTGCCCTTGGAATTCACCTCTGAAAACGATTATTTCTAAAAACTCCGGAGATTTTGGAAAACTTTGTTTGCACGTTTGCATGTAAACTGAGAAAAACTGAGTTTTAGGCAGCCGACGTCACAGTGTGCGACAGAACCTGCGCCTGCGTCAAAAGTGCGACCTATGTTTACATTTTCATTTGGCTATGGTGATCATGGATGCATTCAGAGTAGCAGTCGCATTTATGTTGGGGCAAACCATTTTCATCTGTTTGCATTTGCAAATACAGCTGCTCTATTATGTTGATTTTCGTAGCCTAAGACAACGAGGGGGCAGGGCAAATACATGAGACAGGAGAGCACAAATGTGCTCACACCCAACATGACAAAACAAGGGCACATAGCAAATCAACAACCAAAGCAATGTGCTCAAAAATAAAAACACAACAAACTGACAAATGTGAATGGCGAGGGAATTAACAACCCTTGATATGTGCCCATACAGCAAGGACATGGAACAAGATTGGAATCAGAACCACCACACATTTTGCAGAAACCACTGATGGCTTTGAGAGACAGCATTTAAATTGCTTCACAGACAGTGTCTTGTTATTGTGATTCCTAAATCAATTCATGATTTAAAAAGTCTGTCAACGCAAATTCACTATGCTGCATTTGCAATTTAAAGAGTAATCCGATCCCATAATGAGGGAGGAGAGAGAGAGAGAGAGAGAGAGAGAGAGAGAGAGAGAGAGAGGGAGAGAGAGAGAGATCAAACTTTCAAGAAACATCTTTCTCTCACAAAAGCACATGGTTCTCTGACATATGTTTGCTCCAAACACATTTCTCCAAACAGAGTAAATAGTCCTGAAACGGCCATGCATTAAAGGAGTAGTAACTTAAACATGAAAATTCTGTCATCATTTACTCACTCTCAAGTTGTGTCAAATCTGTATGCATTTCTTTCTTCTGCTGAACACAAAAGAAGATATTTTGAAGAATGCCAGTAACCAAAGAGTTGATGGGGCCCCATTGACATTTATAGTAGGAAAAAAAAAAATACTATGGAAGTCAATGGGGTGCATCAACCGTTTGGTTACCCATATTCTTCAAAATATCTTCTCTTGTTCAGCAGAAGAACAAATTCATACAGGTTTGACACAACTTGAGGGTGAGTAAATGATGACAGAATTTTCATTCAAAAGAAAGAAAGAAAGAAAGAATATAATGTGTAGAGGGTAAGGGCGCAGTGAGTTGTAGAAGGGTGGGTTATAGTCGGTTATGAACATTTAGTCTCTTCTGTCTCACCACACTAATATAAAAAGCTAAAGTATCACAATTACTAACAGCAACCACACACATAAACACTACAAATCAACAAACTCTTCAATCGCAACACAGCTAACAAAAGCAAACTGATTTCAGTATAAACCACATCATGTAACTACTTTACTATTACTTTGCTTACTGACTAGTACTTCTGGCCCCAATTTAGTTCGGTATGTTAGTTTTCAGTCGGTGAGTATGTCACATGTCAACTATGCTTCAGCTGGCCAACCTACAGCATTAAACTCTTCTTTGTCTTTGCTGAAACAAATATCAGTCATGGCAATTTACCGGCTTGTGTGCATTGAAGAGGGTTTTACAAAATATCCTCCAGCTTTATTCTTTTAAACACACTCTGCCTAAACCGGCTGTAAGTGTTTTCAATGCTGTCACGTGCTGTCCATATCACAGTGCTCTAAAGAGTTAAGATCTGACCGCCTCACACAGGGCTGACTCTGACAGAACCAAACAAGCTGCTAACACACACTCAGGACCCATTAACCCCGTCACATGACACTTCACAGCCAGCTGAACTAGTACACATGCTATACAAAGACAAACTCAGACGCACAGGATGAAGATACTGAGTCCCAGATCAAGATGGAGAGAAAGATACAGATGAAATAATAGCAACAATGAGCATGTATCATAGCTGATGTATCACTTAAAAATTACAATCTACTATATAGGATTTAATTTGTTAACATCAGTAAAATGTAAAAATATGCTATTGTTTACTGTTAATTCATGTCTGTTCATAATATATTAACTAATTGAAGTTAAAGGAAAAATATTTATATTTAGAAATTTGTATAAGCTACACAAGTTCAAAAGTTTGCTGTTGAAAAGATTTTTTAATATTTTTTTATTTAAATGTCTCATACTCACCAAGGCTTATATTTATGAAATGTATTCCTGTGATGGCATCCTTCAGAAATCATTCTAATATGCTGATTAGGTACTTAATTTTTTTCCTCCCGGGATGCTTTGAATAGAAAGTTCAAAATAACATTTATATGAAATAAATTATATATTTTTTACACTTTCTAAAAGTCTTTATTGTCACATTTGCATCCTTTCTGAATAAAAGCATTCATTTCTTTCAAAAGACTATAAGCTTTTGAAGAATGGTGTAGATTTATAAATGCTCTAAAAGTATAGTTAATTGTTGTTCATACCTGCTGCAATGACTAATGTTAGAGAAACACTTGGACAGGTTGGGTCCAAAAAGCGAAGTGTCTGAGCATTACTGAAGATTAAGTACGAACAGTCGAGACAGCAAGTTCACATACGTGCATTACAGTGAGTCCGTCACCGAAACGGATGAGCTCCCCCGCTGGGTCACA
Organism: Meda fulgida; assembly: GCA_030578275.1. Lineage (NCBI taxonomy): Eukaryota > Metazoa > Chordata > Actinopteri > Cypriniformes > Leuciscidae > Meda > Meda fulgida. The sequence goes on from CM060624.1 coordinate 31,114,817, forward strand.
ACACGGGGCAGAAACGGCCACGGGCTAAACTCACTTGAGCAAGACGACAGACGTTAGCAGATCACAAGAATAAGAAGTGAAATGACTCTGTGCAGACACGGGTCATTGCATCTTAAGAGTCAGGGAAGCCAAACCATTAAAGAAGAGTAAAATCTTCTTCCAGTGAGAGGTGCATAGTCTCAGCTTTATGAGCATGGACTGCTCATGGACAGCCTGATCAATATTGTGGAAAAAAAATGACAAGAGCTGTCTGAAATCAGATCCACACGGACTGACTGACTTTTGGCCCACGGCCTGTTTTTCAGGTTCTAAAATTCTAGTTATTTATAATAGGGCTGATATAGCAAAATGAAAATGAAATTGCAATTTGGCAATAAATACTAGTGCTGTCAAATCGATTAATCGTGATAATATTACATAAAAGTTTTTGTTTATGTTTATATGTGTGCATACGTTTATAATAATATATGTATTATCCACATATATTCTATAAACAAAAAACTTTATGCTTCAACAGCACAATTAAATACATAAATGTGCTGCGTGTTTCAAAGTGAGCTGGTTTGAAAGTCAGTAATTTCAACCTGATCTCATGGGGAAAAGTAACTATATTATGTATAGTATTGAATGAATTTGTATTATGTCAATCGTACAAATTGTAGGATTAGAAAATAGTAAACATGAAGGTCCACCCTAACCATACCCATCACTGGGGCATAAGTAGATTTTACGAAAACGTACAAATGAGATTGTACAAAATAGCCACCAATTCGCCAAAACTTACAGTTGTAATTAAAATTATTCAACCTGCATTGCAAATCAGGGGTGCATTTCCCGTACAACGATGTAACTCGCTGTTTCACTACCATAGTATGATGCATCGTTAGAGAAATCAACTAGCTAGTCACGACTGTTTCCCGAAACCCACTGTCGCAAAGTATCGTTCAACCACGATGGTTTCGCACGTGGTGGAATAATAACTACTTTTAATGAAACTATTTGAGATCCAGTTAACTCTAGGTTTGTTAATATAAATTACAGACATGTCATCTGAGGACTATTTCTAATTGTTCTCAATTGTTTTGCTTTATTACCAGACTCAATATTTGGCTCGTTCTTACATGGTAGAGCACGTTCGCACATGCCCACTCTTCAAACATGTTACTTTAAATCTTTTGACAAACTAAAAGACGTAAATGACATTTGTATGTATTCTAAATAAAAGGCACCGGTTGTACTGAATGTCAGCTTGCTTATTTTGCTCAAGATAAGGATTTATTACCTCCAAATGTGCTGCAATATAGAAACGATGCCTCTAACCACAGGTCGAGAGCTGTCGTTCAAACCACACAACTTTGCGATGCTGTTTGCGAATGTTCGCTGGAACGATGGTTTCGGGAAACACCGACTCGTTGAACTATGCTGATAACGACGGAACTTGCGACCATAGTTGGCTAACGATGCTTTCGGGAAACGCACCCCAGGTTTATTGGCAAAATTGATAGACTTTCAGCTGTTTGCAATGAACAAATCAAACAAAAGAAATTGAAATAGCTCAACACAACAAATGTTTCAAGTTGATTCCCAGAACTCAACTGAAAAAAGCAACTTTTAATGACTTCAGCACTCTCAAAATTATTCAACCCCTTCATGGCAAACATGTTTTCAGTTGAATTTGGGAAAATCACTTGAAACATTTGTTGTGTTGAGCTATTTCAATTACTTTTGTTTGATTTGTTCATTGCAAACAGCTGAAAGTCTGCCAATTTTGCCAATAAACCTGAATTATAAACCTAAATTTAACCGTATTACCTAAATCTCATGTAGGTTATAAAAGCAAACTGCAGTGGGTTGCTTTACATGTCGGTCAGTCTCTTTCCTGGGAGGTTCTTGACCAGAAGTACCTGCAATGCTGGCTATATGCAGATAGAAATAAGAAACTGAGACTTGAACTGAAATAAACCTTGTTTCTTTCTGTGGAATCGTGACTTGTAAGCACAAGGACACCAAATATCTGGATACTGAAACAGCACAAAACAAAACCCTCCCTAAGATCAAATGACAGGAACTTGCATTTGTCAAGCTGTGACTATACAATAAAGTTATTCAACAATCATATTCTCTAGGGATGGCAACCACCAGTGGCCCCACGATACAATATTATCACAACTCCTAAGCCAGGATACCATTATTATTGCAATACGCTGAGTATTGAAGTTCACTGTGCACATCCGGGAGAGAGATGTAGTAGTACTGATTATGAAATTAAGATTTCAAATTATTATTATCATTTCCTGAAAATTAATGAACAATACTCACAATCCCAAACCAAAATTCACGACCTGAAAAGATCAATACTTGCCGTCCATGTTTTGATACAATATCCCAACGCTAAATATTGTGATAATAGGCTGTACCAATTTTTTACCCACTCCTAGTATTCTCTCTCTTTCTTTGAGTAATTAATTGCTCTGATGCTTTTGTACAGTCAGAATAACATCTGGATTCACAAACACGTGGATTGGCCAAAAGAAAACACCCACGCACACTTCCACACCATCTGTGCAGGGAGCTCAGGCCACGCTGGAGTTTCTCACAGCTGTCCCCTTGGCCGCCGCCGTGATCCTGAGAGCTCCCATAATGCACTGCAGGACAATGATGAGGGCAGAGAGCCCAGCATCCAGTCTGAGCAGTCACTGTTGGCTGATGAAGACGCCAGACCAGCCTGTGACATCATCTCTGTGGAAACGCACGGATGCTGCGGAGTGTGTGACACGACGCACGAGACAAAAGAGCTAATCACTCTGAGTTAATCAGTACAGACACTCGTCACATGATCGGGCATGTATTTCAAGATTATAAAACGGCTATAAAGCGAGGTGAATTGGACCCTTAGCTTTTATGAGGGGCTCTACGCTTGCTTCAGAGAGTGTGTTATCAGAATCAACACTATGATGTAATGCTGCTGCAGCATTATGAAGCACTATTTTTACTATTAGAAATCACAGAATACACATTAATTGATCCACCAAATAAAAAAAACTGTCTACAGAATCGCTCTGTAGTTTGATTCTGTGATGTTAAATCTTTTTTGACCTGATTTGTAGGTTACACTTTTTTCAGTGTGGCAGGTGCAAAATTGTTTGTTTTGTTTTGTTTTCCTCAGGCATATGCCGTGTCAGGGCTGTAATAGTACACTGTAACTCAATGGACAAGAGATAAATGTTGATGTGTATTGTCTATTGTAAGTTCACACTTGAGTTCTCTTTAAAACAAACAAGCTGAAATACCTTTTGAGTCGACAAAAAAGTTTAACTTTTATTTACATTGTAAACTGAACTCACAAGTTGGTTAGTTGCCATTGATTTTCAGCCCAAGTTTTTATAATACAGCTTTAATTGATTTTTATTTCAGTTGTACACTTTTTAACTTCAGTTTTACATTTTTTAGTTTTAGTAATTTTAGTATCTCAACTTCAATTTAGCAACTCATTTTATTTCCATTAGTTGCTAAGGAAATATTTCTAATATTTGTTTTCAAAGTTCAAGTTTATTTCAGATTAATTTCAATTAACAGTTTTTAATAGATTTAGTTGACAACAACATATTTGAAAATAGTTTTAATATGAGTATGTATATGGCTCACAACAAAAGAGCTAAAAGACTTGTAGAAGCAAGCTAAAATGGAAAGTTTTCTTCAGAAAATTTGTTTTCATCTCACATTTGCTCATATAAAACACAATTGGTTAGGTTTAGTGTAGGGTTTAGTGTAGGTGGTCTGTTATTTTCAAACACTATAGAGTTAAGGTTAGGCGAACCCTATAGCACCTCTCACCAAACATTTCATTTTCTGAACTGCTGTGATACGTACAACAACCAACTTATTAAAACGTTGCCCGATTCATTTTCATTGGTTTTGGAAAATTTGAATGTCTCCTACATTTCACTTTGAAAGTTTCATGAAACATGCACGAAGCAGCTCAAAGGGTTAGTTCACCCAAAAATGAAAATTCTGTTATTAATTACTCACCCTCATGTCGTTCCAAACCCGTAAGTCTTTTTTTCTTCTTCGAAACACAAATGAAGTTATTTTTAATGAAATCCGAGAAAGGCCCCGAAAGGTAGTAAAGACATCGTTAAAATAGTCTATGTGACTACAATGGTTCAACCTTAATCTTATGAAGTGACGAGAACAGAAGAAATTGTTAAATTAAGTCATTATTTTTGTCTTGCTTTTGCGCACAAAAAGTATTCTCGTCGCTTCATAACATTAAGGTTGAACCACTGTAGTCACATGGAATATTTTAACAATGTCTTTTCTTACCTTTCTGGGCCTTGAAAGTTGCAATGACGTTGCTGCCTATGGCCGGTTCAGAAACCTCTGGGATTTCATCAAAAATATCTTCATTTGTGTTCTGAAGATAAACGAAGGTCTAACGGGTTTAGAACGACATGAGGTTGAGTAATTAATGACAGAATGATTTTTTTTAATGAACTAAGCCTTTAATATCGTTTTGCCACAGGCACATTTTCCAGCGTGCAAAATCAGCAGCCCCAAAACAGCCATGCTAGCTTTAACTGATCGTATAGCACTGGTGTCTTCCTTCCTCTCTGCCCTCCAGCTAGAGTTTATATTCTACCCCGCTACGGCTAATTAGCTCAGACAACAGCCTGCCACAAAGACCTTAAAGACCCTAAACGACCCTTTGGGACCATGGATGGATGCATGGATGGATGGATGGGCAGACAGACGAGAGGAGTGGAAGGTACTGTAGGCTCGTGCCAGGCTCTGCTCTGAGAGTGAATAAAGACAGTGTGTGTGTGTGTGTGTGTGTGTGTGTGTGTGTGTGTGTGTGTGTGTGTGTGTGTGTGTGTGTGTGTGTGTGTGTGTGTGTGTGTGTGTGTGTGTGTGTGTGTACAGAACCCACAGCTGTTTTCAAGCGTCTGCTGAAGGGTGAGCAGCTATTGTTCATTTAGATTCATTAAGAGTCAGACAGAGAACAGGTCTGTGACAACAATACTGATCACACGCTCAATGCAGTCAAACATGACTTTGCTTATACAGCAGAAAACACTGAAAACATATTGAGTGATGGATTTATATATCTTACTGTCCTGCAGAGAGAGTAAAAATAAGTTTATACTAAAAATACACTACTCTTCAGAAGTTGGGGGTCATTAAGGTTTTTTGATGTTTTTGAAGGAAGTCTCTTATGCTCACCAACACCACATTTATTTGATTCAGTGAAAAATAGTATTACAATTTAAAATGATCAAAATGTTGTTTTCTATTTTAAAATATTTAAAAATGTAATTTATTCATGTGATGGCAAAGCTGAATTTTCAGCATCATTACTCCAGTCTTCAGTGTCACATGATCCTCCAGAAATCATTCTAATATGATGATTTGCTGCTCAAGATACATGTATTATTATTATTATCATTATTATTATTATTATTATTATTACCAATGTTAAAAAAAAACTGCTGCTTAATATTTTTTGGGTGAAAATATTTTCAGTTTTTAAAAAAAGAAATGTGAAAATATTTGCCATTTAATTTGACATTGCTGAATGAAAATATTTATCATTAAATATAATTAGATATTTACATTTATATAATTTCTTTAAAAAAAACAACTCACACCAACCTTTTAAACAAACGTGTATTTTATTAATTATCCTTAAATGAGCTTCATGTGCAAGCGTCTAAATTAACTGGTACTATTCAAGTCAAAATATTAACGACTGAATCTACTATATACGTATTTCTAAAAATCAGATGAGGTAGATTATTAATTAAGCTGCTAAGAATTGCAGTTTTGCTTGCTTTGTGCCGTTTAACTGAAATGCTGCATCATGTGTTGACTCCCAGTATTGTCTTCTGTTGCCTGTATACATATGAATGGTTAAATACACACAAAGAAGAAAAGATCAAATGCAATTCATACTGTAGATGTAAGACCAATCACAATTCTGTACTACAATAATGTCATCACTATCTGTCTGTTCAGTAGGCTAAGTGGAAGATGTTCCAACTTTAATCTTAGGTTACAGAGCACACCTAAAACTGAAATAATCTTCCAAAACACTTTAAATGGGATCTTTACACTGAATTAATTGGACTTAAATTGGACTTAAAGCTTTAATAATCTCTAACCAGAATATCAATACAGTTCTGTTTTGCAAACACTGTAAATGTTGTTGTGTAAAGTACAACAGGCCCTGTTAAAAGATATATATTACACTAGTTTGACATAGTTATGAGCTCATTATGATGTCACGCTAATGTAGCTGATTACATCTACTGTTTTCTGTTTTCAACATATTGTCTGGCACCAGCGCTCACTCTTGACGTTCTACGTACATAAGTTCCCTGTCTCCATTGTTGCATGTTTGACAAATAATGGCCTTACTCTTCCAATGAACAATTCAGCCCGTTCTCATCCCAAGGCGTCATATACTGACGCTTTTGACATTTCGTCTACATCCAACGCACATGGCACCCTTTAGCGTCAATATGAGACGCAGATAGATATGGGCCAGAAGGCGCCTCCTAGCGGTCTAACCCTAACCCTACCCCAGACCTAAACCTACCCATATCTATCTGCGTCTCATACTAAAGGGTGCCATGTGCGTTGGATGTAGACGAAATGTCAAAATATGTCAAATATGACGCCCTAGGATGAGAATGCGTTGGAACAATTGGTAGACACATTTAACACACAATTGAGAATGTTAGTTGTCACAGAAACTATATGATTAAAGGTCAAATGTCCAATATAATGTTTATGAATTCTGTCCTCCAAACTAATATAATAGGAAGATAAGACTTTTGGAAAGCTGTTAGATAGCAAGTGAACATAATAAAATTACAATGACCTACATTCAGCCAAGAGTGAGAAAAGTACAGGTTAGACAATGGTCAGGACGATCAGTGTGTTTTATATGATAGAACCGATTCATTAAAAAATGTTGTTGGTTAAAAAAATGGTTTATCTTTTGTATGTCATCTTAATAACTGTTTACAAGTTGAAAAACTACTAAATATCAGGTAATGCATTATTGCACTGATATGTTGCAGAAAATGGCAAGGTGGAAATGTTCAAAAGCAAGTCTTTAAGCTACGTGCTTCTACATCCTTATTTGTTACTCAAGCAAACAGTGATATTGTTTCCAAATCTTCTCACTTTCTTTATAACTCAACTTAAACTGTGAAGATTCTTTGTTCATTAGGATCATTCTCTTTTAACCGGAGCTGAATTCTCAGAGGGGATTCTTAAAGCCTGTATCGGGGGGAAATCGCCCCCTCTTTACAGGAAAAAACAGCCTCAGTGTTTAATTCACAGCATCTGGCTAACAAAAGCACGCTGACTGATCCTTTAATACCGGGCTCAAGACTCGGCTCACTCTGTGTGGCCCGCACACTGCTCGAAAGAACAGCCTTCCCTTCTCTTCAGATGATTCAACATCAAGACAATCGAACTGAGAGATCAAGGATCCTTTTTGCATCAATCACAGTTGAAGGAGGCAACTGTATGAAAATCAGTACAACATGTACTCTGGAAAAGAACACAGTCACAACATAGATCTCTTTTAATACCTCAATTGTTTCTCCTATAAAGTAATGAGATTAATTTGAGAGTAAATTAAGAAAAAGAGTTCACATGAGACTCACATGAGTTTCTCAAGAGCTCTCAAAACTGTGCTGAGATTTGCTGTAGACTGTAGTCAAAAGTATAACTATAACAAACATTTCTCATCAAATAGTTTCAAGAGCAAATGATGTAAACTATGCTGTCTACATATATTCTGAAGCTCTAACCTTTTAGGAAGTACCTGGTGTAAAACAGAGTCCATTTCTTATTGTTTATTTTTTTTTTTTTTCATGTGAAAGTCATCTTCTGAACTTCTGGTGAGTCCACTTGGTTTGAGGTACGGCTCATGTGATCGATCCTAAATAGTACAAGCCCGTTCACACCAAGGATGATACATTTAACTGTACATAAGCTATAACCCGAATAACACTAATCTATGTAAAAATGTATGATTCAATAACCCATTCTAATTCTATGAGAATAGCTGAGTCACAACACAGCTTTAACTACAACAATGCAGAAAATGAAGTCCCTTCAGGAAACCATCCAGCCAAATGCAAGTGTCATTATGTGCATGTAATGATCCCACAAGTACTCGTGGTGGGACTTATGTTGATGATGCAAACATACCATAGTTCTGACCTAAAAGTATAATATATGCAATTGAACCATGTGTAAAAATAGCCTTACTGTAAATCAACAACAAGTGTCTATTTTTATTTGTCCTTAGTAGCAACATCTGAGACAAAGTATGCTTAATATGAAATGTAACAAAAATAATATTCACTGAGAAGTCTTTGGGGGGGGGGGGGGGGGGGGGGGGTTCTCAAATGCATTGTTCTCAAATGCATGTTAAACCCGCAGCATATGCAGAGATGAAGTTTGTGAATCAAGCCACTGCGAGAAGCTGAAAACAGCGTATTATGAGTGCTTCCGCGGCGCAACAAACTATATACTTTAATTCAATTAAATTTGATAATCACACTTTAGTCCGATTATTTGTGCAGCCTAATTTATTTACTTTAATTTTACATTTGATTGAATTAATTTTATTTCATTAACTCACAAACCGCCTGGGGATTGCGAACCCTGGTCTGGCTAAAAGTATTGTTAGGCAATCATTTGATTTGAATGTTTAACTCTTTAATATTCATACACAACACAAAAACCAGGCTCAAATAACATTCAAGGCATAATAAAGAAGAACAACTATATTAACCCACTGATTAAAACAAGAGCTCTTGATCTGTGAAAATCAGTCACAAAATCCAATTTGCTCTACCAGAATCCTTTAAGAGGCAGTACTGCAGAGATGTTGTTACCGCAGCATTTCCATTGAGGGATTCATGGAAAAACTACTGCATTTTTACAGATATAAGTCATTTCTTTCAGCCCAATGAGAAACGTTAGACGGTCAGCCAGCATGTGACTCATATTAGGGGGCTTGGTGGTCTAGATTTTTCCAGCTGATGGGAAATCTAATGTCTGACTTTACAATGGTATATTTACAGTAGAGACACATTGCATGAAGTGTGTGTAAGACGAGGTAGACAAACACCACGATCCACTTATAAACAGAGCCATCTGTGCATGGGTTTAGTCAAGCTCATGAGGTCATTTTTCAAGGGTGAAAGTGATTGTCTTATTATTTTTTATCTTCTCTTTTTAATCTTGAATTTTAGAAAGCAAAATGACTTGGTTCCATCAAGGTTAGTCTAGTGTTTTAAAACAAGGGTTATCCTGTTGTTTCTCAAATTAATTACTCACGGCAAACCTGGCAGTCTTTTTTACAAGCAATAAACTTGCATTGTGAGACACATTCCTCTTTAAAGCCATAGTGAAACCCATCATCGTACTTTACCGTGCAGAAATGGTGAACAGCCGCGTGTGACTGCTATGGAAACCACACCAATGCCCGGCAGCGCATTCGAGTCCGGGAGCTGTTACTCAATCGCAAACATGGCTGAGACTAGGTTTTACATTTAAATAGAATACATCAACTATCAGAATCTATCCCAGCCAGAAGCAAGATTAATTATTGCCAAACTATTCTCAAAGAAAAAAGACTTTTGGATAAAGTTTGAAACTGATACCAAGGATTCAACAAGCAGCAAGATACAGTACCAACTAAACTCAGTACAATCATTGAATTTCTGAAAACACTGTGACTGGAAATGGATAAAAAGTGAAGTGTGTAGTTTAACAATGTTTAAATTTGTTCTCCTGTTCCAGTGTAATGAGCAACTACTGTATAATTAAGTCATAGGTTTATTCCCTCTGAAAACAGTGGCACTATCAAAACATCCAAACCAGCACAACGCAGTGAATTTGACCAATGGAGTGAGTTTAGTGAGGGACTATACATGTTAATTAATAACACCATAACCATTTGTTCCACCAGACCTGTGAATGACTTACTTATAGTTGTCTCTGGACATGATAAACTGGGATAAGAGAAAATACTTTGACATCAAAAACATTACACATACAAAAGACACAACTTTTCAGAACAAAACCAAAGGCAAAGCGCAAACAGCCTAATTTTCATGGCCAAGGTCACATATAGGCCCTGTCCCAAACGGCACACTTATGCACTTTCGGTCTTGTGGACTTACAATGGCTGCCGCGTGCGCGTTTCCGATAAGTCCATGGGTGTGTTGAGAAGGGTGTTCAATTTGTCATTTTAGGTTTCATAAGGGTGCTCGCGAGTGCCCCCTTTGCCGACGAAAGTGCAGACTCTTAGGAAGGTGTTCAGGAGTGTTTAGGATGCCATTTGGGACAGGGCCAGAAACTGATTTTGGACAGACTTCTGAGGCAGCACAACAGTTTAAGGATCTACAGCAAAATAGAGAGCTTTGGCAATAACTAAGCATATATTTAATGTCTACAATAGTAATTTATCAATAGAAATAACATCAGAAGTGGAAACCAATGGTAAAAAACATACATTTACACACAAACTGCCAGCCTCAACTTTCAGATGCCATTTTAATTTTTTAGCTCTACTGCCATAGAATGGAAAGCACAGGATTGTGGGATATCAAAGGCAGCGAAGGAAACATCTAAGTTGCCTTCAAAAATCGATCAGGTAAAGGAATCACAGAAGACAGGAAGTTAAGCCAACATTGGATTCGGGTTTCGGACGGGCCTTGATGCCTTCCTACCTTGGAATGCATCTTTCAAAGGCAGCATTTTTAAGTTTTGTAAAGCAAAGTTCCTGCAAAGTTTAGCTCAAACACACCTGAACCAGTAAATCAAGGTTTTCATGACCACTTTGACCACAACCATTCTGATGTTTTTTTTATTGACTAATTTTTCATTTGAAAAAATTGTATATTTAATTCTGATGTTTATTTAATGTATATTTCTAGCACACAATTTTGGGTTGAAATCTACATTTTACATTTTACAAGTTGTAAAACATGCAAACATTAAAAAAAAAATTGACAATTATTTTCAATAAATGTTTAGCCAAGACCAAAGTTTGACCTACAAGAACCTTAAAAATACACAGAATCTCTGACTAATGTCAGGAACTAACTATTGGAATAAAAAAGTGCCAACACCACAAAACATTACGAGCTGAAAATCGCTCTGACCCAGTTGGACCCAAAACATCTTTCCATCATAAAGCAAGCTAAGAACACAGCAAAGAGCTACTTGTGAAGTCTGAGAGTGTGTAGGAAGCATCATAAAAGCAGTTTAACAAATATCACCTTTGCTGCCCAAACTAGCATGCACTTACTTGAACTTTATGTAACTGATACATTTGTTCACCACATAAATGACAGTTTAGCTTCAAAAGATTGCTAGCATAATGTATAAATTTCTCTACTTGGCTTATTGCAAGGCTAAGACATGTAAATGTCCAATTGTATTCTATGTGTTAGTCTGTGTGCACTAAGTTGTACTCTATCTATTTACAGCAACTTCACAAATAGTTATAATTAAGAGTTGTATTTGTTGTAATTGATCAACTTGAACCCAGTGGAAATTGCAATACCTGGCTTGTGGCCCCCAGAATTTAAAGATCAGACCCTTTTCTTCTATCTACTAATCATTTTCCTCTCAGAATGACCTGTGGATGAAAGCAGCACTCAAGCAGAAGTCGGTCGTTAAAAGGATCTTTCTCATCACTCAGTAAGGCAAGTACTGGAAGAGCCTGTGGATTGGCAAACACCAGGGCTTTAATAGCAATAAATACCACTCAAAGCTGTGATTACAGTGCTAAAGTGTTCCTAATACCTCAGCCAAGAAAAAAACGCATCATGTGCGCCCGCCAGTCTCTGACAGGACACTTTTCCCAGGGAGACGTGCGCTCTATATTGCTGATACTATGACTGTACATGAGGGCTTTCCAAAAGGCTGTTTTATAATCAGTTAAGCATAAAAACGTGAAATGGCCTTTTAGAATCTTCATAAATTCAAATGTACTGACTTAAAGTGGCAACTAGAAAATGAACAGGTTAGAAATTTGACCTACATTCGTATAAAAAGAGCCCATAAACCATTAACACAAAAATACTCCACTTTTTATTGACAAAACAATCTAGGAGTATATATCTATGTTGGAGAAAACAATTCACTTCTATCAGTTAAAACCTTGCATGAGTATAATGTACGTATGTGGAAAAATATATAATAATAATGTAGAATAAGATATACTTATATCCAAATTTGAATATCGCTCTGCAGTTATATAGTTTACATTTTATATATACAACAATCTCAAAGCCAATATTTGCTATAGTATATATTCCTTTATGTGAGTGCACTGTTGGTAAAGTTAGATGTACTACTGTATATATCTGACTTTAAATAAATCGCTGGGCAATAATATGGTTTGAAATATGCAACAATATAAACAATCAAGTTGAGATTTGCCATATCACTTTATATGAGTGCACTGTATATGTGTTATGTCGGATATACGTTCTGTTTTCAGTTAAAACGGCGTTGTGTAAGCGGCCCCTAAGTTCATAAATAATTATCTTTGCAATGGAAGTGAATCAATCAACAACTATAACTTTAGATGGACAATAATTTTATTCTAGAGCTGCTGTAAAGACAAAACAATTCCTTTCATTTCCTATTATCACTGTAAAGCTGCTTTGAAACAATCTATATTGTTAAAAGCACTCAAATATTTGACAGCCGAAATATTGGCTGATAAATTCAAATTTTTATATAATTTTTGAGAGCCTGATTACAAAAACAGAAGTCTCATCATGTTCCAAGCACACAATTAGAATGAAGTTCTCGTTATAATTTTATGTAGTCTATATGACAGACTTGAGCTGCATGTTGCACTTAACTCTATGTTTTTTTTTTATTGATTCCAATCATATTTCAAGCAATTCAAAAACATCATGGAGAACAGTGTGCATCTGAAGTGTCTAAGCTGAAGGAAATAATACATTATTTATCGGTTATAATATATCAGCCATATTTTCTTATCGGGCCGATAGTGATAACATTAAAACTGATCATATATCGGCCGATACCGATATGACCGATATTACCGATACGAAAATATCATAGTTACTCTAGTGTAAGGGTTTATTTTGCAATAATGACCATCTGGCTCTACGTTATCTCTAAATGTAATATATTTAACTTTAGCATTAATATTTTTAGTTCGATTTTTTTTTTTTTTGAGTGAATGATGGACATAGTACTATAACTTTGTATTGTACTGTTACCAATAGTTCCACACACACAACAAAAGGTTATTATTCATAAGGAACAGATCATGCTAGCTAGTCAAAACAATGGCATTCGCTCTGTGTGATATGTATCAGGACCATGAGAGGCAGGTGATCTAAAACCCAAAGATTAGGAATAAGAGCTTCCGATCTGCTCTAAGCAGACGGTGACGTCAGCCAATGACAGACCCGGATTCATCTGCCCGTGACTCGGAGCAATTACCATGACAAGAACACTGTGACTACTATTAAACCACCGCAAATAAAGACAGTTACAGACTCAGAGAGAGAGAAGACTCAGAGACAAACGAGTAGAGACTAAGAGAGAGTTTTCTCCTTGAGGATATTGAATGGAAACTAATCGTTTGGCCTCCTCAATTGGTAAAACAGCCACAGCCTGAGGGTCTGTAAAAGAAAGAGACCGAACCAACTCCCTTTCCTTAGAGACTGACTGAACTATCTGCTTTCCTTGAAGAAACCTCCAGCTCTCTGAATAGTGAGTGTGAGAGTGTGCGTTAATTGAAAGGGTTTGTCAAGTGTTTAGTGAAGCATTAGGTCTGACCTACATTTATATGTCCCCATAAAACCAGGCCTAGCAGACGGCCAGAACTCAACACACAGCACACTTCAGGTAGCTGCATACTAATCGAATACATTCCTTGCATTCTTCAGTCAAAGGATTGTAGATTCCAACTTCATGACACCATTTTCCTGTGCCATATTCCAGTCTGCATTATGCTAAAAGAACTGGGTGAGTAGGGAATGTTTGGAAACTGCTGTTCTAGAGGCACATGATGCCAGAGTTTCAACAAATTATGACATGAAGGTGTTATCTGTCTTGACAATTGCCGTTTAATAATTAATAATTAATGTTAAATAACAAACTAATTTGTATTAGACATATGGCTATTTTATTCTCTGGAAAGCATTGGTGGAAGTGTGTGATAAGCAAACTTTCCCAAAACAGAAGAAAGACAACCAATACTTAGACCTCTCAGGACAAAATATATTTATCTGCTTTTGCTCTATCATCCAAGATAAAGTTATTTATAATAGGTTTCTGAACATCTATCAAAGTAACGCAGACAGACACACCTGAATATCAAACATTACCACACAAACAAAAGTTAACAAAAAGTACCACAACTTTTTGGAAATTGTATCAATGTAGTACCATGGTAGTCTTTGAAGTGCCAGTAAATAATACTATGGTATATGAATATAATTAAATTCAAGTTCTGTTTACCATCTGATACCATCACTCTACCATGGAACCGTATGGCCAGTTATATGACTAATAGAATAGAATAGAATAGAATAGAATAGCAGCAAACTAAAATAGCAAAGTAAACATCTCTATATGTCTACAAAACGGATCTATATACTTTTGATAGCAAATAAATAAAATAACTACAAATTTAGAAAAGAGTATAGAATATAGAATCGCAGCAAAAGTAAAACAGCAAAGTAATCATCTCGTATGTCTACAAAATGGATGCTTACTTTTGAAAGTAAATAAATAAAATAACTACTACCAAGTTTGGAATAGAATGAAATAAAATAGAATAACAGCAAACAGTATAATGGCAAAGTAAACATCTCTATATGTCAACAAAACGGAACCGTATACTTTTGATTGCAAATAAATAAAAGTACAAGTACTACCAAGTTTAGAATAGAATATAACCAAAAAATCAATGGCAACGTAAACTTCTATATATGTCTACAAGACGGATCCATATACTTTTGATTGTAAATAAATAAAAGAACAACTATGTTAATAGAATAGAATAGAATAGAATAGAATAGAATAGAATAGAATAGAATAGAATAGAATAAGGAAGGTGAAATCTGAAAGTTAATATTTCTTTCTGGTTGTTTGTCTGATAATCTTTAAGATCATTATTACAGACCAGGACGAGCGCAAATCTCTCCTCCAGCTCCGCCGGCTCGGGCATGGGCAGTTTGAGGGGCATGTGGTGTCCTCGGGGGTCCGTGTGTTGGTTCATACTCCCAGCGTTCCCCATCTCTCCTCCAGTATTACAATCACAACTCTTATTCTGCGGGTTTGTCCTGTATGTGTTCCCAGGATCCGTTTACAGTGTCTGTCCGACTTTATCTGAGCTTGGACACTTCATGGAGGTCAGCAGCAGGGTCTGTGAGCAGCTGCATTATAACTCCACACGGGCAACAAGAGCGCACATAACGAGTCCTATTCGCATATTGCACAATGTCCGCACCACTCCCAGAGAGCTTTTCTGTTCTTCATGATTCAGTCTCTGAAACGCACTTCAGTGGACAACTACAGGCGCTGTCGCTTCAACTCCGCCCCGCGAGCGGATTTACCAATCCTATTACAGCGAAGGCTGTGCTCATGAATAAAACATGAGCTCGTTTGGGGGGCGTGGCTGCTTGTCTGAGAAAAGTCCTAAAAACTTCCTAGTCCTTGTCAACAATCCTTGGAATTAATTATTTATTTTCTATTTATAACATACACAAATAAGATTAATACAATTCAATAACAATATTGAGTTCTCTTTGCTCACTTTACGTTTTTTTTTTTCTAACAACAATTACATTAGGTTACAGAATAACAAACAAGAAAAATACTTTCACAGGGGGAATTAAAACTGCACAAAACAAGAGACAATTTAAAAGTTACATAAATTATTAAAACTCACACAGCTTTTTTATTTATATATTTTGATCACAATTTTATTTATTTGTGTCAGGTATTTTTATTAAAGTAAAATAAATGAATTAATAAATAATAATAATAAAAAAAATATTAATAAAGAGGGCTTTTTTTCATAGTCTCTAGGCTATATCTCACAGTTGCTTCTTTATTTTGTAACGCTAAATACCCAGGGATATTGATCAGTCTCCCAGAAGAGGAAGCCTGTACATTTATGCATTCATCTGTTATTAGTAAATAGTAGGCCTAATCATAGATGGCTACACCATTTACAACAATCCTTTCATCATTACAGTCATCTCCATCTCAGCAACGATGGCACTGGGTAAAACTGTATGGTTAAATGCGGGGAAAATCTAAATATTTTCTGCACTTTAAGATAGTTTTAAAGAATTCTTCTGAACTCCAAATGCGGCAGGATAGACTTCATACAAAAGAGAAAAGAGGCAGTCCACAGCTGCTGAAACCTAAGACGCTGAGAGAGACCCTCGGAGCCCCAAGTGCACTATAAGGACTTATAAAATGCCAAAAATAAAGGAGGAAGAATCAAATCTCTGTTGCAGGACAAATGTAGCTAAATTTGTCTGTGAGCCAGATGAGGGAAGCAATGTTCTTAAACTCCATATACTCCACACAGGGCCAGAACACAGAGAAGACATTGTTGCAGAGTGATGCCACCCGTTTCAAATCAGGATTTTGCTGTGACCCAGGCAGGAGCTGAACTTATTTGTGCTCATGTTGTGTTAACTGGTTCTCTCAATACTGGGTTTATACGTGCTTTGTCAATTAGGAAACCTTTCTGCCCCTCTAGAATGATATAAAAGGAAAATAAATAAATACATTATTTGTTTAAGGTGAATTGTTAGCTTTGACCTTTATTGTGCATATTTAATTGCTTTTCCCTCATATTTGTAGGATTGTTTAAATGTTGAAACATACTGAAATACATTAAAGGTGTCAGGGAAATTGTGTTGCACTTTTTTAAGGAAAAAAAAACCCATTAATTTCCGTTGGCCTCAATACTGATCACCATCATACTGAAAATGTAACAATACAATTGAGTTCTGAAGAATGTTATATTTTGCTATAATGAGAAGGGGTCATATCTCTGCCAGAGCAACAAAATAATACTCTGCCAGGGCAACATTTTGTGTGTGAAAATTTTTGAAGATTGTTACATCATTATCTGAGGACACCATTAGGTCACTTGATGGAGTTTTTCGGTTCCTTGCCACTGTTGCCTTTGGCTTGCTCAGTTGGGGATATTCAAATTAATTAACCAAGCATTAATACCATTGATCAGCCCTACCAAACGTGGATGTTTTTCCACTAAGAAACAAACATTGTTATGTTATTTGATTGATACTGTGAAGCTGCTTTGATGCAATTTATAATGTGAAAAGCGCTATATAAATACACTTGACCTGACTTGAGGATGTTTATCACGTGTAAATATCAAGTTTGATCAGATGAATTCAAATAATATTTATTTTATTTTCATAGTTATAGCTAACTCGGATTAAACGTTTTTTTCAAACTCAGAAAATGTTATTAGCGAACACAAACACATCAAGGTCATACTTAGATCTTTAATCCAAGATATGTGATAAATGTTTTAACAAGTCTCATTTAGTTTTATTATGTGCACCCTAATGTTTTACATTACTGTTGAAGAATTGTAAAGAGACCTTGAACTTATAGTTTTGACACCCCAGCGCCATCTAGTGAAGAGAGTGTTGCAGTTGCCTCAAAGGATGGGCCAGTTATTACTTGTTACATAGTTTAATCAACTTGAAGCGCTTAACTATATTAGAGGATGTCTACAATCCCATTAAGAAATATGAAATGTCTCATAAATAAATAAATCTTATTTTACAAGGTGTATTTCTTCTAAAGCCTAACCAAATACCACTTGATTATTTCTTACAATTTTCGTAAAAAGTTTAATTAATGTTATTGTACATTTTATAGCCTTTTTTTTATTGTGTAGCAAGTTAGCAACTGTCTTATAAAAGCAATGAGGATGCACTGGAATATTATTGTAAATCTGTAATACTGTAGACCTAAAGGCACACTATGTAAGTAGCTTTTTTGTTGTTCAAAATTTACAAAATTTAAATAACGAGTCAATACATCATCAATACCTCTTTCAAAACGTGTTTTTGTCTTTTTTAGTCTTTTATATTCCGCACTTTCATGACGTAACGTAAGTTTAACTGTCGGGAACAAGTCTGCTGCGGAGCTCGCATCAGTGCGCACTGACTGCGCATATCGACCGCAAAGTTAGCCTAGACGTTACGTTAACTCGCGAGTAAAATCTGAAACCTAAAATGACGAATGAGATACGGTCTCATGGACTTAAAGGTTATGTGGCAGCCATTGTATTAGCCCAATTTATACTTTTGCATTGAACTCACACCGTAGACGGTTCGCGTAGAATTGAGGCGTTGTTATATTTTTGGAGAGGTGCACGACAGCATACGTCGAATGGTACGCGAGCTACACGACAACGCTACGTGAGTTTGACGCAGAAGCATAAATTGAGCTTCCACAAGACCGAAATTGCGAAGTGTGTCATTTGGGACAGGGCCTCATTGTCATGTTATATCAATGAAGCAATCAAATAAAGTAATTTGTGTCAACGCATAATTAAACATTAAAGTTATTTGTGTTAACGCAAATGGGCCATTCTACAGAATTGATGCCAATTGCTGTCCCACGTCCAAGACACACATTTAATAGTCATTTAAGTGTTGTTATCTATTGAAACTCACAATAATATTTGAGATATTAGCTTAAGCTATAAGCTTAATATAAAATCATCATTTATTGGGTACTTTCAATTGGAGGTGGCTGTCCCGACCCCTAACCTCTAAATTTCAACTTATGAAAATTATATTAAGATTGTCATTACCGAAACAGTCATGACCCCAAGTTTTGGGTGTTATTCCATAAAATTGAGTTGAAAACTGTTCAGAACTGTGCAAGGTAGATGTAAACAAAATATTAATAGGTCAATATAACCCTTGTTAATGAATTATATATTATTGTGTTTCGGTAGTGACAAATTTGGGGGGAGGAACATTTTTCCCAAACTTTCTGAAAATACAATATGAGAATTAACTGCACAATTACTAGAAATGTGTACCTTGGATATGATAACATTAGCCTACAGAACAAAAAATGTGTGGAAAAAGACACATTTTTCAAGACGTTTCCAACTTTAGTTATTTTACTTTATAAAGTTTTAAATATGGATATTTTTCTTACACAAACTCATCGCTTTGCTTCAGAAGGCCTTTATTAACCCCCCGTGTGGAGCACTTTTATGATGGATAGATACACTTTTAATATGGATACATACACTTTTATGGACTTAAAAATAGAAACAGCCATTCACTGCCATTATAAAGCTTGGGAGCCAGGACATTTTTTAATATAACTCGGATTGTATTCGTCTGAAAGAAGAATATCATATGCACCTATGACTTGAAGTTGAGTAAATCATGGGTTAATTTTCATTTTTGGGTGAAATATCCCTTTAGGGGTGTTTGTGGTCAGTTTCTTTCACGGATTTTGGATATGGATGAACAGTATTAGCCGACATCTTGGTTTCCTAAAAGTTTCACACTTACAGCACACATTACAGACATTGATGCACAAACCGAGACAAACCTAAAGGATAGAGAAAGAATAAACCAGTCTTTTAAACTTGATTTTGGTTAACAACTTAAAATATAATCTGCATGGAAAATAAATAAACTATGCCTCAGGCTTGCATAGTATCGTCAACTCACTCATTAGAATCATCGATAATCCTCGGCAAACTTCAACAGTCGGTTGATCTGGCTCAGTCGGTTCTTTTTAGGGCTGCACGATTAATCAAAATGAAACCACACGCGATTTGGCAAATGCAGCGATTATGTTATGCACAGCTTGTCAGTGCAGCCCAGCTGATCGGTAGAAAATGCTGCTCCATCTGAACACCAGATGGCGCTTTCACACACACACACACACACACACACACACACACACACACACACACACACACACACACACACACACACACACACACACACCACAAATCCATCTGAACACCAGAGGGCGCTTTAACACCCACACACACACACACACACACACACACACACACACACACCACAAATCCATCTGAACACCAGAGGGCGCTTTCACACACACACACCACATATCTATCTGAACACCAGAGTGCGCTTTCTCACACACACACACACACACACACACACACACACACACACACACACACACACACACACACACACACACACACACACACACACACACACACCACATATCCATCTGAACACCAAAGGGCGCTTTCACACACACACCACAAATCCATCTGAACACCAGAGGGCGCTTTCACAGACACACACACCCCACATATCTATCTAAACACCAGAGGGCGCTTTCACACACACACACACGCACACACACACACACACACACACACACACACACACACACACACACACACACACACACACACACACGCACACACAAAAACCACTAAGAAATCTATTTTTAAATATACTTCTTTTGAAGTGTTGGTGCTTAATGTAAAAATATGTAGTGTAAACGATAAATCACCTTTGAGATTTCTGCTGGCTACTGTATATAGGCCACCAGGGCACCATAAAGATTTTATCAAAGAATTTGCGGACTTTCTATCAGAATTAGTATTGGCTAACGATAAAGCACTAATTGTTGGTGATTTTAATATACATGTACATAATGAAAAAGATGCATTGGGATTGGCACTTAAAGACATTGTAAACTCAATTGGAGTTAGACAACACGTGTCAGGACCCACTCATTGTCGTAATCATACTCTAGATCTAATATTATCATATGGAATAGATGTTGATGCCGTTGAAATTCTGCAGCAGAGCAATGACATCTCAGACTATTATCTAGTCTCATGTAATTTACATTTAGCCAAGGCCGCAAAGCCGACTCCGTGTTATAAATATGTTAGACCTATAATTTCTGCCACTAAAGATTGCTTTATCAATAATCTTCCTAATCAGTTTCATCATCTCAGCATCCCGGATAGCTTAGAAGAACTTGATATTGCAACAGAAACTTTTAACTCTCTCTCTTTTCCAGCACTTTAGACGCAGTTGCTCCGTTGCCCTTAAAGAAGATTAAAGAGAATAGTCCAACACCGTGGTACAACGAGCACACTCAGGCCCTTAAGAGAGCAGCCAGAAAAATAGAGCGCAACTGGAAGAAAACAAAACTAGAGGTATTTCGGATTTCATGGAAAGAGAGCTCGATTGCTTACAGAGAGGCTTTAAAAGCTGCTAAATCTGCTTATTTTTCAACCCTATAGGAAGAAAATAAACATAATCCTAGGTATTTATTTGAAACAGTGGCTAAACTAACGAAAAAAAAAGCTTCAAGCACAGAAGTTTCCGGGCAAAACAGTAATGACTTTATGAACTTCTTCACTTATAAGATTGATAATATCAGGGACAAAATTATAACTATGCAACCGTCTACTACAGTATCGCATCAGGGAGTGCATTGTAGTCTCCCTGAGGAATATTTTTATTCATTTGTTGCTATAGGAGAGGAAGAATTCTGCAAACTCGTTAATTCATCTAAATCGACAACTTGTATGTTAGACCCTATACCGACTAAGCTATTGAAAGAGATGCTTCCAGAGATCATAGATCCTCTTCTTAATATCATTAATTCGTCTTTGTCTCTAGGATACGTACCAAAAACCTTTAAACTGGCTATGATAAAACCGCTTGTTAAAAAACCGCAACTTGATCCTTCAGAATTAGTCAATTACTAGCCGATCTCAAATCTGCCTTTTCTGTCAAAGACATTAGAAAAAGCAGTATCCTCACAACTGTGTTCCTTTCTTGAAAGAAATGATATCTCTGAGGACTTTCAGTCAGGATTTAGACCGCACCATAGTACTGAGACAGCTCTCATTAGAGTTACAAATGATTTACTTTTATCATTCGATCGTGGTTGTAGCTCTCTATTAGTGTTACTTGATCTTAGTGCTGCATTTGACACAATTGACCACAACATTCTTTTAAATAGATTAGAAAACTATGTTGGCATTAGTGGAATTGCTCTAGCATGGTTTAAATCATACTTGTCTGACCGTTATCAGTTTGTAGCAGTAAATGAAGAGATGTCTTATCGATCACAGCTTCAGTATGGCGTGCCACAAGGCTCAGTACTAGGACCGCTGCTGTTCACTCTGTACATGCTACCATTAGGAGATATCATTAGGAAACATGGAATTAGCTTTCACGGTTATGCCGATGATACTCAGCTGTATATTTCTTCAAAACCTAACGAAACTTACCAATTCACAAAATTAACAGAATGCATAGCTGATATAAAAAATTGGATGACTAGTAATTTCCTACTACTAAACTCTGAAAAAACAGAGATTCTAATTATTGGACAAAAAACTTCCACACGTAATAACCTAGAATACTGTCTAACACTTGATGGCTGCTCTATTAAGTCTTCGTCTTCGGTTAGGAACCTGGGTGTGCTCTTTGATAGCAATCTTTCATTTGAAAGTCACGTGTCTAGTATCTGTAAAACCGCATTTTTCCATCTTAAAAATATATCTAAATTACGAAATATGCTCTCATTAACAAATGCGGAACAATTAGTTCATGCTTTCATGACATCAAGACTAGATTACTGTAATGCTCTACTGGGTTGTTGCCCTGCACGCTGAATAAATAAAGTACAGCTGGTCCAAAACGCTGCAGCTCGAGTTCTTACTAGAACCAGGAAATATGACCATATTAGCCCGGTTCTGTCAACACTGCATTGGCTGCCTATTAAACAACGTATACATTTTAAAATATTGTTGATTACTTACAAAGCACTAAATGGTTTAGCTCCGCATTACTTGAGCGAGCTCTTAACGCTTTATAGTCCTTCACGTCTATTACGATCTCAAAATTCGGGCCAGTTGATAATACCTAGAATATCAAAATCGACTGCTGGCGGTAGATCCTTTTCCTATTTAGCACCAAAACTTTGGAACACTCTTCCTACCATTGTCCGGGAAGCAGACACACTCTGTTAGTTCAAAGCTAGACTAAAAACACATCTCTTTGACCTAGCATACACATAATATATTATAGACTTCTATAATTCAATGTTAGGCTGCATAGTTTAGGTCAGCCGGGACTGGGAACACTTCCCTTAAATCCTGATGTACTCGTTACATCATAAGAAGAATGGCATCTACGCTAATTTTAGTGTCTTTGTTTATCCCA